>PVJD01000736.1:0-361477 GCA_004026545.1 Mormoops blainvillei | reverse complement strand
ACCAGTGTTTTAAAGTCTGCATCTGTTAGGTTGGCTATGTGTTCATCGCTTAGTTCTATTTTTGGAGCTTTCTGTCCTTTCTGATCTGTTCTTTCATTTGGGCCATATTTGGTTTTGTCTCCCAGTGCCTATTACGTTGTGAGGGGCGGAGCCTTAGGTGTTGGTTAGGGCGGGGCAACCCATGTTACTGCCTTGTGACACTATATGTGGGGGAGGGGTCCAAGAGGGAACAATGCCGCTTGCTTGGCTCTTGGCCAGATTCAGTCACTTCCCCGGCTACCCACAAGCAAATTGGGACCTTCTAGTGCTGCTTCCCAGGTGGGTGGATTTGTGTATGTTCTAGGACCCTGAGGGTCTCCCGAACAAACTCTGCTGTGAGGCTGGGAGTCTCTCCCGCTGCTGCAGCCTCCACAGGTTTTTACTGGTAGAGGTTTTGAGGCTTTCTTCTCCTGCGCCAGAACCCTGGGTTGCACTGTCTCTCTCACTCCCCAACTGTTCCTCCCAGTTTATCCTCACGCAAATGTGGGACCACCCTTCCACCAGCGGTCACCTTGCCCACCCCGATCTGCCAGCCACAGCCTTGCCGCGTGTCCTCTCTGGCCTGGGAAGCCCCTCCTAACAGTCTGGATGAATGTTTCTTCTTTAACTACTTGGTTATTGGGCTTCCATACAGTTTGATTTTTCTAGTAGTTTTGGTTACTTTTTGTTTTTAAACTTGTTGTCCTTCTTTTGGTTGTGCAAGGAGAGAAAGTATATCTACCTATACCTCCATCTTGGCCAGAAATCGAATTACTTTTGTTTTGACTTACAATCTTATACAGATTAAGGACCAGATTCTGTGAAGTTTTAGCTAATGGGTAGATTTTCTTTTTGGTACAGGTGAAAATGAGTCTGTCTTGTAGAAAAGATACTCTTAAATGTTATGTTTTTAATGCCTATGAGACATCATCAGTTTTGTATCCAACCTAGTATATATTCTAAAAAAAAAAAAAAAGTCCCATCTAAAACATCCCAAATTCCACAAATGGTCTCGGACCCTGCTTCCCCATGAATGAGTTGAATAAGGCCTCTGCATATATTCATTCTTTATTTGCTTGAGTCAGTTTGCTGCCGTACTTTGATGTGTCTCCCTGACGCTGATTTAGGATGTTTCTATTAGTGAACTCGTGTGAGAGAGAAGTAAAAGTGTCTCACCCGGGTGGGATTGGTGGCATCGGTGAGGCAGGGGGACTGAGTGCCCTTGTTATTTAACTTATGTTTCTGAGCATTTGGACAATTCAAAAAGAGAACGGCATTTCTAAGTTTTGCTACTCTTAATAAAGGGGCTGAAGTGGGGGCGGTGGTGGTAAGGGTGGGGCTCCAGTAATTAACTGGAAAAGGAAAACTGATATTGTTACGGAAAAATGAAACGACCAGACACCGAGGGGTTAGGCACACGATCTTTATTTACGTGCACAGACCCAGAGGAGACAAACTCCAAATTCTGAACCCAGAACAATAGCCCCGCATTCCTTTTATGCTGGGCCAAGTGGGGGAGGGTATTGGGAGGAGTAGTATAGATTTGGCACGAAGGGGCTTACAGAAGTGGGAGAGAAGCATTTATAGCATTAGTCAGGGCAGATAGCGTCTCAACACCTGCAGCAGGGCAGATAACATTTCATTTCATCCTTGGTATTGGCCTTGACTCCCTCTACAATATGACTGTAATTCTACATTGTTTGTGGAGTTTATACCTAGAGCACTGAATTGCTCTTGAACTATTTAGGTAAAACTTACTCTCTTTCCCTTGTACTTCTGATGGTGATATTTAAAATGGGTCCTGACCTCTGCTGGTGTAGCTCAGTGGATTGAGCGTCAGCCTGTGAACCAAAGGGTCGCCAGTTCTATTCCCCAGTCAGGGCACTTGCATGGGTTGCAGGCCAGGTTCCCAGTAGGGGGCGCTCGAGAGGCAACCACACATTGATGTTTTTCCCCCTCTCTCTCCCTCCTTTCCCTGCTGTCTAAAAATTAAATGAATAAAATCTTTAAAAGAAAATAAAAAATAAAAGGGGTCCTGAATAGGAAAAGATGCTCAGCATCACTAATCATCAGAGAAATGCAAATTAAAATCACAAAGAGATATTACCTTGCACCTGTCAGAATGACTGTCATCAATAAAACAACAAACAACGAGTGTTGATGAGGATGTGGAGAAAAGGGAACTTTCATGCACTGTTGGTGAGAATGCAGATTGGTGCAGCCACTGTGGAAAACAGTTTGGAAACTTTTCAAAAATTAAAAGTGAAACTGCCTTATGACCCAGTGACTCCACTCTAGGTATATATTCAAAGAAGCCCAGAAGACTAATTCAAAAGAATATATGCACCCCTATGTTCATTGCAGTGTTATTTAGAATAGACCATCTATGGAAACAACCCAAGTGCCCATCAATAAACGAGTGAATGAAAAAGCTGTGGTACATGTATACAATGGGATATTACTAGGCTATAAAAAAGAAGAAATCTTACCATTTGTGACAGCATGGATGGACCTCAAGGGTACTATGCTAAGTGAAATAAGCCAGGCAGAGAAAGACAAGCACCATATGATTCCACTTACATGGGGCATCTAAGGAACAATATAAGTGAACAAGCAAAAGAGAAACAGACTCACAGACACAGAGAACAGACTGATCAGGTTGCCAGAGGTGAGGGAGGTAAAGAGACTGGGTGATAAAGATGAAAGGATTGAGAAGTACAGGTTGGTGGTTACAAAACAGTCACAGGGATGTAAAGTACAGCACAGGGAATATAGTCAATAATATTGTAATAACTACATTAGGTACCAGTTGGGTTCTGGAAATATCAGGGGGAACATTTTGTAAAGCACATGATTATTTAACCCCTATACTGTATACCTGAAACTAATACAAAATAATACTGAATGTAAACTGTAATTGAGACAAATTTTAAAAACAAACAAACAAACAAACAAACAAACAAAAAAAGGGGTCCTGAAAGTGCAAAGATGAGGAGGTAGGGCATAGTGTTCAGAGTCTTCTAATAGTCATATAGAAATACACTTGCTGGAAGTTAGAATTCAAAGTGTAGTCCATTTTGAATTATTTTAATGAGATATCTGGTCTTACAATTTTTCAGACTCAGGGGAGAAAATAAACGTGGTCCCCTCTCCTTTGCTACTGTTTAGCTTGTTCTGAAATTTACCTAGTGGGCAGTCGGGCACTAAATCTAGTGCTGAAAGTGTTACACCTGTTATGATCACTGCTCCTCACACCTGTTGAACGTTTCCTATCACCAGGTACCTTTCTAATCAATTACCTGTAGAGATTAATTTTCATAATGAAAAGAGATCAGTTGTGTCACATTTTTGTTCTGTAATAAATGCGATGGCAGCTGCTCCAGGTCAAGTTTCCCAGTAAGCAGGCTATGAGATGGAGATGAGTGTATAAGAGGTTAATTTGGGACCTACCTTATCAACATCTTGGGAAAAGAAGGAAGCAGAATGGGTCAGACGGGGAGATTGGGTTGTGAAGCAGTTACAACAAAGACCTCAGCTGACCCCATAGAAAGCAGGAGTTTTTGAAGCCCTACACTGACTATTCTTTTGATGTAAGCTACCCCACAGAAGGGGCTCTTACTCTGGTCAGAGTGGCATTCCTCTCCAGGGAGCAATTGCTGGGAGGCTCAGTTGTGAGCTGTCAGTTGCCAACACTTTGGGGAGCCGGGGGAAGTTACTATTTCATCCAGAAGCAGTAGTGGGATCTGAGCATACAGTAAACAAACTTCGGTTTGTGTTGTGTTTATGATACAGGCTAGTTTAATTGGCCATCCATATTTCTGGACATTCCTTGTAGTCCTTTTTAAGAGCTCATTTGACTTTTCCCTACTTAAATGTTATTTCCTAGGGCTGCAGCCTTAGCTCTTTTTTCTTTCCAAACTACTTTCATTTTTTAGGGGATCTCATTGGCAATCATGTCTTCAGCTTCTTATACAGAGGATAATCCACAATCTTTTTTTTTTTTTTAATGAATTCCCCGAAGTAGTAACATGGAGCTATTATTGGCTTCACTAATCTTCTTGATGGTATCAGAATCTTATAAAAGTACAATGTCATAATTCTGGTTGTTGTAACAAAATACCATAGACTTGATGACTTAAACAACAAACATATTTCTCGCAATTTTGGAGGATGCGAAGTCTAAGGTCAAGGTGCTGGCATATTTGGGTCCTGGCTCACAGATAGTTGCCTTCTCACTGTGTCCTCATATTGTTATGGAAAAATGAAACGACCAGACACTGAGGGGTTAGGAGCACGATCTTTATGTATGTGCACGGGCCCAGAGGAGACAAACACCAAATTCTGAGCCCAGAACAATAGCCCCGCATTCCTTTAATGCTGGGCTGAGCAGGGGAGGGTATTGGGAGGAGTAGTATAGATTTGGCATGAAGGGGCTTACAGAAGTGGGAGAGAAGCATTTATAGCATTAGTCAGGGCAGATAGTGTCTCAACACCTGCAGCAGGGCAGATAACATTTCATTTCATCCTTGGTGTCGGCCTTGACTCCCTCTACAATATGACAGAGAGAAAGAGAGCTCAGGACCCTCTTCTTATAAGGACAGAAATCCCATCTTGGGACACTATCCTCACCAGTTTACCTAAACCTAATTACATTTCAACAACCATGCCTCCAAATACCAAAACTTTGGGGGTTAGGACTTCAACCCGTGCATTGTGATGGATGTAAACATTCAGTTCATAACATACCCTATCACAAGTTATATTAAGAAATTGAACAGAAAACCTATAAAGCATAAATGCCCCCTCCACCACTTTCGAAAATGGATAGATCATCCAGACAGAAGATCAATAACGAAGCGGTGGACTGAGTAATATTATAAACCAGATGTACTTAACTGTCATATACAGAACATTATATCCAACAGCAGATAGAAGGAACGTATTCCAACATAATAAAGGTCATATATGTCATACTCACAGATGACATAATCAGTGGTGAAAAGCTGAAAGCTTTTCCTCTAAAATTTAGAACAAGGCAAAGATGTCCACTCTCTCCATTTCTATTCAACATAGTACTGAAAATTCTAACCAGGGCAACTGATGAGAAAAAGAAATAAAAGACATCCGTAACTGGTGAAGTGATAGATATGTTAATTAGCTTAATTGCAGTAATCATTTTACAATGCATACATATATCAGGACATTGTGTTATCTACCCTAAACATATATAATTTATTTGTCAATTTTTATACCTCAAGAAAGCTGGGGGGGAAAATCTTTAATTACCCATCATTGTGTGTAGGTTGAACTCATGGAGACTGAAAATTCCTAAACAACCTCAGGCTGAAAATTGTTTTCTCTTAACGGAAATTTTTAGTGCTTTGTTCTGTTTCCCAAGAGGAAGACAGGGTATCGAGGAATACAGCTCAAGAATTCCAAGGAAGATACTGAGTATTATAAGTTGCAAAAATTCCTTCCAGCGCTACCTCAGGTGAATTGTAACCTCTCCTCTCAGTACCGCCAGCCCTGCTTCTCTGGTTTCTTAGACTGCTAGGCTATTTCATTTTTCTTATCTTCTCTCTCTCTTTCTCTTTGTTTTTTGATGTAGAAAGAACATTTAGAATGAGACCTACTCTTTTAACAACAGTTTAAGTGTACAACACAGTATTGCTGATCATAGGCGCAATGTTTTACAACAGATCTCTAGAACTTACTCATTTTGCATAACAAAACTTTGTACCTGGTGAATAGCAACTCCCCATACCTCCCCCTCCAGCCCCTGGCAATGACCATTCCATTCTCTGTTTCCATGAGTTTTGTTATTTCAGATTCCTCATGTAAATGGTACCATGCAGTATTCGTCCTTTTGTGACTGGTTTATTTGACTCAGTGTCATGTCCTCAGTATCATGTTCATTCATTTTGTTGCATGTGCCATGATTTCCTTCTTTTTAAAGACTGAGTAATATTTATATGCTATATATTGTTTATATGTATATTTCATTTTTTAAAATCCATTTATCTGTCGATGGACATTTAGGTTTTCCCATATCTTGTCTTTTGTGAATAATGCTGAAATGAACATGAAGTGTAAATATCTCTTTGTGATCTGATTTAAATTTTTTTGGGTAAATATCCATAATTGAGATCATTGGACCATATCGTAGTTCTGTTTAAAATTTTTTTTTAGAAACTCTACACTGTTATAATGTACCATTTTTACATTCCCACCCACAGTGTATGGGGTTCCAATTTCTCCACATCCTTGATAGCTTTTTTTTAATAACAGCAGTCTTGGCTGGTGTGAGGTGATATCTCACTGCAGTTTTGATTTTCATTTCCCCAGTGACTAGTAATGGTAAGTATCCTTTTGTATGCCTGTTAACCATTTGTAGGTCCTCTTTGGAGAAGTGATAGGTTACTATTTCTTACTTTGTTGTTTTAAAATTAAAGTATAGATAACCTACAATATATATGAATTTCAGGTGTACAACAACATAGTGATTCAACATTTATATATGTTACAATGTGATCATCATAGTAAGTGTATTAACCACCTGTCACTGTAGAAAATAGTATGGATGTTGCTCAAAAAAATTAAAAATAGAACTACAGTACAACCCAGAAAGTCCACTTCTGGGTATTTTTTCAAAGAAAACAAAAACACTAATTCAAAAAGATATATACACCCCTATGTTCACTATGTATACGCAGCATTATTTACAATAGCCAAGATGTGGAAGCAACCTAAGTGTCCCTTGATAGACAAGTGAATAAAAAGAAGTGGTACAAATACACAGTGGACTATCACTCCGCCCTAAAAAGAATGAAATCTTACCCATTGCGACAACATGGATAGCCTAGAGTGTATTATGCTAAGTGAAATAAGTCCTTTCCTATTGCGAGAACCCATTGGTGATGCTGTACCCTTTCGCAAGGCTGGCCCAGAGAGTGTTAACTAAGCTCTCAGATGTCTCCTGAGAGGGGCCAAATAATGCAGCTGTGAACAGCCTGGGCTCAGGACCCTACCGCCTACAGGGAATCCTTGAGCACGTCTCTTGTCTTCTTTGTGTGCCTCTGTCTTCCTAAAATAAAATCTTGATTATTAAGATTGTTGTGTGTTGAAATGAGATTCTAAAAGTAAAGTGTAACTATTCCCTGACAGATATTTAATAACCTGCACACATTTTAATGACTAATTTGATATCCTTTTGCTGTACATTTATATTTTGTTTCACTTATCTCTTTTTTAATTGCCTTTTTTCTCTCTGCGAAGGTCTACCCCCAGACCTTCTTCATTCCTGTATACGTGAGTGCACACTCCTGTGCTGGCGCTGATATACCGACAGATGTCCTGTTTTGAGTGACGTATTCCTGGCCAGACCCCTGCTTTCGAACTCAGGTTTGGCTGCTTGTTAGGACCTCTTCTTGCACATCCCACAGACACCATAAATGCAACAATTTTAAAACCAGGCTATGACTCCTACTTGTCAAACTTTCTCCCAGAATCCGCATGTCCCAATTTTCCAAGGCAGGAATGTTGAAGTCGTATCGATTCTTACTCTTTTCTTACTCCTTGTATGCAATTGTTCATCAAATTCCTACCTCAGTTCCTTTCATTCTCTCTAATCCCATTTCTGTAGCATAGGTTTAAGCTCTCATTGTTTCGGTAGTGGATTTTTTAATGATCTTCTAACAACTCATTTTCAAGGTCCCACTGCTGTCTTCTTCAATTAGGCCGACATTTAATTTGTCAACCATGCTGGGACGCTTTTGAGAATGAAATGAAGGTGTTATTAAACATTACACTCAGAAACCAGGCATCGGCGATGACTGTCCCAGGCAAATTAGGACATATGGGCACCCTTCTTAATTATCCTTCACAGCTGTCAGAATGTGCCCCCTAAAGCACTTATCTGACCTGCCACTCGCTCTCGCATGTAGTGTGTCTCAGGGGAAAGTGTGTACTGTTTTAATGACTGGAGCATTCTGCTCTCCTTGGCTAGGTGTCTTGTAATCAATCACTCCATAAGCTGTCTGCATTACTTGCTGTTGGGGGTAAATTTGGGCAAATAGAAGTCTTTCCGGGGTTGAATCACTTTGGAATATCATTTAAAAGGCAAGCTTTGGGGTTGGAATATACTGACCTGGTATAGGCGTTACCCACGACAGTTCAGTCCCACCCAGCTGTGCTGTCCCTCAGAGATGCACTCCCCACCACCGTCACCCCTCAGCTGCCATCTCCCAACTACTGTCTGATCAGTGGTTGAATAAATCATTGAGAGAGCGGTTTCGCAAATGACTGAACCAAGCATAATGCGGTCAATGATCTTCACGGAATAAATCAGCATTTTCCACCTTATCTTTCTGCTTTTCAGGCAAGGTAACAAAGTCAAATATTTGTTTCCTGATAAAAACACATTAACTTTTCATTCACTGAGGAAAAGGAGTCCTTTCTTACAACTTCAGTGCAGAAATCAGCTATTCTTTTAATTGATATTTGCAGTCTTTCCTAAATCTTAAAAAGATTTCTTTTCATTATATAAGAAATCTATTGCAGAAAATTGGAAAGTACAGAAAAATAAATGGAAAAAATTACCCATCTTTCTACCTTGCACATAAAATTATATGAATTTTGTATACATTCTTCAGATGTATTCTATATTAATAGTATAAAAATACTCACTATAACAAAAAATAGGAACATGGCAAGCATGCTGAAGTGTAACTTTCCTTTTTAGCTTAGTAATAAAAAGGCTTTTTACGTCAATAGGTATATCTCTGTATCATTATTTATAAAAGCTGTACTGTATTCATCATATGGTTGCTTCATACTTTATTTAAAATCCTTTATACCCTGACATTTAGCAAGTTTCTAAGTTTGTTGCCATTTAAGAAAATGTTCCCTGGATATCCTTGAATATCTTTTCCCATATGATTATTTCTTTAGGATTAATTTTAAAATGAGGATATGCTGAACCACTTTTAGACTTTTGTGCTTTCTGGCCAACTTGATGAGTTTGACATTTGTGTGTATTGTTGAGCCTCATAGCTAGAGCTTCACTGATGGACCCTCAATTTCTTCAGTTGCTTAATAGAAAATAAGTTTTCAGCTCAAAGGAATACACTTAAAAAAACTCCATTCCAACCCTTTGGCTGTGATTGTGCAAGCAAACTATAATGGGACATGATCTGATGAATTTGCTTACAGAAAACTTCAAGCCAATATATATTTTTTCTCTGAAGTATTTGTTGTGGTTTTCTCTTCCACTCTAGGTCATAGAGGAAAAACATGGCTTCGCTCCTTTTCTACAGATTATCTAGTTTATGCGGATTCAATTTAATAATTGAACATTTTTAGGGAAGACACTAAAAGACACTTAATGTATTTCTAATTTTGAGTAGATATCTAGCCATTTTAAGCACTTTGAATTAACCAGCAAAAAAGGATCACATTGTGATATATACTTGAACTCTGATGTTTTATTCTTCAAAATTCTTTTATAGAGCTTGGCATTTTTTCTGGATCTACTAAAGGTAAAGTTTTTATCAAAGTCCTTTGTGATTAGCATCAGATAAAAATTGGCAGTATGAGTCAGTATTGTGATGGATTGTGGAGGATTGGCTCCTCAAGAGAAAAATTGTCATGATAATCAGAGATGACAGTGTTCAGAAGAGTTTACATATTCCTAATTTAAAAGGATAATGTCAAGCCCTGGCTGGTGTGGCTCAGTGGATTGAGTGCCAGCCTGCAAACCAAAGGGTTGCTGGTTTGATTCCCAGTCAGGGCACATGTCTAGGTTGCAGGCCAGATACCCAGTGGGGGGCACATGAGAGGCAATCACACGTTGATGTTTCTCTCCTTCTCTTTCTCCCTCCCTTCCCCTCTCTCTAAAAATAAATAATAAAATCTTTTAAAAAAAGATAATGTCAAAATGAAAGTCAAATTTCCTTAGGCATTTTCTCAGTGACAATACCTTGATCTACGATGTTCTATAATAATTTTCTCCTGCCAGATCTATCTATCATCTATCTATCTATCTATCTATCTATCTATCTATCTATCTATCTATCATCTATCTATCTATCATCTTTTTGTTTGTTTTTGCTGAAATTTAACTCCATGTCCACCCTAACTCTTTCTCCAGAGGGCCCTTCATTTTCTTTTGGCCTTTCAACATGAACAGGAGAGGGGCAGGCTAAGGAATGGGAATTGTGACTTTGCACCTGAGGTAGCTTCTTGCTTTCTAATTTCTGAAATCCTAAAACACTAACCTGTGGGGTAGAGAGTATGAAAGATGAACCAGACTCTTCTCTCTCCAGGATCAATTTTTTTGAATCTACCGACAGTGGCTTCATTGTCATGTATGATTGTAACGAAGACCCTAATCCGTGGAGCCCTTTATGGGCAGCAAATGCAATAGCTAGCTAATGTTATGGTCATGTCAATAGAATCAAGAGACCATTCAGATTTTCTAGTTAAACACTGGGGATTTGAAGATGTTGCTGCTTAAACATCAGGCAGCGTTTTGCTCACTGACATTCTACAATAGGCAATCTATAAGTTGCAAACCTGCAATTATCTTCTGCAGCTGTAGAAACTCTCCTGTCTCTAGGTTCCATGAATTCTGGGCATTTCCTTCCATCTTAATGATGCTGAGCATATGGGAGGGCCCAAGCCCAAAGATACACTCAAAATGGTGAGGATACCAAGAGATAGCAAATTGATGAGATGGCTTCCCCTGGGATAAAGGGTGAGATTTGTAGGGGTCCACTAATCAATCTGGATAATGACCCTTTAATCCTTGATCATAAGATATGATAGCTACAATGTGGGAACTTGGGGAATGGAACTGGGAGAAGACAGAATAAAATGCTGGAGGAAGGACTCTTTGAGATCCACATAAATCTTGGTTAAAATTTATAGATTTTATACAAATTTAAGGAACCATATTTCCATCTCTCGTGATTTTAAAGGAGACAAAAGCTTGAATCATAAAAGGAAAAGTCCTGACAGTCATAATAAATAATATTCAAGAGATTGGAGCTGCCATCTTTTATTTTATTTTATTTTATTTTATTTTATTTTATTTTATTTTATTTTATTTTTATTGTTGTTCAGTTTTAGTTGTCCTGCTTTTTCCCCTGTTGCTCTCTTCTGCCCCATCCCCTAACCCTGCTCCCACAGTCAGTCCCCACCCCATTGTCCATGCCCATGAGTCCTCTATTCATGTTCCTTAACTTACCCCTTCTCCTTCCTTTCCCCATTGTCCCCCTCCACCTTCCCCCTGTCCACTGTCAGTTTGTTTTTTATTTCCATGTCTCTGTTTTTTGTGGCACATTTGTGTTTTTTGTTGATTAGGTTTCACTTATAGGTGAGATCATATGGTATCTGTCTTTCACCGCCTGGCTTATTTCACTTAGTATAATGCTCTCCAGTTCCATCCACGCTGTCGCGAAGGGTAGGTGGAGCTGCCATCTTTTCAACCAGATATGTATTCTCACACCCAGTCAGGAATGTGGGTGGCCTGGGTTCCCTTGATCCTGTGGCTGGTGTCTGGGGAGAGAACAGTCTAGCGTGGGACTGGGCCCTTAACATGTGAAGTTTGACCTAACTCCAGGTCACTGGAATCAGAAGTTAATTGCAAAGATAAAAATAATTGGGAAGTCACTAAAATAATATAATACTTGGCACATAATTGTTGCTCCAAATTTTAATGGGCTTCCAGTTAAATAGGACAAAATCATATTCTATACTGGAGTAAAATGAAATGGATAATATCTACAATTTTGTAGCATCTAACTACGGCAACACATTCAAAACAATCATAAATAGGGACAACTAATTCAACAAGTTTGTCTTCTGAAAATGTCTATCAAAGACAGGTACTATAAATGAAGGCATACCTGTGAAAACATCTAGGCTTAATTATTTAAAATTTCAATATGAAGATAATTAGCATCAAGAACATCACCAGTGAGGAGAACTTACACTTACCAGTACATCAGCATCAACAGAGAGAAAATTTTCTTGATTAAAACTATTATGGCTCTTTCTAAAAATAAAATAGCCAATAGAAGATACTAACTTCTAATTTATTAACCACAAAGTATAACTTTCAAGGAGATTTTAGGCAGTCTATAGAGCTTAAAAATAATACAATTATATTGAAAAAATATTTTGAAAAGTGACAGTGACATGATATGAAAGGCAGATGTGGCCAAGAAGCTGGTATAGGTGACCATATACTATTTCACACAGGATAAGAGCCAAAGTCCTTAGGATGGCTTCCGAGGCTCTCCTAACATGCTCTTCTCCTCTGTGACCTCCCTCTTCCAAGCCTCTCCCCTTGCTCTGCTACAGCCACACACCTCTTTGAAGTCCTGCTGTCGTTTGCACTCTCTGGGCACACTCTGCTGACCATAGTCAAAAAGACTGGTAGGCCATAAAACTAGAAAACACGTCTCCAGTCCCCGGAGCTCTGGATGTGCCTGTACTACTGTACTGCTACTTACTACTAATAAAACAATTTCTTCAAATAATTGGTTTGAGCCATGCAAAATTGCCAAATATATAAAAAGAAAAAGTAATTTAATTAATTCCCCAAATTGTCTAGTCTCAGTCTCTCTAAAATGTATCGAAAAGTGCCAAGCAAAATCGAAGAGAATGAAATAAAGTTAGAAGATAGAGACATGGTATAGAAATATTTACGTATCACCACAGGAAGATGCACCTCTTTGTTTGTTTGCTGACAGTTATTGTAAAATCCACAGGCTTAATGTAATTAACCCCACTTACCAAGGATCCAATTATCTAGTCTAGTTTCTAGCAACTTTACCTTTCCTTGAATAAGAGGTTTACACTGCCTTCCCCTCTCATCTCTTTCCGTTCTTTCCTTGATGCCTTAGTCCTGCCCCTGCCTCTTTTACTTTCAAAATGTACCAGTGACCTCTTAATTACCAGACTAAATAGCCTTTTCCGAGGCTTTACTCGGCTGTGCGTGAAGGGCTTTTAATAGCTGTCCACTCACCAATTCAAGCAATCTCTATTTTGGATTTTCATGACATATTCTTTCTCTCCCTCTGTGCTGTGACCCTTTTAATCTCCCCCTCTGCTCTGTCTCCATTTGTCGCTTCTGGCCGCTAATAGCCTCCTCTCCTCTTGGTCTTCTGTCGCCTGCACTCGTTCCTCCTGTGAGCTCCTTCACCCCCATGGCTTGTCGCATCCGTAGCCCTGGCTCTACCTAATCTCGAAACTCAGCCTCACCCTCTCTCTTGCTCCTCTGTGTCGCATTCACAAACACGAAGCTACCTGCTTTGGAAGTGCCACCACGCCCTCAAAATCAGCCACTAACATTGAACTCTAGGCCACTTTTCTTGCCCAATCACCTCGTTTCTGCCTTGGGCATTACTTCAATCTCCCAAGCAACAAGACTTCACTACAAAAGAAAAATTTAACAGAAGGAAACTGAAGTCATTATCTTTTCTCCAAAAAGTTTGTGTCTTCACACAGCCTTCTTGTGTCGTCAGTGTATACTCCTCTGTCCTTGCCTTTGCGGTGGTCTGACAACATCCTTCCATTTTTCATTCTCCATATGCAATCTAGTTCTCTCCATGCTTTTTCCTACACTATCCCTCTAGTTGGTTCCTATAAATCTTACTTATTCTTCAATATTCAGCTCAAATTTCATCCACAGCCTGACCTTCCGGAGTTACTTTTCCTGGGACTTCCTCACATTAGCACTGAGGAGTCTTCGGTAGAGATATTTCTGTACATGTCTTTCTCTACAGCTAGGTGGTGAACCCCCAGAGAGCTGAATCTAAGTCTGATTCTCATGTTTTCTAATTCCTCACAGCACCCAAGTAATGCTCATTGGATATTGTTATAATGGAATGGGATGGAGCCTCTTAGCAGGCGCTGCAGAGTAATCATCTGATTCTTGTTTAAGCATTTTCGAACCTTCTCCTCATTATCTGCAATTAAATTTTAATGAAGAATCATTGGAAAAATTAAAATGCATCAAGCATAGCTAATAATGTGAGAGGGATGACAGCCTAGCTAAAGACCCAGGCACACATTCACATCCCATTAACTAGTCCTTTAACAGTTATCTCCTGAGTTACTAGGCCTGTAGAAACCGAAGAGAGTTACACAAGCAGAAACAATATCGCGCGCGCGCGCGCGCGCGCGCACACACACACACACACACACACACACACACACACACACACAGACAGTACCTGACCAGACTGACAGCCTTAGTTAGAACAAATATCCACTGCTAGAGCCTGCCAAAGTAGTTGTTCACTCTTTCAAATCACTTGCAAGAGGAGCTCTGATGACAGGCTCTAACTCGTGTCTTAGCTGTCGTTATGAAAGACATTTTGATGAGTGTGCCAAGCTCAGCGCTCTGAGTAAGTCTTCTCAGATGCTGTTCTCTGCAGGGCCGGCCTCAAGCTAACTGTAGAGCCGGTTATCTTCTTCCTTCACCTGTCCTCAGGGATGCCCCAAGTCCCTTTTCATCCACTCTCTTCCCAAACGTATGCCTTTCCCATCAATGGTTGAAAAAGGGTTGGGGATACTGGGAGGAGAAATCAGAAAGTTTGATTTTTAAATCAAAATGACATGTGTACACAATTTTTTAAAGTCAAGGGTATTCCAAGGTTAATAACAACAATTGAAAAAGAGCAACTACCTGCTTTTTTTCTTTTCTCATCTCCTACTGAGATACTCAGACACAACCACTTCCAACGATATTTGAATTTACCTCCATTTCCAAATAATATGCTTATGCATCTATTTATTTTTGCTTTCTAATTTTAACATTATCTCTTAGTTTTTCGCTAATATGTTTTTGAACCACTTCCCCCCACTTCTGCTAAACCCCCAATGACTATATCACAACTGGGTACAAAATTAGTCAGTGTTTTTGCCATTCTAACAATATATACATATTGGTAGTAGCTCTGTCATATAGTGTATTATGATTATGATTTCTTTGTTGTTCAACTCTTTCCCCCCAGGTTAATAAATGCCTCTTTTTAAATGCTTATTTCAATTCTACTTAAATAAATCAGTCTCAAACTAATCAAAAGAGTAGATCACAATGTAGACAACAAATCAAGTCATCTATCAGTTACTTTTCTTTCTTTCTCCCCTCTGAAGCCCCTTGCATCATTCAATCTGTACTCACTGCTCTCGAGAGTATACTGGGTCTGCCCTCAGTCTCCTCCTAGGAATTTCCTTTGTCCCCTATATTGGATGGCATATTGCCTGGCTTCTGTGACTCTCTTGGTTTTTTGCTCCCTATTTTGGTGAAGTACCTTCCTGATGAAAGAGTATAGGAGGTACATGTCTTCGGAGTTTGCTTGTCCAGCGTGTCCAGCCCACTGTTCATAGGCCACATGCAGCCCAGGATGGCTATCAACGCGGCACAATGCAAAATCGTAAATTTACTTAAAACATTATGAGATTTTTTTTTTTATGATTACATGTCCCAATGTATTGAATGTGTAACCCAAGACAACTCCTCTTCTTCCAGTGTGGCCCAGAGATGCCAAAGGGTTGGACACTCCTGTAAGGTGTCTTTATTCTATCTCCAACTTAATTAGTAGTATTTTGGGGTTTAAAGTTCTAGGTGAAAATGATTTCTGCTCAGAATTATATTGCTTTTGAGAAGTCCATTCTGTTTGTTTAGCTGTCTTTGGTATGTGAGCTGTTTCCTTCCTCCTCCCTGGGGTACCATCGAACTTTCTTTCCCTATATCAAGATGTTCCAAAGTACAATTATAGAATTTCAGAATGAAATCTTCTATACCATTTGACCCTTTGCTTAAATTGTTTTGTTTCTTTCTTTTACAAGGATTGATTTAAATGTCTTCTTGCTCACAGCTTTGTTTTCAATAATTACAGTTTGCTAAAAGCTTCGAAGGCTGACATTTTTAGCACTTAATGCATGAAATACCACCCCCTGAAACCAGAAAAAGTAAGCACATTTCATATTAGCACCCTGTGTTCTGTCCTTGCAAAGGTCTGGCTGGAAAGGGTCAGGAAGAGGGAGAGGGTGATCGCTGGTTATCTTCCCGACTGAAGTACAAGTTAAGATGAGAGCCCTCTTTCCTGCAAATGCATTTCACATGCTGCTAAATGAGAGCATGGAAACTCAAGGTGAAGGTCGATCAATGCCACCCAGGGTTATTTTGGAGCAGATATTGTATATTACTAATAGTACTTCATTACAAATGAAAAAACTCTGGAAAAATGGTAAGCTGGATCAAATTCCAGGGTGATTGTCATGAAGCAGGAATGTATGGCCACATTAGATGTAGGGTGTCTTTAACATTTTCACAGAGAGATCCATTTCCAATTTATGGAAGGAGGCCGATATCCTGGAATATTCACTGGATATTTCTGCAAATTGCTCTGGTCTGGGCGTTCTGGAAAATAAAAATCACAAAATAAGAAAGAAGGAATTATAAGGGAAGCAAAAGTTTACTTGGTTAGAGAAAGGGGTGGGGTCATAGAAAGTAATATAGATTAGGCTGTAGCTAGAGGTAAAATGCCATGGATTCATTATTAAATGGTTTGAACAAAACTCCAAACACAATTTGGGGATTTAAAACCCTTTTGGTGTTTACAGATGAATGTTCCAGTTGGATGAGGGCTCAGAAAACAGCACATTTAATAATATTTCAACGTTTAAATGCAGTCTCCAGTTCGCATGGAGTGATAATTGTTTATTAATTTGGCAACTTATAAAACAGCTGAGTGATACTTGTTCTGAAGAGTTAGAAAATGTTGTGAACCTTGTGCTAGGCCCATGGGTTCCCGAGATTGACCCAAGGTGTCCTTTTTGTAGAAAACCAATACCGCCTCTGTGTTTGCCAAGTGCAGCGGCATGCCTGGGGTCAAGGAAAAGCTTGATGAAAAGGTTCCTTTCTGGTGACTTCTATAAAAAAAGAGAAAGTATGGAGCTCAGAAATAGGCGTTAATGAAATTGGGGAGTTGCTTTTGGACTGTTTATTTACCCATTTAAGTATATGCGGTGTATGTTCCCATTACCTGCCCGGCTTGCTGCGAGTGGAGACGGCAGACAAGGCTCCCGCCTTCGTGCAGCTTCGGGATGAAGAAAGGGAAATATTTCCTTAGGTGGATGGAATTCTAAGGTATCCGTGGCCTATCCTCTGCCCTTCCAACAAGTTGTGGATTTCAAATATAGATTGGTTTCAAGTACACTCCTCCTTAGATTGATCTAATGGAAGCAAAATATTTAACTCATTGATATATATGAAGAATAGTCATAATGATAATAATATATAATTCATTGGGTGCTTTCCATGTTCCAGACACTGTTAGGTGCATCCCCTGGATTATTCGATTTAGTCCTCTCTGTATCCTTACATGGTAGGCACTGTCGTTATCTCCATTTTTTATTTTTGAACAAGAAAAGTGATATACAAAAAGGTTAAGTAACTTACTTGCCCTCGGGCATTTAGGGCGCATGGATGAAACAGAAATCAAACCTAGTGAGTCTGACTCTGAAATGTCAGTCTTCACTCAAACATCCCCACTACCATCAGATTCAGGCTAAGTAGCACCTTTGTGTGTGGTCACTCTGGACAGTCTACATAGCTGCTCTTTTCAGACGCTGACATGGGGTGAAGGGACTGTTGAAGGGTTTGAAAGGTCTTGTCACCACTGTTCAGAGTATCACCTTTCATGTAGTTCTGCCTTACTGAGGGCACAGTGGAAGTAGGGCCTGTCTCTTGTCAATGTCTCTCTGTGGAAATTCTGTCCAAGAGTCCTAGCCTCTGGAAACGGGCACATACCTACTCAACAGGACCCAGTTAGAAGGAGAAAAGTTGCAATCCCCACTTGTTTTCACATCAAGGTAAATATCTTATGTCAAAAAGACCAAAGTTGGCTGAGACATAGCAACTCAAAAACAGCTCGTAATTTGGTTCATATAAGAGGCACCAAATATCAGCTTGAAAAGCACCAGGGAATGTTCAGAGTACAGAAGAGCTGAGATGGAATCGCTTACAACCCCTCCGTGTGTCTGTGTGTATATGTGTGTGGGGTGCGTGTGTAATTGTGTAAGTCAAGCTAGTGTCACGAATATTAAATTATTCAATTAAGGAGCACAACATTAAGCCCATAAAATGTGTTAATGTGACACATCATTTCACAAATGGGATTTTAGGATGGCTTGCTGGGATTCTCCAACATGACAAAAATACCCATTAACTTTTACTGCGGTTTACGATGGAGACAGAAACCAGCTAATAGTTCAAGGGAAACGTGAGGGGGCTGGGTGGGCAGGTGGGCGGGTATTTGAAGTCGGTGTTCTTGCGCAGCGAGTTTGCCGTCGTGATTTGCTTTGTCGCTTTCTTAGATTCGCTTCAGGCGCACAAATAAACTGCCCCAGTTAATCACTTGATAAATAACATTTGCTCTTTTCTGAGTTTTATTCTGGTGAATAAACCGTGCTTTAAAGAAATAAGCTTTATTCCAGGTATTCTTTATTAGATATTGTTTGTTATCTGCTATTTATTATTCATATATTATTTGTTACATATTAAACATTGGGAACAGTCCACATGCTCAACAATGGGGAGTGAGTCAGGTAAAGTGGGATATGTCCAGGTGATGAAATATTGTCCAGTTATTAAAATGATGTTAACAAAGAATTTATAATAAGCAAAATACTGATCATCTTAAATGAATACATTAAATTAAAAAATGTTTATACAATGTAATTTTTGTAAAATATCCATAGTAAAAAGAATGAGGGAAACATTCCAAAATGTTAACATCCTTTATCTTTGTGTTACAAGGTATGAACATCAGCTTTTTTTAACTTCTTTTTTTGCCGTTCTTTCTCTATTATTCATATAACCTGTCATAAATGTTATTTTAATAACCTCAAACCAAATTCAAAAATCTCATTTAAGAGACAGTTGAAATATTCATAAGTGCCAATGAAAATTTCAGTAAGCCAAGGCATCATTATGTTTGGGACTACAGAACAGTTCCAATATCGGGCAACTTAAAAATTTTCAGCAAAACTCATTTCTTCAAAGTATGAAAAAAATGGTTTAATTATGGTTTTTTATGCAAATTCCATTTATGGCCAAAGAATCGAGGGGACCCAGACTGCATGTTGCCTTACCGTTGAGCTTGTACCATGTGAGTGTAATGTTGGGGAACACAGCAGTAGAAGGCACCCCCTCCTTGCTGTTGGGGTCCTGTGCCTGGACACCCTTCCTCTCCCCCTGCCCTGGCTCGCCCTCACTCCCGCTCGCTCAGGACCTGCTTAGAACTTAGAGCTTGTTCTCATCGGGGAGGCTTCTCATGCTCCTCTTCTCACTCACCACTTAGACCTCCAAGGACGGTCATCCTGCTACAAACACTCCACCGGCACCCTGCATGTCCCCAGGGCCATTTCCACGACAAGCCTGCATCTCCATGTGTGATGGATGTCTGCATGTCCCCCTGCTGCGCTCTAAGCTACATGAAAAGTGGAACTGTGTGTCAATTGGTTCCCGCTTGCTCTCTCAGCACCTAGCACAGAGTCTAGTGCATAAGAATTCAGAAACTCTTTGTTGCCTGAATGAGTGAATTCGTCACATTTTAGAGATGCTAGATGTGAATTTCAAATGTGTAAAAATCCCTGCATGGCTGAAATCTTGCTTGAAGGAGAAGCTGGGAACATGATGGAAGTTGGTTATGGAGTGGAAAAGTGAGGATTGTGCCTTCTATCAAACCTGTTAGCATTTGTGTGCGTGCGTGTGTGTGTGTGTGTGTGTGTGTGTAAGAGAGAGAGAGAGACTGAGCATGTGTTAGTCTGTTAACAATATCCTTTTAGTCAAAGCTGAGGTTTAATGGTAGGATAACATTGGTTGAGTGGAAAAGCAATGGACTGACCACTTGGGTTTGAATTCCAGCTAATATTTACTATATCCATAAATATGACATGTTACTTAATATCACTGTCCCTTTGTTGCCTCAGTTGTTTAATGAGGATACAGTGCCAATTATGATAATTGTACAGAGAAAATGAAATAAAGCACAGAGTGCAGAGCACGGAGTCCCGAGACATTGCAGATGCTCAATAAGTCTTTTCAACAGCAGTGATAATGTTATTATTAATTTCTAACTTTAAAAAGTCATTACCAATTTTCTGAAACAAAAATCCCTCACTGACCACTAGATGGCATTAAGGTTAATTCAAAAGGGTCACAGTGTGGTCCTTATTCATATCAGTATAAACATGCGGTGGAAAGTAATTTCATACATTTTGATTTAAAAATTGTGCTTTAGTAGCTAAGGATTTCTCTTATTTTATGTAGGAAAATCCTAGAAGAGTTCATGTATAATTCAGCTATGTTTCCATTCTGAGCTCACCATGCCTCTGTTTTTCTGGGATTAGGGAAGCTATTGCTGAGTATTCTGAATGATACTGCACAGCAAATGGCCATCTCATACACTCAACATAAAATTACTGTTTTGTAGCCATGGCAGGATGTACTGACGGTCAGCAACGTGCCAGACTCAATGGTGAACAGGAGGGCAGTCTTTGTGGGTTTCTGGAGCTGGGAGCCCGAGGCAGGAAGACAGTGATCATGTCCGAAACATACCAGTGAATGAAGGCAGCGTCCAGGAGTCCCCAGTGGGAACCTACGCTCACCCACCCCGCCCAGGGTGCTGCACGGTGGGGCAGGCACCTGTGGTTTCTTAAACTTTGCTGAGCAACACAAATGCAAAGGTAAGTATCCTCCTTAAATACACTGCCATGGACTTAAAAATTCAGTGTTGCTGAATTTTTTTCTTGATTATCAAGCATTAATTTATGGGTATGTTATCAAAGATATTATAGAAGAACTATGTCTTTAGAACATTAAAAAAAAAGAGAATAATTTAGATGGCAAGTAAACTTTGCTTGGTTGGGTAAACACTGCTTACCATGAGTTTATCTGAAGGGGAAAGATTGGTTTTGTCATAACAGACAATGAATATAAACTGGGGCACTTTCAATTTGGCAATTTTGGTCAATCTTAGAGGTGGATTGTTAAATGGTTCAACTCACCTTCAACTGTGAACTGCATAATGGCAGCAAAGGTGTGTATATGTCACTTCCGAATCTCCAAAGCAGGTTATGGTACCTACAACATGGTATATACCTGATAAAAGCTGGTTAAATAATGTGTGGACAAAAAGGGGCCACCTGCTGAAACTGACAAGCTCAGGGAAGGCCGCAAACTCAGAGGCGGAGAGTAACCACATAGACAGTCTGAAATTAACACTTCTGAACTAAAAGTAGGTGGGTCTGTCCTAGGTTGGTGTCTTCCTTGAAAAAGATGAACCTTTACCTTAACGGAACCTGTCTAATGTCTTTTTAGACATCTAGGATAACATAACTTTAGAATGTCAGAGTAATCCCCCTTTTCCAGACCCCCCGCCCCCTGCCAGGGTATAATCTCTCACCAGAACAGGACACTGCAGAGCCCCTCATTGTTTTCTTGTCCCCCTGCTTGTAATCTGTATGTGTTGTTAATTGTTAACTATCCTATACCCACCAATGTAAAAGAAATACGTGTCTATTGGTTTTACTTTTCATCTAATTTCAGAGATTTCCCCACTTTGCTTTCTCACACCTCCCTAATCTGTCATCAGCAGGTTTCGTGTAACTCCCTTACATCTTCCCCTTTGATTCTGATATATCAAATAAGTGGGAAAACTGCCATTTTCCAGAGCATTTTCTCAATCCATTGAGATTTTGCTTCCTGGCAATTGTCGTCAGTTTGGCTCAAAAAAACTCACAAAAATTCTCTACAGGTTTGAATGTTTCTTACATTGACAAATGAATTATAAGAATTTCAGTTGATTAAACTAAATAAAAGAATGTTATTGGGGTCAGTAAGAGGATTTTTTTGTCCAGATGTTATATGAGGGGTGATCCCCCCAAAACTGGGATTATCTTCTGGAGGGTGGGCCCCTTGTAGTACAGGTTTTCCCCACTAGGTGTGTCCTAAGAACCCATCTGTATTAGTGTACTAGCTGGCGTTGTTGTGAGAGGTTGTGTTTGGCTTTAGTGAATGTTTTTTCTCTGTTTTTTTTTTTTTTATTGTTGTTCAAGTATAGTTGTCTCCATTTTCCCACCACCACTTTCCCTTGTCCCACCCACGCTTTGGTGAATTTTTTTTTTAAGACTCTTTAAATGTATTTGCGTATTTCATGATGGGTGATTTACCAGTGCACCTGCCCACACACTGCACTGAGTGTTCAGCAGTTTTTGATCAAAAAGCATGACTCTCCTGCCCTATTGCCCTATTGTCCCTATTCATCCAATCTTGCCCCGAGTTACTTTCTTTTTTTCCGTGGATGAAAAAAATCCTCAAAGGGAAACATTTAGCCGAAGTGGAAGAAGTAAAACAAAAAATGACAGAAGCACTGAAAGACATCAAAATTGACAAGTTTGAAACTGTTTTGAGCAGTGGAAAAAAAATATTTCGATAGATGTACGTTGGAGGTGACTGAAGTTTAAATGTGTAAGAATAAATACACAGTTTTTGATAAATAAATTCCATTTTTTGTGTCCCTCCTCATGGCATGTAACAAAACATGTCCCTTTTGTTCCAAATATATAAGATAATATAAAATATACATAGAAAAAGAAGGTAAAAACCTATATACCAGGTCTGTCCAGAAAGCATCCATATATGTCCTATGAAAAATAGAGACATTTATTGAAGAAGATACAAGATACAAGAAACATTGTACATAGGACAATGTAGGCTCAGTCCCTTTCAAAGTAGGCACCTTGGGACCTTACACTGTTCTCCCAATTGCCATCAGCTGCCCTGTCGTATTTTCCTGAATCTCATCAATGATCTGGCATCTCTTTCTTTTCAAAGGTGATTTTAGTTTTGGGAAAGGCTGGTCTTAGGATGCCAAATCTGGGTTGTATGGGGGCTGAGTCACCTGGGTGATTTGATGTTTTGCCAAAAAACTCTGCATGTGACGTAATGCATGAGCGGGAGTGTTGTCATGATGGAGCTGCCAATCACCAGCTGCCCTTAGCTGAGGCCTTCTGAATCATCCGAATAGTTTCTGCAGAGGAATGTTCAAGCTTAATGCAAAATTTGATGCCGATTCATTGCTCTACTTGCTCATTTTGAATCTGACAGCCACACAGTACACATGCTCACTCAATGGCTTCTACAACCCCCACCGACTAGTACAGTGAAGTCGTCATTGTTCACACATGTGCACTCCAGTCCACTCTCCTTGGCTGTCCGGTTACATCGATGTCACACAAACCATTCTCATTATATTAACAATAACTGGACTTTTTCCAACAGACCTTGTAAACCAGAAGTAGAACATACTCTTAAAGTACTGAATGAAATGGAATTTATAGAACACTTGGCTCTTTGTGTAAAAGAAATTAGTATTTGGGAGTTTTGCTCTGTGGTAACAAAGAAAATGTTCTCTTTATGGGATAGGGAATTGGACCCAGGCTCACTGCTTGCATGTAATACCCAAAGATCTTAACCAGAACTATTAAGAAAGTACTTAAAGAAGAATAAAAGTAAATCTACCACAATCTAGATGTCTAGCCCTTAGTCTTTCTTATAGGTGTAGAAAAGTGTGTGTGTGTGTGTGTGTGTGTGTGTGTGTGTGTTAGTCAATTTAGCGAGGAACCATCACTCATGGCAATAATTCCAATAGGACAAGGCCTCAGCCACTGATGTAAAAAAATTGCAAGAAATACAAATATCCAAAGTACTCTCTCCTTTGTTGGTATACTATACAGGGAGCCAAATTAGAATCTGGAGTTTGCTTAGTGAGCACTGAATCAGAGCAAAGGAAATTGGTTACATGATTAAAATGTTTTATGGTAGGGGTTGGCAAACTTTTTCTGTATAGGGCCAGATCGTAAATTGTTTAGGCTTTTTGGGCCATATAGCCTTTGTAAAGACTGTTCAATTCTGCCATTATAGTGCAAAAGCAGCCATGGACAATGGCTAAATGAGTGGACATGCTTGTGGTCCACTAAAACTTTATTAACAAAACCAGAATTTAGCCCACAGGTTTACCAACCCCTGTTTTGTGGCACCAGGTCCTATATGTTGATATAGTCGCCATCTGTTTACATGAGACACCACATTCTTGATTCAAAGCTTTCTCTCCCTTAGTTCCGCAAAAGCAAAATTAACTCTGTGACTTGGCTTTTTGCAGACCCCTGTGGTAGCCAGTTTCTTTATGGTGAAGGCTTTCTTTAGATATGATAATTCCTCCAATTAGATTGGAGTCCTGTTATTAGTGTAGGAGGCTTTCAGTCTTTTTAAGGTGAGTTTGCAAACCTCTGTTTCAGTTCGCTTAGAGCTGAACTCCCAGGGGAGCGCTTTATTTCCCAGTCCCACACTGCCCCTGGTCCTTCTTTTTTCCCAGCGGTAAGAGGTCTCTTATTATTGCTCCCACACTGATCCTGTGATGGTTGTTTATGGGGTGGATCCGGCAAAGGGAAGTGTTAAAGCATGGGCATCAGTTGATGCTTGAGATGCTTACTTCTCCCAGTTGTGTAATTCCGGGGAAACTGCCTTAAATTTTATAGCCCCAGAGCCTTCCTTGTCAGTCTGGGGCACAAAACACCTTTGCTGATTCTACATTTTAAACACACCAACAGGTAAAGGATTTTTTTTCTCCTCAAGAACTGTTTAAATTTCTGTTCTAATTGTCCTAATCGGATGGCTTCTGGTTCCTTTCAATGCATCACTTTAGTTAAGTATATAAGCATGACCATTTCTCATTTTAAAAGGTTTCAGGGTCTACTTTAGCAACTTGTGACTTAAAGTGTGGTCAGACCTACTGGCTGCATGAGCGTTTACTGGGAGGATTTTAGAAATGCAGAGTCTCAGGACTGCTGACCTACTGAATTTGAATCTGCATTCTAACAAGATCTCCAGATAATTTGTGATAGTAAAGTCTTGAAGTACATCACTGATTTATATTGGACTGGAATGTTAATGTTTTTAAAAACATTTTTGGTTTCTCAATTTTATTTTTCAGCTTTATTGAGGTATAGTGGATATATAAAATTGTAAGATATTTAATGTGTATATTATGGTGATTTGATATACATAGACCTTGTGAAAGGATTCTCACCACCTAATTAATTAACACCCATTAATTAATATTAATTAGGAAAAGATATATTCTTTGGGTGACAGAATTAGAAAAGGCCATAGATTTGAGGGTAGTGGGAATAATTTCCCCCATATTTTTGTGCCTTTGGACAGGGCATAGGATATATGGTGGCCTTCATTGGTATGGCTGGCCCCGAGCCCATTCATGCTCCAAATTAATATATTGAGAGGGAGTGCGGGTTAAGAAGGCTAAAATATAGTGGAATTCTACTTCATTAGCAAGCTTGTTTTTTGGATTTTTAAAATTTTATTTTCATTGGAAACTTGTGGAATTCTTTCTCCTTCATTTCTTTTCATTAAAATATTGACAAACTGGAAGAAACCTCATTTCTTCCAGGGCCTTGCAAATTTGGTGCTTCACCTTCTAACTCTGGGTTGGTAGACCTCACAGGTGCAGGTTCTCAAACCCTCGCACAGCAGTTCCTCAAAGCACACCTCTGGGAGCCTCCGCTATGTGGCATAAAACAAACCACTGAAACATGAGACAGCTGAAAACTTGACATGAAATATACTCTTAGGGACCTCAAATAATCTAGTTGTATTTGAAGTCAAGATAAATAATTGATACTTAGTTTTGCAAGCTTAATGCTTGTGTATCCTTGGACAAACCATTCCTCCCTGCACAGCCCCTGCAAAGACTGGTGATTTATAAGAAAATAACTTCCTGTGTTTTGGAACTGGCCTTGAAGTTTTTTTCAAAGCTTCCTTAGCAACTCTCATGCTTAGCCAGTTTTGAAAACAACTAGCAAAGTCTTTGAGCCTTGACTTTTTCATGTGTGAAATGGGAACATTACTTATTTCTTCAAGTGGTTATTGAGTGCATTATGTAAAATTACAAGTGTGAAATGCGTTCTAAAATGCAGTCGTCTAGAAAAGCCTGTAGTAGTTTTTATTGTCATGATCTGTTTGTCAGTTGTGTCACAAAGACATTACCTTTGGCAGTGTGTAAAGAAAGAAAGGAAGTATATAGGAAGGTAGGGACTGAGGTGACAGAACTGAAAACAAATGGGAACTACCTCTATTTCCTGTCTTGAAGAATTTCTGTGGTGCCTGCCATCAGTAGGGGGCCAGGACTCTGAAACACATCTACACATAAAGCTGAATTTCTAGTAAAGAATGGAGCTTACATCCAGGTGACATCTAGACAATCCTGTGTTCCTCCCTTATAATATTTCGTCTTGTCTTTCTTGGCTTAAAAAGTTGCAGGTAATTTGGGGTCAGGGTTTGGGTCTTCTCTATCCCACAGGAACTCCTGTTAGAGTTCTGGTTACAGAGAACATGCTCAGCATATGTTGATTGATGATTGCTTAGTTCTTGGACTTCTTTCATATGAGTAGTTGAAGCCTCTCAAGTGACTCAGTTTTAGAATAGGGTTAAGTAAGGATGTATTTCTATGACCAGCTCACCCTGTCACATTATGACAATTTCCTTACGTGGCATGGAAAATACTCACCGTGATCTCCCTAAACATAGACATCAAGATTGCATCGCATTCCTACTTGAGTCATATGGAGCTAATTTTGTGGGGAGGGTGGGTTTGAAACCTATACTGCTTCTCTTTTTGTTCAGAACTTGTTTTATAATAAACTCATCATGTTGCCAAACAAAGCCAAGCCACTTTCAAGCTGTCTCCTTGCTGTCAAAAGAAGCTGGCTCAATCACCTTAGTGGGAAACAATGAACTGGCTGATGTGACAAGACAAAGACCCCCCTTCAACTGATGGGTTCATTTTCCAACTTGTTAACTCATTGCTGTCTAGACACAGTCTCTGACAAATTCTATAACTGTGCAGAAGAATAACTCAAAAGACAATTATGTTGGGGAAAAAAAAACATCAGTGTAACTGTTGTCTACCAACTTCACCCATGCCCTGTGTGGTGCTAATAGAGGGGTAACAAGTAGTTGGCTGAATTTCTCTTCTCTTTCTTTTCTCTCTACTCACACACTATTGGCCCAGAAGATGTCTGCACTTGTCTTCTTATTAAAAAAGTGCTCATGGACTCTTCACAAGCTCTGGTTCCCGACTATAGGTCTGGCCCTCAACTGAGGGCAGTGGAAAGGGCAAAACCAAGATAATGGCTGTGGAACCAAAAGTTGTCCCTAAACATCAAACTTGAAGGGGTTAACAATGAACCTCGGTTTGATTCAAATCAAAAGGCTTAACAATTGTGTCAGGAAAGACTGAAGTAGGAGCCTACAGCCAAAAGGAATCCATTTAAAGCATAGCTTCAAAGTCAACTTTAGGCCTCCAAGGGACATAGCCTGGTAGTTGCTGGTATAACCCCTCAGTTATGTCTATAATATACAAAATAGCAAACAGGTACAGGTAGTAAACTGAAAGACAACAATCATACTGCGGCCTAGTTGATACCATACCTTGTTTCAAAGAATGGTACAAAATATGTGGCTTAAAAATACTTTCCTCGTAAGGTTGTCATAAACCTTTTATGGAATCTGCCACTGCTGCATATTGGGGAGACCCTTCTCTTGCTAATCCAATTTTTTGTCTGTTTGTCTCCAGATTTTCCACCTTTTACTTTTACATCGTAAACACACACACCCTCTTCTGTTAATCCCCACTCCAACTCTGGTGTCCAGGTTCCATCTTGAAGTGGGCCACAGGGTTCACAACGTCGTGGAAATCCCTGGCGCTGTCCTGGAAGGGTGGGGGCAGGACCTTGCTGTGTGGCAGGGGAGTAGGCTTCAGGCACTCAGTCTTCGTAGGGAAACAACTATAAAACCAACAAAACTTTCTCTTGATGGGCTTTCATTGCTGAACTTTGATGAACTATTCAACCGTATTAGCAAATCACCCTTTGCTCTCTCTTGTCATGGATCCTCTTCACCAGGAACAACGAGAGAAGGGAAGAAGTGGGTGGGAGAAGCTAAAAATTGCTGCTCTGTGTCTTCATGTTGCTGATAAGTGAACTGGCTATGATGTAGAGGAAGAAGACAGAATTGTTGTCTGACTACAAAATGTTGAAAAACAGTATTTACCCAATTTTGAAGCATCTTACAAATCAGTGTTCTACTATTTTGACCATTCAGCTCTTGTATTGAATTGCTTAAAACCTATTGTAGTGAAACTTGTATCTTCTTCAATCATTTAAAAGGAAGTCTTACAAATTTTTTCCTGGGGTTCCTTTCCTTTTAAGAGGAACTCAGAGATAGGTTAAAATAAACTTCAAACTGATGTCAAGGTGAAATAAATCTTTGGGTTAGGAGGAATTATTCATGGGCTTCATAATTGACAATTCTGTGCAAGATAATTGGAACATGATTTTAGAAAGTCCTTGTAACTTGATTGAATTTAAGTTGTGTCCCAGTGTTCAGGCTAAAGGTATGCAGAGTGCACAATTATGTTTGAAATAAAGGCTAAAGGAGTTTTGGGTAAAAAACTGAAAGTAAGAAATAGTAGACATTGGATGACACAGACACAGGGATTGGGGCTGCTCCAGGTCGAGCAGTCCACACATATGCTGGTCCATAATGGAAGAAAAAGATGAACTAAACAGGGCACTTCCCACTGGAATATCAGAAGACTATAGACCAAGACTAGTAAATAGCCAATACCACCATTGCCCCTTTCTTCCAAAGTGTACTCCTGACAGACATTGCTAATTGATCAAGGCTCACCTTTCCAGCCTGCAGTTATTCTTGAAGTGATCAATACAGTTTTCCAAGTAGCCAGTGAGAATTATACAATGTGATATCTGAGATATCACTTACTCTTTATTTATTTTGTCACCAAAGAAGCCTCTCAGGCAGACTTGGAAGACTTTGTCCCAGTATCAAAAAGCATTCTCAAATGTCATAGGAAGAGAAGGAGAAGGTCAGGGACAAAGAAAACATTACTCTGAATTGAATGTGATTCCTTTCCATAGCTGATCAAATATTATTTAGGCTTAACTTGGACAAAACTTTTCTGGTAGTCATTAAATTGTGGTCAGGGCCAAAACTGAACATCTAAATTGCTAAATACTCCCACATTCTAGACATGGCTACAAATGAACAGCCTAGAGTTGAAGTCAGAAAACTCCTTATAGGGTTTGTTTATTAAAAAAGTCAAATCAGTCCCATTACCACTTAATCACCATTGCCTTCCTGGCCTATGAAAGAAGCCTGGGGTGAGGAAAAGTGTCAGCACAGTCCTCTGGGAATTGGGGGGATTTTCCCTCTCCCCCCTGAAAGTGAGAAGATGGAATTCCAAGAGAACCACCTGGGAAGATAGTAGGAGGGTTCAAGAACGGAAGCCTGGATTATCTTTGTTTACTATTTTGACAGTGCTCTTAGGCCCCTGTGCTTGTCTGAGCAGGAAAACAAGAACTAGAGAGAGAAGGTGGGTCAGAGAGATTGGAAAACCATATAGAGACTGCATGCCGACACTTGAGATGTCAAGGAAACATGCGTTTTCCAAGAGTTGGGCAGACACACAGAAGGTTAGCTTGGCCCAGTTGGTCTGTCTCCAAGTAGGAGGGGATGCTTTCTGGGTGTAGTAGGGACCTCAGTAGAAAAAGGCTATGGTATTGATTTCTGGTGGGAAGTACTGGGGAAATGATGAGAACAGTTGAGACAGAGTCAAATCTCTAATGTCAAGGAACTCTGAAGGGAGAGGCCCCACAGAGCCCTCCAGACAACCCTGGCAAGGACTCCACGAGATGCCCGTCATTAGGATGCCTAGCACACAGAAGACATGGGTTGTTTTACAGTAAGTATAAGAAGACAAGTCAATGAGAAGAGAAGTGAACGCTCTTTCACTTATCTGTGAGGAGAAAATTGCCTTTTCCAGATAGGGTAGCCAGCCTCCAGGGTAGCCCACAAAAATCCTCACGTCCTAATAATCATAGTGTTGTGTGTATTTCCTCCCTAGATCACAACTAGCCTAATCTTTGGGACCCACAGAATTCTGTGGAAGACATGGTATGAGATTTGCTAGACTTTGCCATAAAACACATTACAGCTTCCACCTTTGGTTTTCAGGTGGCTTACTCCGGGAAGCCAGTGGCCATGCTGTGACACTCAAGTAGCACTCAGAGTCCCATGAGGAGAGGAACTCAGGCCTTCTGCCAAGGACAAGCACTAGCTATAACTATAGTCATGTGAGCGAGCCACCTTGAAAGTGAATCCTTTAGCCAGAATCTAGCCTTCAAGTGACTGCAGCCCTGGCCAACATCGGGTGCCCACCCTATGAGTGACACTGAGCCAGAAACATCCAGTCCAGTAACTCCTGAATCCTTGTCCCACAGAAACTGTGAAAGGTCATATATCATTATTGTTTTAAGTCACTATGTTTTGGCAATAATGTGTCATGCAAATAACAATTTACTTCCTATTCCTTTTCCTGCCCTAACACTGGAGGAGTTAAAATCTAGAAGAGGGAGGAGGGAAAGACGTGTAAATGGGGAGGCACTTTGAGCCACTCGAGTAGTATGTCTAACTTGCAATGGGGATGAAAGAGAGCTTTGAAGGGATGTAAATTTAGGCTGGATGAGAAACTTATGGAATCTTCCTAAAATGGCATTACTGGATAGGAAATGAGAATTTTATACTAAACATCTGGGAATTTCATACAATAAAGATTGACATGTATATACTTCAAGGAGGTGGAACTCCTTAGTAAATTGCTTATATATGAATTAATAAAGATTATTTTCAGAAATGCAGAACTGAATGGAAACATTTGCTCTGTCCTCCATGATTTAGGCAGCCATGACCACTGTCCATGGTCATCAGCACCCTGAGTTGTGGAACTAGCCCTCCAGAGCAAGGAAACCATGAAGTACTAGATGTGCAAACGCAGCAGATATCTTTAAAAAGAGCTCTCCTCTCTGCATTTGTCCCATAAAGAGAGAGCTATAGAAACATGGAAGGCCAATACCATTGTGTAGACTTTCCCCATATTGTGAAGATGTTCTAACACCGCTTTGATAATTTTTGATGGATGGCGATAGATGGTATGAACACCTGCACAGTGCTCAGGGCAGCTAAGGCAGTCCTCCTGTCAGTCAGCTTAGCCCAGCTATCAAAGGCAAGGGGAACTGGGCCAATAAGATCTGGATATGTGTACACTTAATATTTACCTTTTGTAAAATATGATAGATTATTTAGTTTCTAGATGATTGAGAGGAGGAATGTGTAGTAACAAGCCTTTTAAGATAAACTTCTAAAGATTACTTGAGACAAGTTTGGAGACAGTGCAAGTCTGCAATAAAGATTTCAATCAGTGTTGAATTACGATAGAGTCAGAGTTGTTCTATTCTTTTGTAAACAATATAAACTCTTGTTCCTTTTTTTTTTCCCAGGACCTGTCACTGTGCTCCAGTGCCTCTTGAAGCAAATAACCTAGACTTCCCATTTGGTGATACAAAGACATTTCCCCTGGTGTGAACTATGCACAATACCCCTACACCAGAGGTGCGCTGGGACCAGAGAGGCCTGGGAGGTCGCAGCTCTGTGCAATGGCCAGCATCTGCAAGGTGAGGAAGAGCCCAGGCATTCATTATTATCACATTCCAGGTTCCAAATAAAAGCAAGTCTGCGTAGCATACTTCTGGCCAGCTACCCAGAAGAAGAGCACTCAGCTAGTGCTTACAAGATTTCACATCTGCTAACTTATTGATTCTTACAAATCAGAACAAAAGCTGTGATGCTGGGATTTTCCTGATTTTACCTGTCAAGGGGCTGAGGTTCAGAGGTGGTAGTTGACTTGCCTAAGGTCACACAGCTAGTGAGAAGCAGAGTTCAGTTTCAAGTCCAGACCTTTTGATCCACCCAGCATCTGAGCTGCTTGTCCTTCTTTCCTTAGGCTGTATTTGTATCATCCATAGAACTCAGCGCTCTAGTAGTATATGAGGGGATGCTCCTAAATTCTGGTATATGGTTCCAATGAATTTTTTTTCTGAGCAAAGTAGTGTTGTTAGTTTACTTTCTTTTGGAAATCAAGGCTAAGTGTCTTTGTTTGGCATCCTAAAGGGGCTTCTACACCAGCTTTCTCTGGGTGCTATGAAGAATGAATATTTCCTGTTGTTCTTTGGGCTACCTTCTTCTGTAAATGTCTTAGATTCCCCTCCCATGTTCTCTATCCGCCAACCTCGTACTACTCTCCATCTGCATACCTCTTTCCTCCTCTCGTCTAAGGCATGGAAAAAGATGTAGGTTCCAGGATGGAGCCATTGATTTGCTGTTGAGTAGGATCAACTTCCGAGTAGTTGTAGCTATGGGACTACTGGGAGAAAAGTAACCCTCAGTGTTTGAATTTCCACCTTTTTAACTGTAGTCTCTTGTTTAATGGAGTCTCTTTCTTCTTTTTATTTTCTCCCTAAACTAGATACCCATTAAAAATAATATAAATTTATAATAATAAAATGAAAAATTATAAATATTCTTTTGTAGAGTAACATGGCTGGAAGATGTGGTCAGTAGGAAAAGGAAGGAGCTTATTGTGATACCCAGGTTCTTGGCTCAGGTGTTTACAATGATGGTGGGAATCAGAGAGGGGGGCCAGACTTGAGGAAAGAAAATTCAGGATTGGATGTGGTATGTGTGAGGGCCTGTGGGATGTTCAGAGTTGCCCGCAAAGCATTTGGACTTTTGGATCTGAAGCTCAGAAGACAAAGATTTTACTGGAAACAGAGATTTGGGCATCATCCACTTGGAGTAATGAATGTCCTGCAGTAGATGAAATTGCCCAAGAAGCCCATGTATAGATAGAAAAATGAAGCCAAAAACCTACTGATTTGAAAGATAGCAAAAAAAGTGGAATTCACAGATGTGATCATAATTGTGTGAAAAAAAGTCTTAGCACAGTTGAAACTCAGAAATGCCTAGGTGGAATGAATTGTAATAATTTGGGCTCTTTTCCTCCCAAAATCCAAACTTCTTCTCCAGGCCAATATCTGTGTCCCACCCCACCTGCCCATCCTTCGGTAGCAACGCTTGGGTCCAAGGGAGTACAGTGGGTCAATGTACTGTGCTCCTAGTCTTCGTGGGTAAAGGAGGATGCCATAGAAACATGATGATTCATTTTCACTCTCCTTCAAATAAAAACAAGACTCAGTGAGAGACAAAGACTTTACCAACTAATCTAGATTTGTTTGGGGTTTTTAACTCATTTCAGGCAAAAGTTTTTAACATTTTGGCTTGAACCATTTGTGTAAGTAATAATTGATTTAATTATTTGGAATCTTTGTATACACCAGTTAAATTAATAAAACAGCTAGCAAATTGCCTTTGTCTGTTTTTCAATCAGACACTATTTCTAAAACAAAAGGAGGGAGTAGGCTGAAATAAAAACAATGTTATTGCAGAAAACTTGTGTGTCTTAAATAATTTGCAGAATGGCTGCTTTTCTTAGAACTATCTGAATTATACTTGGGAGGCCTGGCTCATGTCCCTGAGTGGTGCTTGAGTTGAACCCCAGTCTGCAATTTTCTCAAAAGCAATTACTAATAAAGGGCCTTATTGAAGAGGCAATGAAACTGTTCATCATCACAAAAACACTTGCTACCAGCCATGAAGACCCTTGTGAGTCACTTGTTGGGCCGGGTGTGGTGTTTTGCTTTTTTAGTCTCCTTGAGGCTATCCTTAGCCAGCCAGGGAAGTGGGAACTAAAGGCAAGAATCTGAAATGAACCAGACTGAAAGATTCTGTTTTGAAAGAACATTGACATGATTTTTTTAAAGGAGCGATTCAGATCCAGTATCTACATGAAGCCATCAAGGGCTCTTGTCTCTTGTTCCCCTGGCTGATTGCCAGCACACCAATATCCCTCTTGTAGCTTCCAAATGTGACCTTGGCAGGGCCCGCCATGCCAGGTGGGTCCTGACTTTCTGCAGACTCTATGTCCAGGAGTGCATTTCTTGGGATCTTCGTCATACGTGGATTTGAGTCCTGTCTCTGCCAATCTCAGTCTGACCTTGGCTGAATTAATTCTGAAAGACTCAGTTTCCTTATCTGTAAGGTGAAGAAAATAATGGTGAGAATAGAACTCATTTCATAAGGACATTGTGAGGATTAAATAAGCGAACGCATGTGTATAATAGGCCTGGCAGACGGTCCAGGTTCACTGACTGGAAGTCATTATTTACCAACTGAGGAGATTAGAATAGTCGATGGGTCTCAAACTAACTATGCAAATGATCTGGGGAAATTGTTAACAAAGAAATATTGGGGGACTTATTCCCTATAGATTCTGATGTTTTAGGTCTCAGGTGAGGTCCAGTCACCTGCATTTTTAGTCAGTTCCTAGGTGATTTGGATGCAGTTGTTTAGACATTTTGTGAAGACATTTTGAGAACTATTGGACAAAATGCCTGATCTCTTAGAGCACGGAGGCTCTTAGACTCCAGCCTCAGGCACGGAAAAGAGGAAAATCACTTGTGATTAAAGATGAGTGCTAGGCAAACTTCCAAAGGCAGGAAGATTCTGGTTTGATGGACAGTGAAGGTAGAAAGGTAGAGACTTGCCACAGACAGCTGGCTGGCAGGGACAATGACTCAGAGGTTGTAAGGGGAAGGAAGTGTGGAGGGAGGAGATGTGCATAACTGGAGACCACAGTGGGAGCTGGAAAGTAAGAAGTGAGAAGAGTTAGCTGAGGAAGAGTCTGATGATATGCACAGAGCTTCCCCCACCCCCACGAATGTACTGGTTGGGTAGAGTATTCATGCGATGTTGTGCTTGGCAGCCCAGAAGGTGTCATACAGCTGGACAGTGTCAGGTCTGGGCTCATTAGGACTTGCATTAAGGTGACAGCCATCGGAACAGAAAACCAGCAACAACATCTCTAGGGTGTTCTGAGTAACTGTTCACTGCATTTTAAAGAGTGTTCAAGTCCACCTCTAGGGAATTGCACAGGTACAAATTTGCTATAAACATGGACATTTCACCACTAGAGAGTGAATAGGGACTTTGCCTCAGAGCAACAAAACATAAAAGACTGGTAATAACTGTTGAAAGAACTGATACCTAAGCACACCCCCTACACCTCTTCAGTGGTGAAAGGGGGCAACCTGGACCCCATGTGTAAGATTCTAGATTTGTCCTTCTCTTGGGCTCTGTTTTCATCTTTAAAATCTTCCCAACACAACCTGTATATTGAAATAGCAGGAGGAGAGGGGAGAAGGGGAGCAGGTCTCTGACATGCTGTTGAGAGCGCTGCCTGCGCGTGCCTTCTGTTCCAGCTTACTGGGTCCCAGCTACAGCGAGAGTGATGCTGAGGCCCCAGGGCCTTCAGTCTGTTCTCTCTGCAGTGGCTGCTGGCTCCATCCTGGGAGTGGATAGCTGCGCAGCTGTGAGGCCCAGGATACCTAGGCATCTCTTTGCTTCCAGGATTTATTCTTAGGTATGGTACGGAAGGGGGTGGACAAAATCCATTTGGACAAATGGATTTTTGGAAAGGAAACTGGATACTAAGTTTTGATGCTGTGAAAGTAAGTCCTTTAACTGCCTCTGGGAACAAGCTGTACTTGAAAAAAAATAACAAGACTATATTGGTATTAATTTCTTACTCCAACGCAGCGTTACAACTTGGTACTCTCTCCTGAATGGTCTACTTCTCTTGTTCCATCATAGCCAAAATGTTTAGAGAGCATGCTTGTACTTATGACTCATATTTTCCACTTTTATTAACTGAATTTGCCTTGAATCTGGCCAGGGACTTCTTCGAGCCAGCTGAGTTGCTGCTCCACGGCGAACCTCTGCACTTTAATCCGTTCTTCCTTCTTTTTAATCCTTGGTGTATTGCTAAACATATCTCACTTTCTGGTTTGCTTCTTGCTTTCTACCTTCGTTATTCTTATTCTCCAAGAAGGAAATCTGTGGAAGAGAGGAGTCGTGGGCCAGGCACCGTGGAAAATCACTTTTACTTGGCTTTGTAGAGCAAGTGAGAAAAACTGTGAGTTTCTCTTCTTGTTTGTCTTTGAAACTTATGTGAAGATTTTAAATGATCAAATCCATAAATCCACAAATGCAAAATGAGTGTTCTCCATAATAATAAAAACAGTAGGGCTCAACAAATGTTAATCATGAGCAAGGCAATATGAAAAGCACTTCGTGTGCCTTATCTATTTGACTCCAACAACTTTATGAAATAGGTATAATCTCGACTTACTAGAAAAAGAAACAGGCTTAGAAAAGTTAGGTACCTTATCTAAAGTAGGTGTCAAAACAGTCACACCTTGATATTAGATTTTCATCTATTATGGAAAGATTTTAATGAGATGTAGAATATTATTGATTCTTATATTTTTCCATAGAATTAAGGAGCTGGAAGAGATCAAAGGATGTGAATGTCTTCTTTTGCATGCATGTAAATTAGGTGGCAGTGGCCAGACAATAATGGAACCAAGGCCCCAGTTCTCCCAGAAAAGCCTTGCTAGGTGATTGCAAATGCTGGCACTGAAGGCCGTATCTCAGATAGGGAGATTACCAGAGGGTTAGGGAAGTTAGGAAGCCCTGGTGTGGGGCTGGAACAGAGAGCAGTAATATCACAATTATCCTGGAAGGAAGATTGAGAGTCCCAGTATGAAAGTAATGCCAATGAACTTTGTTTAATTAAACATTCTAGAATCTTAGGACAAGAATAGGAGGCTAGAAAACTCCCCTTGGAAAGCGACATTGCAGAAGAAGATAACAGAAATCTTTTAGGGCCTGGGGATTTGATTTAATTGAGCAAGTCACAGGTGTAAGAAACTGGCTTGGCTGAAATGCAGAGATACAGTGAAATTGCTCTCTAGGATGAAATAGTCAAATTCTATCAGGTGGGATGGGCATAACAATAATGAATGCAATATGGTCTCTTCTCTGAACTTTTTTCAGATAAATGGCACTTATTCAGAGGTTGAGAGTTAAAGGTTAAGGTTCTGGACCAAGGGAGATGGGGGTACTGGGGAACAGAATAAGTTGGAACTTGGGTATAGGGCTCAAGACAGAAGTCTTAATTGAGCCAATGGCAGGAGCTGAAGAGTAGAGGGTAGTTTGAGGCCCATCAACATGGGAGGGACACAGTGGCTGGATAGTCATATCCTGAGGCTCTATTCCTTGTTATAAATGGCAACAGGGGACTTGGGGAGCAACCTGGAATCACGCTTCTTATCATCAGCATGCTGATCTTAAGTCTTGGAGAGGTACCTAATTGGAAATGTGCTCACATAGTCTGGCTTTAAGATTGAATTAGTCAGAGACTGGAACAAGATAAAACTTTAGGAAAATCTATCATTGGGCCAGGCTGTGGTCAGCCAGGCATGGCCACAAATAGATAGGGAGGAGGCTTGCCTGGGCTCTGTGAAAGGCAACACAGAACTACATAGAGGGTCTCTAGCCCAGCAAGACATGCCAGTTTACCTAGGAAGGGATGCCTGATGGGAGCTCAGAGAATGTGTGAAATTAACTCCAGATCAGCCCCACTTTTCCTATCTGTAGTTATTCTGTCTTTTATTTTCCTGTTCTCAATCCTATCCTATCTCTATTCCTATGTTTGCCTCTTTCCTTTCCCAGAACGCTTTGAGGTTTTAGAACTTTGGCTTCTGATAACTTTCCCCTGGCAAGTCCCTATCATTAACTAGCCCTGTTTGATGTGGACCTAGACCTCCCACAAACATTTACTGCTTTCTCATGCAGACCCGATAGGCAGGACTCAAAACTGGAAATGGACTTGGGGAAGTCCATTGTTGATACTTGTACTCCTGAATTATTCCATAGCCTCTGCGCCATCCTGGCTCATCTTCAAAGCAACATTTCCCAAAGTATGCTCCATGGAATGCTAGCTCCACAAGATTTCCTGTGAAAAGTGTTCTTTGACCACATACATTTGGGAAGCTGAGTATATTATACCCTCCTCTTGGAGATGTACCATGACTGTTATTAGCACATTAAAGCCACTGAGAAGTCCTGCAGTAAAAGAAACTCTTCAAAAACAAAAATGTTTCCCAAAGTTACTTGTTCTAATACCCATAAAAATTCTCTGAAGATAGTGTTCCAAAAAACAAATTTTGGGAAATGCTATCACAGAGCACAGCTTATGTTAGGCCTTCTGTTTAAGTTGTTAGGATAAGTGAGATTTACTGATAGTCATCAGGTCTAGCAGATGATAAAATGTCCTTTACAAATAAACATTTTCTCTTCATATTGCATTCTCATGACTACAAAATCCCTCTTGCATCTTGAAATTCTATTTGTTATTATCTCATGTTAAAAAGAGAAGAAATAAAGCAGGTACTCTTGAGAATAGATTTCAAAGATGATTTTGACTTGGGAAATGAGAAATAAAACATATACTGAATTTATTTTAATTAGAAATGCACAATAAAGAAGAAATAAGCTTGTACTGGTTAACATGACCTGGTCATAAAAGTGTTGATTCTTAGAATTAGTGAATTTCTCATGAAGAAGTATATACCTGTTTAGCCTGTGATAAATACACCCCCACTTCTGTCAGTGGGTCGTTGAAGGACAATGAGAAATAAACCTCTGTCTCTTGTATTGTAATCTCAGGGGAGGGGTATTCTTGGGTTTTCTGCTGGGCAATAATTCAGGGCACAGAGGGCACTACAACGTGCCTGAGCCATGTTCACCAGCCTGGGATTGTTGGCCGTTGTGGAGTACAGTTGCATCCTTCAAGCTTATCTCCATTAGGAATCCAACCAGACTCAGCAAGTAATGTGACACAGGTTGGAAGTAGAATTCAGGAGAAACACAATTTCATAGTGTTGGTGATTCTGCAGCCATTACAATCAGTAAGTGTTTGCCCAGGAGCATGAATGAATGGGAGGCGCAAACCTACTTTCTCCTACTCCCCAAGTGCCTCTTCTAACCTGGCATGCCATTGCGTGGATGGTGATTTTCATGTTCAATGTTGTGCGTTCTTCATGAATATGGCCTTCAAATACAAACCAAGGTATCAACTGGAGCTCAACTAAAAAATCAGTGATTCGTTCTGCTGAACTTACTAAGAGATTATATATCAACAGGTAGTGCATTTCCAAGGGATTTTTTTCAAGGATAATTTGGCTCTGTGCAATTTTTACCTAGTGCATGAACTTTTGAGCTAACCTTGTTATCGAAGGCAAGGTCCTGCTGAACTTGGGTACCTTGTTGTCTTGCTTTGAGTCTCAATTCTCTTTCTCTGATGCTCCTCATCAAGCAGGGGCTTTGGGGATTGGGGACTGAGTTTTAGGAAGGGTCTTGAAAGATGTATTTGTCACCAGCCATGTACATTCTAAAGAGGAGAATGTCTGGTTATCCAGGAACGCTTTCCTGGGATGGGGGTGGGGTTATGGTGAGTGTGGGAAGCTAGTACCACTTTCTTCACTATTTACTGCACACAATAAATAAGAATATATTCCTTTATAAGCTGCTTGATTCAGCCATGTGGCTTAGATTGGGAGGACTGTGGTAAATAGTTTCCACCATCATAATTCTTCAAGCTAACTTAAGTGCCAGTAGGCAAGAGTTGGCAGCATAAACATATTCATTTTGTGTGTAGAACTCTTTATGGAAACAAATAAAATTTTAATCCTATTAATAAAAACAAACAAATGATAACATATTTGTCTAGCACTTCGAAAATATCTAGTTGATTCATAGCTATAACCTTAATGTAATTCACCTTGGTGGTGTCTGCTTATAATAGTAAAGCAGATTACAGCAACCGTGAAATAGATGGTAATATGCGTACACATATGACCACAGGCCATGGGCACAGGTTATAGTATCATTGCATATACTAGCTGTCATTTGTACTGATTATTAAGTACTTTAAAGTATAAAGTTTCTCTGTACAGATGAACAAGGAATAGTGACTATTTCTGGGAGGGAATCTAGGAAGATTGGAGGAGATGGTTTAAACTGTTTTTATTACATGAATGTATCTCTAGTTTAAAACAAGGGAAAAAAAGAACCTTGGGAGCTATGGGTGGAGGCAAACCTTTGGTCGTACTAAGAAGTCAAGCCACCAGAAGAGAGTGGGGAAGGCCCAGGAGCTGAATGACAAAGAATCAGAGAATTCCTGGAGAAACTGACTCATGGCTCTTGGAGCTCTGTGGAGGCTTAACTGAGCCAGAGGCAGGCCACACCAAGAAGCCTACAAACCATGGGCAGCGTGGGTCCCATTGGTGGGTTCCTGGACTCCGCTAAGCAGAAGATCTGAGGGGTGCCAGAAAGGCGACTCCTTCCTCTGACCTTTTATCTTTGCTTTGGCAACAGAAAACATAAAATACAAATTTTGGTCTATGCCCAGAACTGTCAAGAAGGACTTGAATTTCATCATTCCTTTCATTTTCTCTCTCCTTTTCTTGCCCTTCTTGAGATGGAGGGGTTAGTACTACAACAGACCCTGTGCTGTATAAGAGGGTCACACAATAGAGAAGCAAGAGGCACGGGGTTCCTTGAGCCGAGAGAGCCCACTGACCCCTCTCCAGGCGGGCAGTTCTCTGCCAATCTACTTTTGTGCTTCTGGAAGAATAGAACCTTGCCCACTTTTCACCTTGGTAGGTTTTTTTTTTTTTTTTAATCTGCTGTCTCTGTATGTCTCTCTTCACCAAGCATCTATGATATTAGCTCTGTTATTTCTTCAGACACATTCCTTTTTTCAAGACTTCAGGCAGAAATGCAGACAGTTGCAATTCTGTCTTTGGCCTTTCCGATGACTGATGAACTCGTCTTCAGATTCCACCCTTGGTTTCTACCTAGCCTCTTTAGTCTTGAAGGCTTTGGGATTGTGTCAAGGAGGAAAGTGTGAAAGATGTCTACATCTTCTGTGGACTGAACCCCATCTTACCCATTCATATGTTGAATGGAATAATAATGGAATTTGGAGATAGGGCTTTTAAGAAGTAATTAAAGTTAAATGAGGTCATAAAATTGGGATCCTAATTTGACAAGATTGGTGGCCTTATAAGAGGAGGATGAGAGAGCTCTCTCTCTGTCTCTTGTCCTGTGCACTCAACGCCAAGGAAAGGCCTTGTGAGCGTGGTACTACTCAGGGCAGGCTGAGTCCAAATGTTGCTGAAACCGCGGAGGGCGGGTCCTCTGATTATCTGGGTTTGCATAGTGATGGAAAGCAGGGGCTCTGGGGCTTTGGTTGGAACCATTTATAGGCATTCTGGCTCTATCAGGTGGTTGTGTGACATGGAGCACAATACTCAACCGTAGTTTCATTGACAAAAGGAGGATAATTATATATACCTCATTCATGATAATTAAATAGGATGTGTATAAAGCACCAAACACAGTGGCAGGCACAGTTGTTGGGCCAAAAACAAACTACTAAAAATGAGAACAGGAGTAAGGAAATCCCAATTCCCACTCTTTAGGCTTCTCTGCCTAGATTTATGCTGCCCCTACTGCCAGTCTCTGGGCTAAGAATAGAGCTCATTAAAGCAAATTATGTTGTGAGGAGGAGGTAGAGGAGAGGGTTCTGAACCAGCCAGTTGACAGTATTATGAGAAAGCAGGAAGTACGGGCCTGCAGCATCCAACCAACTGGCTGAGGATTTGTTTGCACCACTGAGTATTCATTTTCTGTGATCCAGAAATTGCCTAAATGTTTTAATTATGTTTCTTGTATTTTAATGAAGTAATAAATTCTTCCACCCACTTTTTATCCTACAGTGGGCCAATAACTACAGACATCTTTGTAAACTGCCAGGAATCAAAATGCAATGGCGCTCTTCCTTGGGCAGTGAAATGAGTGTGCTGATTTCGTTAGCTACCCAGCATCTTGGAACATGCACTTGGTTGAGCCCCACCTGGAATGGGAGGGAAGTGAGATACAAAAGGACCAGAAGGCGTCCTTAGCCTTACTTTTACGTTAGAACGAAAATAAGTCATCTCATCCCATCTCATTTATTTATTCATTTACTTATTCAATAACTATTAGTGGCATACAGACTACGTGCCTGGCACTGTGCCAAGCATATTGTAATTGGATATTATTGGAGCATAAAATATGAGGCAAGGATTAGAGAGAGAGGAGTTTGATGTAAAAGGGACCAGATCATATGGATTTCATATAGAATTTAGTGAAGGAGTGCCATTAATGGTTTTCAACAAGGAGTGACATGGTTAGGTTTACATGTTATATAAATAACTTTGGCTATAACGAAGAAATGGGTTACAGAAAGAGTTACTGGTTATGATGAGACCACTGAGGTTTCTCAGGTGAAAATGAAAGCAACGGATGTAGGGTTGGATAGTGGACACCTGAGGATTCCTCTTTTCCCTCTTCCTCCTTTCCGGGGGCATTGATCTCAACTGGCATCTGTGTGGTTCAGGGGAAGCTGATTCTGCCTGTGGCTCCATAGGGGTATAGCATGTAAATTAGGCTGAGATGGGACACACTGGAGATTTGGAAGAAGCTGTTATTTTCCAGCCAATTGGAGGCAGATGCAAGGGCAGATGTGAGGTTCAAAGCAGCTTCTAGGAGAGCTCTTGAGACCCATCTCCTCAGAGTGAGAGTCAAAGTGACCAGAGAACATTCATGGTAGCTTCCCTGACCTTGACTACTCTTACCCTTTCCAAGGTTTGGTGTTTCCTGTGTTTAGGCCCTTTTTATTTGCCATACAAATAGCTTCTTATTTTCCTAACCAAAATTCAACTGATGCAAGGTGGTAGTCAAATCCATGAGGGGGATTAATTTCTTGAGAAAAGGTCTCAAGTTCAGAGGTGGTATGGATAATGTCAGAACCTCGAGGAACACCAATATTTGGAGATCAGTGGAGGAAGACCAGAAAGGAGACCAAAAAGGAACTGTCTAATGCAAAGAAAGAGAACTCGTATAGTATCATGGAACTAAAGTATTACATTTCAGAGAGAAGGAGGAATTACCAAACTAAAGTAAGGGAATTTGGTAAGATAAGGGCTAAAGAATAGCAAGAAGATTTGGTGGATAAAAGGTCAAGTGGGACCTTAACAAGAATAGTTTCAGCAGAGTGGTTAAAGACGAAGTCATGCTGTAGGTTCAACTGGGAGAATTAGCCCCATCCAAAAAGATAGTATGAATTTTAGCTGCCTAATACTTCTTAGACACATTTCTACATTTCTGCCTTGGGATGCTGAAATACAGGATACTGTGTATCTTGGTTTCCCAAGGTCGAAACTAGACACTCACTTCTCCAAACTCCCTTGCTACAAGAGCACAGACATGTAGCTTAGGTTCTAACCAAATGCAGCCATTTGAGATTTCTATTCAGAAAACACTGACCAGAAGAAGGAAGCATAACACAACTTTTGTAAAGATAGCTGAGGTCCCCACTGAAAACATTTATGATATATTAAGAACCAGAAGATATCCAAACCCTTTGATCCTACTACTCAAAATTGAAAATAATTATCAGAAGCCAAAAGCTATACTTATGAAGATAATCACTGCATCTTTTATCTCTAAAAAGAAAAATTGGAAAGGAACTAAATGTCCATCCTTAGTGGAATAGCCTAGTAAACCATGATACATCTACTTGCTGGAGTATCACTCAATCTGTAGCTTTTCCATCAATGCCTGGCACATAGTAGGAATTTATTAAAAAATAATTATTAAAGTGAAAATTTTGGACTGTCCATGGGAAAACTTATAATTTGTACTGATAATATTAATGAAAGCAAAATTTTGTATATGTGATTACAGCTATGAAAAATAAGAATATGTGGATCCATGGATTCTAATCGAACTCAGAATTCAAAAATGAAAATATCTGAGGTAGATTCGGGGGTATGTGACTGATTTTTTCTTCATTTTTTAATAATATTACATGTTTGCTTCTTATATACTTATACCAAAGTAAGTTAACTTGTATAAAAAAAAACCCAAAAACCCGAGTAAAATAAGTCTAGTACAATTCCTGCCTCACTCTGGGCTTCAACTGTCCTCAGGCTACACTGCCATTTTAGATGATCCCATCAACAGGCATCAAAAGTTTCTATTGATTAGCCCACCAAGCCAGAGAAGCGAGGACTCATACCTCAGGAAGCTGGCTGCTTCTGACATTGAGATCCATCAACACTTTCTCTGGAGACTCCCACCTTCATGCCCCTTCTGAAAGAAATGTGAGAGAACATTGAAGAGAGCAAAATCTGTACTCGGAGCTGTGCTCTGCTTCTTTGTTTGACAAGCAGGGCTATGAGCGGCAACAGGATCTGGGGAAGGGAAGAGGCTTTGGTTGTGTTCAGGTATATGCAACGGGAATCTTACTACGGTGGTTTAAATCATTTTAAACCCTTTGATTTTGCTTGTTTAACAAGAAGTCTGAAGTCAGATAGTCCTGGATGTCTTGGTGGCTCACGGAGGAGACTAGACATCCAGGCTTTTTCCTAGCCTTCACTCTCTGTGTGTGGCTTGTATGCCCCTTGCCCGAGAAGGCTGCAGCACACTCATGTTCCTGGTGGAAAGAAGATGAGTCACCTGTAGACTTTCACTGATGTCTGCTTGGCCAGTACTGTGTCACAGAACCACCCTTAGCTCCAAGGCATGCTTGGAAATTGTTTTTTATTCTCTGTTTCAGGTTTTCTTTCTTTTTCTTTTTTCATCCAAAGGAGGAAGTTCAATGAACTTCCTCAAGTGTTTGTGAGGAGCCAATGACGAATGTCGGGAAAGCACCTTACCTAACACTAGGGGCATGGGATGTGCTCACGATACACTCCATGAAGCTGGGAACCCAAGGAACCAAAGTGTGAAGTTACATTGAAATGACATACGCATGGATTCCAAAACTGTTGAAGAATAATTTGTATATATGTTTTTACTTAAAAAATTAAATTTTAGTTTTAAAAAACCCAGAGAATAATAGTTTAAGAAGACATAAAGAAACCATTGGTTTCTTATCCTCCATACTTCCCTCAGTTTCCAGGATGTGATTACTATGAAATTTGGGGGACCTGTATCTTCTGAAATTTATCTCCTGATTTCTAAATAGCATATTTCTATGGATATCTATTGATACCAGTTTAAGTATCTCCCGATTTCTAGTGATATTTCAGTCTCAGTATTTATTGAAAAACTGCTACGAAAGGATTTGCTGTCTTACGCATTACCCCATACTACACACACACGTCCCTGCCCACTTTGTTTAGGACGAAGTTAATAATGGCCTCATTCAAACATTTTTTGGCTGAGTTTTTATGTACCTATCAATAATTCATGCGAAACGCTGCACTAGAAGTGTCCATGTCATCTCATACGTCAACACACCCAGTGAACTCTTTCCCTCCTGGAGCTCTCTGTCGCCTGGTTGGAGTCTAGGCTGCTGCGCTGTGTTCCTCTCAGGATTTTGTTTCTTTTCCAGTGTCCTGGGAACTCTGTTTACTCCTCTGCTGGGTAGGATGACTGTCTCCTGGATCCTCTGGCTTTATCGTTTTGGGGTTGTCTCTTCGTTTGGGTGTCATATGTCTTATGTTAGTTTCCTAAGGGGTAAATTATTTGAGGCCTAGCAATGTGAAAATGCTTCTTTTCCTACCCGCACCGTCAGTGAATAGTTCGGCTGGCGGAGAGACGCAGCACGCATCTCGTTTCTGAAGACTTTGAAAGCTCTGCTCCATTGTCTTCTCCATTGTTAATCTACGTCCTAGCCTTTTCCATGATGACTGAGAAATCTGATAAAATTCTGTTTACTGATCCTTTCATGTGACTGGTTTTCCTTCTCTGAAAGATCTTAGGACCTGGTCTTTATCGCCAAAGTGGGCTTTTCTTTGGATTTGTTTGTTTCTTTTTATAGCTGTCTCTTCTTGTTTCATAGAGACAAAATTTTTCTCTTTTGCTTCTTAATTGTGAGTGTTGGGGTGAGTTTTCTTCTGCCTCACACTGTCTCTTTCTCAGGACTTTTACTCTTTATATTAATATTGGCCTTTCATGTGGAGGATTCCCTAAATGTCTTCTAATTCTAGCTGTTCCGTCATGCTTCAGGTTGATGTTCGGCTGTAAAAGCAGTGTGCATGAGTACATGCTTGGCGTTGTTCGAGTGGCTGGTTTTACTACAGGTGTTTCAAGCAAAGACTGCTGTTTTGTTGGGGATCTTCTTGGGCCAGTGGTGTTACAGTGGGCTCTTCCAACACGGACTTGAGGATATGGGCCCGCCTGCCAGCATTCTCTGCGCATGTCCAGCAGAGGCGCTTAGGATTTCACCTCGCAGCCACCCAGTCCCTAGTGCTTTCTGAAAGCTCACTCCATTCCACTCCTGGGCTCCCTGCTGTTTACGTGGCCTCTCCCGGGGAGTTTAGTCCCCATTTTAGGAGGGTGGAGGAAATATACTTGTTGTCTGGCTGAGAGGTTGGGAGAGGAGTTCTAAAAGTCAGTTAAAAAATTGTTATGAAATATTTAGGACATTCAAAAGGTACAAAGAATAATTAAGTTAAATGTATAGAAATATGGTCATTAGTTATCTGGAATAAAAATGCCTTGTTAAATACACCAAAAACCAAAGTTACAAAACACACACGCGTTATTTATTTACTTACAGAATTTTCATTTATTGATTTTAGAGAGAGAGAGAGAGAGAAACGATGATTTGTTGTTCCACTTATTTATGCATCATTGGTTGCTTCTTGTATATTCCCCGACCAGGGATCAAACCCACAACCTTGGTGTATAGGGCTGATGCTCTAACCAACTGAGCTACCTGGTCAGGGCTCTCACACACACTTTTTAAAATAAATGGCTGAGCTGACACGAACATGGAAGGAATCATCAGAGGCCAAACTGAGGTAAAACTAAATTTAGAGAAGTAAGCAAGTAATTAGCAATTACTAATCCCTGACAATTTAGGTCTTTGATTTAATGGCCACTCAGGGACAGCTGACAAAACCCAAGCCTGGGAACATAGTAGTTCAGAGAGTTCAGAAACCTTTGTATGCAGTGAGCACTCCCAGAGGGCTATAACTCATGAAAATTGGAGGTAGATACCCTTTCTTCTGAAAAAGAAATAGCGCCGCAAAGAAACTCAAGTCTCCCCATGTAGACTTTAACCATATTCTTCCTTGCACCTACCATATCCCCAAGGTCCCTAGAACCTCCAGTTTCTGAGACTTCTGGGTCCTCTATCATAAACCCTCTTACTTCTTGCCCTTTATGATTTGCTGCGACAATTCTGCCCTTTATGATTTGCTGCGACAATTGTAACATCTCAATCTGTTTTCAGATTTTGAAACTGCTATTTATGCTCTTTATCCTCATGAGTGTTTGCCTTTATCCCTTTTCTGGAATATAGAGGTGTTTTAGGAAAGGGAGAGGTATAGGTGGATAATTCATCTCTAACCATTTTCAGAGGAAGGCCACAGTGTAGTCCTGCAGTAGTGCTTTCACCATTCAACTCATAGACAATTTTCTGCAAAGACTCTGCAAACATTGCTCTGTCTGCCCACAATTTCCCACTCTGAGCAACTGCTAAGTTCTCTGATTTAAATAAGTACACATTGTTCTCTCATTGTCTCCCTGTACTCCCATCCTGTTTCTGCTTGTTCCCAGTCTGACTACTGGGATTTTAAAATGTATTTCAGTTGATGCTGATGTATCACTAAGTTTGAGCACCACTCACTGTTTTTCACATTTTGATATTTGGATCAGTCTAGTGGAGAATATTCAATAACTCTGTGACGGTTAGCAATGTTCCGGTCTAGGCTAACTCCAGCTACTGCATCAAAACCTTTAAGCCACATTAGTTTTGATAGCCTGGAGTTTATTGCCTGCCCCCTTCAGAGTATGTACACTGTGTGTACACATTTGCACACATGAACACATATTCTTGGAATGTAGTCAGAAACTTTGCCAACTACTTTACTAACTTTGATGGCCATTTGCAGAGAGTTCTGAGAAAATCAGATTGATTTTTGTTATACCCAAAGCAACTCTTTGTGAAAAACACTGTCTGCAATTAGACAACCATACTTATTTTTTTTAAGTGAGAGAAAAAGACAGGACCAATCTGTAATGATACGTTTGGGAAGTTAGGACGCTTTTCTGAGCTACCATCATCATTCCATTCTAGGCAGGAATAATTCAATACTACATGAAGTCGAAAGCATCGGCTAAGTTTCTAACAAGAGCACATGTGATTTTGGTTGTCAGTATAAAAGGATGACAATATAATGTGGCTATTTGCCTTAACTTCAGAGAACATTTGTTGCATCTTTCTTTGGGTCAGGTATGGTATTAAAGATGATGTGAGGCATAAGTGGTGAATAAGGCATTTTCTTACTCTAAGGAACTTAGGATCCAGAAGAAAACTTACAACCTAGAAGGGGAGAAAACTAACTTCAACTAAAGAAAAACCAAGGAAAAGGCCATTGTGGAGGCATAATAACATAGTTTCTTTGGGAATGTCCCACCTCCTTTCTTGCAACTATTAGAAAGCTGAACAGAGCCTTGTTCTTCACTACGACACATGGAAGATCAAAAGGCCCAGAAAGAACGGATGGGTGCCAGTGCCATGTCCACTTTGATGTTGATTAGTATTTCTTAAATGCCTACCGTGTGCAGGGCATGGAATACACAACACACTTGTGGTAGCCTGTGCTCACACCTAGCACAGCGAGTGGTTTAGTGTGTGACGTGGGTGATTCCGGCTGCTTTGTTAAAAGATCTCCCCTTCTACTTCTCTCCTGATAGTTAGGTACTTGTTCTCAAATATCCAGGTTCAGTGATGCTACTGGTCACTTTGTAACATATTGGGACATAGAAAATATGTCCTTAGAAATTCCCACTGGGCGATTAAGTTCAACATGAATAATAAAACCAAGTGTTCCAAGAAGCCTTACCGTTCATATTGTTGGACCTCCTGTTTCCTTGATATTTCTGATGGGATACCACTTAGTGGCTATACAAATATTTTTGTCAATACTCACCACTTCTCAAGGAAGTTTATCACTTGGATGACAATGATATTATCAAAAAGTTTGTTATTTTGAGCTGAAACCAATAGACCACATTTAACCTTCTTGGGCATTTAAAATTCTGCTTCTTTTCCAACATACATGAGCATATTGAAAAGTCCCAATTTTTGAATTCAGTCCTAAGGAAAGTCTTCATGGAACACAATATCCTTGGTCTCTTTTATTTCCAATTATCTACCTTTACACCTTGCATGGATTTCAATGGATGCTTTGTAGTGCACAAAGCTCAAAGCAGTAATAGATAAATTTCTAGACAAGAAGAGCAAATACTGGTATTTTTATTTCCAGTCAATCTAGCAGCACTGAAGAATGAAAGCCTAGTTTTTCAAATAAAAGACTTCACAGAATGACTTCTTTTACAACTTTTTTTTTTTTTAAACACAGAAGGGCTTCTAGAAATTAACCAGCAAGGATTTATTCAGTGCCTAATACTTGCTCAGACAAGCAGCATTAAAGATGCATAGAAGTAAAAGATTAGTCTCAATTCTCAAAGAGCTTTCTCTCTAGCTAGGGGGACAATGATATATTTGAAATACAAGCAAGAGCTACAGGGCAGATTGGAAAATATAAAAACTTTTTTTGTATATTTAAAATGTAATTTTAGTAGTGTCTGAGTGAGAATAAATTGATCTCATGGATTAAATCCAGATTGAGAAATATTTACTGACTTTTATCTTTAATTAGGCTGATGTATTGTATGAACAAAAACTAGAAAGAGATTTTCCTCCTATGTCTATTTTTCCTATTAGTTCTGTCCCACAGAAAGGCAATGCAAACCATAGGTATAATCTTAAACTTTTTCATTAATATTAAAATACTAAAATAAAGTTTTAACAATTAATTTTAATAATATATTACTGAGCCTTTTATATCTGAAATATTATTCCAACATGTAATCAATATAAAAATTAACAAGACTTTTACATTCCTTTTTTGTACCGAATCTTTAAAATCTGAAGTATATCTCACATTTACAGTACATCTCAATTCAGATGCTGAATTTTTGTCAGAAGTAATTGCTTTGTATTTAGATTTTATAAAGTTTACGGTTGAAAAAGTAAATTCACATTCTCAAGGTGTTCCAAACGCACTTAATCTTTAAAAAATAACCATGTCAAGCATCAGTTTTAAAATTAAAATTACATAAAAATTAAAAATTTAGTTTCTTAGCAGCACTAGCCATATTTTAAGTACTTAGTCTCCACATTTGAAGTGTTTAATAGCTACCTGTGGGTAATAACTGCCATATTGTACAACATAGGTCAAGTAGATGAGATTATGGTCAGGATGGTAATATTTGAAGACTTTATAATGTACACCTAAAGAGATCTTGTAGCTTTGTGTAAAAGTGACTAGCCACTTTTACCTACCGAATACACCTATTAAAGTGTAAAATATATACAAAAAGTATATGCCTCAATGAATGTTCACAAAATGAAAATGTACATGTAACCAGTACCCAGACCAAGAAGAGAACATTACCAGCACACCACAAAAGTAGGAGTCGAGATTCGCTTTTTTTTCTCCCAATATAAATACACAATCGACTCAGCACAGTGTACTGAAAAGATAATCCTTTCCCCACTGCACTCCAGCCATCTTTGTCATTAATCAAGGATATGTGTATGTGAGGGTCTGTTTCTGGACATTCTTTTCTATTCCATTGTTTTGTTTGCTTATTCTTATACTAATAATTCGCTGCCTTGAAAGTTATAGCTTTATAATAAGATCTTCTGGTAGTAGAAGTCCTCAAACTGTTCTTTTTAAGATTTCCACTCTTCTTGGCTCTTTTATGTCCATATGTATTTTAGAATCAACTTATCAATTTCTACAGAATAATCTGGGATTTGATTGAGATTAAATTGCATCTATGGATCAATTTGGGAACAACTGACATTTTTACAGCATTGACTCTTCCTGTCTATGATGATGGTATGCCTATTTATTTAGGTCTTTCATGTCTATCAATATCCTGTTGTAATTTTTGTTTTCTGTAGGGTCATCATCTTGCACATGGTTTGTTAGATTTATTTCTTAGGTATTTGATTTTTAAAATTCTTTTATGATGTCATAATTTAATTTTTTCTAATTATTTGTATATATAAACACAGTTGACTGACAATTGATTCAACAAGATACTAAATTCATTTATTAATTATAAGTTACCTACATTCTGTGTATACAATTATGTTGTCACCAAATAATGATAGTTTCATTTTTAACATTTATGTCCTTATGTGTTTTTCTCTCTTGAGTTTTTGCCTTGTCTGGACCTTCCGGAAAAGGGTGAGTAGAAGGCACAGGAGGGCGCCTTCTTGTTTGCTTCTGTTCATGTGGGGAGTTGTGATGATTGCTGCTGTTTTTCCCCAGATAATCTTTTCAAATTAACACAGCAGTATTTTATTAGCTTTCTAAGAGCTTTCATTTTATCAAAAATAGGTGCTGGGTCTTTTAATTTTTACCCACTATTTAGGGGACTCAGTGATTTTTTTTCTCCCTCTTTTATTCTGTTAATGTGGTAAATTAATTGATTGATTTTTAGACTGATATTCTACCCTTACTTTTCCTGAATAAACCCTTTGGTCATGATGGTTTTTTTTTTCCACTTGCCACTAGTCCCATCAACTTACTAGCATTTTTAAAAAGATTTTTACATGTCTTTGTATGAGGAATGTTTTCCTTTCTTTCAGTGTCATTACCATGTTTTTGTTTTTAAACTAAAGTTATATCATAAAATAAGTTGTGAAATGCTCTCTATTTTTCTATTATGGAAGAGTTTGTATTTAGAATTGGTTATCTTTTTTTGCTGTGTATAACATGTACCCATGTTTTTGTGCACTTTATACATGGGATTATTATACCCATGGTATGTAAATCATTATACACATGTGTATTGCACATCCTTATTTTTCCCCAAAATTTGGGCAAAATGTGTACATTATACATGGCAAAATATGGTATTTCTTCCTGCATGCTTGGAGGTGAGGTCATTAGTGAGGCCATCCGTGAGGCCATCTATGTTAAAGTTTTTCTTTAGGAAAGTTTTTAACTATTGATCCATTTGTTTAATAGATAGATTTCTCAGCTTTTCTTTTTGGGGGGGGGGAAGTTTTGGTAAGTTGTGTCTTTTAAGAAATTTATTCATTTTATCTAAATGGTTGAAATGTTATTTTCTTACCTTTATTGTCAATGTGAGATATGAAGTGATATTCTCTTTTTCATTAATGCTATTGTCTTTTTCATTTCTTTTTATTTTCTTGATCTGTCTTTCCAGTGGTTTGTTGATTTTCTTAGTCTTGTCAAAAACTTTGTTTACTCTAACACAGCTTTTTTAAAAAAAGATTTTATTTCTTTATTTTTAGAGAGAGGAGGAGGGAGGGAGAGAAACATCAGTGAGTACCCAACTGGGGACCAGGCCCACAACCCGGGCATGTGCCCTGACTGGGAATCGAACCACTGACCCTTTGGTTTACAGGTTGGCACTCAATCCACTGAGACACACCAGCCAGGGCTCTAACGCATCTTTTTAATTACTTTCCTCATTGATTCCTTCTTATAGTTCTTTTAAGTGTAATTTCTCCTCTTTTTCTAACTTCTTGTAATGGACACCTAGATAATTGATTTTAAGAATTTCTCCTTTTCTAATATAAGCATGTAACATTAAAAATTTCCCTCAGAGAATATTTCAGTGCTACCTTCAAGTTTTCTTATGCAATATTTTCATTATTGTTTGGTTAAAGATATTTTTACAAATTTTAATTCATTGTGATTTCTTTTGACACTACATAGGTCCTTTATTTAATTTCTAAATATTTGAGAATTTCATAATTATATTTTTGCTATTAATTTACTGCCCAATATTACCATTACCAGAAGACAATATCTGTATAATTTAAATATTTTGGGATTTGTTAAGAGTTGCTTTCCACTTGAAATAGAATTTGTATAGTTTCCTCTACCATTTTTTTTTTACAGATTAAACCTAATCATTTAAAATTTCATGATAGAGAATTACATTACCTGAATGTCTTGTGGGACTATTTCTTTCTTTTTTGTTTGTTTGTTTTTAGTCAAATATTTTATTTTTAAGTTCTTACTGGACATTGTGTGTATAAATTGTTGAGATATCATGAGGCTCTGATTGATCATATCCCCTTGCAGAGAGGTTTATTTTGCTTTTGGCGGGCAGTTGGGGTAGGAGAGACCACCTTAATTCAGTTTGGGGTTGAGCTATTCATGGTTGAGTTGCAGACTTTTGGGGGATTAATTTATTCCTGCTTTTTCTTTACTCCTAAAGGGTAGCCTTTTAGGGGTAGCAAAGAAAGTGTGGAATGTTGAACAGGGCTCCCCCACCTTGACAGATGCCCAGCTCCAACCATCATCTATGAGCATTTCCAAAGACCTGCCCAATTTCTCCGTGGCTCGAGCTGCCCCTTTGTGCTCACGTTTGTAGGCTCCAGGTCCTAGCAGCTCCTTTGCGATTAGTAAATGCCTTGGTAGAAAAGGCGTTGCCGGATGTCCAGCACAACCTCTCTGAACTTCTCTCTGGAATCTTAATTCTCCAAGCACTCGTGGTCTTCAGGGCTCTAGGGGCTTTTAATAAGTTAAAACCAATTTTGTCCAGCTTTCCTAATCATTCTCCATGGGAAAGTTGATCTGAAACAAGTGAATCTGATATTTCAATGAAAAATCTTCTGAGCGTTTGCCAGCAGTCTGCCTTAGTGACTTGGCCAGCCTTCTCCTTCCACTGTGCTCGCTATGCTTCTGCCACCCCGAAGATGTTTATTAGGCAAGGGAAAGGAGAGAAAGAGAGACTTCCAGGCATAAGAACAGCAAGCACAAAGGTCCTAGGTGGGGAGGAACAAGCTCAGCCCCCCAAGTGAGATGGGTTGCTTCCCAGATTGGGTTGCTCTTTATGAACTCCCATTCTCAGTTACTTAATCTTTTTAGCACTTATCACAATTGTATTAAATTATTACACAATGAGTAGTTTAATACTTCCCAATATAATAATTTCATATGACTGCTGTGACAAATTATTATAAACTTGATGGCTTAATACAGCATAGATTTATTCTGTTATAGTTCTAAAATCCAGAAGGCTGAAAACCCTTTCACTGAGCCAATGCTAATTTATTGACTGGGCTGGTTCCTTTCGGAGGCTCTATGAGAGCCCCTGTTTCCTTACCTTTTCTGGCTTCTGAAGCCACTTACATGTACTCTTTGACTTTTGATCCGTTCCTTATGTCACACCAACTTCTTCTGTTTTCACATTCTTCTACTGACTCTAACCTTCTCTCATCTCTTATAGGGACCCTTGTGATTATATTGGGTTTACCCAGATAATCCACAATAATCTCCAAATTTCTAAATCCTTACTTTAATCACATATGCAAAGTCCCTTTTGCCACTGAAGGTAACATTCATAGGTGCTCAGTTTCAAGTGTGGGTGTCTTTGGGGAGCTTTTATTCAGCCTATCGCATTCAGCATAAACAGTAAACTCTACAGGGCTGGAATTATTTTTTTTTTCTTGTTCACCATTGAATCTCTAGTGCATGGTCTATAGTAGCTACTTGAATATTGGTAGAATGTGTGTACTTCATCTCCAGGCAGCAAGACATCTCAGTGCATATTGATGTAGAGGCTTTCTCAAGAAAAGTGACTGAACAGAAAATGATAGGGGACTAATAGTTACCTGTTCCAGGGATTAAGCTAGGAGTTTTACACTATCGCCTCCTTTGCATTACATGAGCCTTCTGAAGCGAGTCGTGTCATAGTTCTTATGTGGACAAAGACACTGAGGTTCAGAAAGAATAAAGGCACTTTGGCAAGCTCATACAACTGGTCCACGGAAGAGTTAGAATTTAAATGCAGATCTGTTTGGTCCCAAAGGGTATTGTTTTTTTTCATTTGATGCTGATAAAAGATATGACTGAAATGCTAGAGTTTCTTTACAGACTTTCCCTTCTTACATTAGCTAAGTGATAAATTATTCTTTGAGCCTATGACTCATTCACATTATTTGAGAAAGTGTTGGTTTATATTTTTTAAAAGTCACAAGGACTGACTTTGTTCCTGGTTCTTTCTAAGTTTTGTTGTATTTCTGGATATAACCCTGATGTAAAAAGGTTTGATTGAAAGGAACAAGAAATGTCTAAATTTTCTATCAATAACAATCTGGTAGCAGAAGTGTTCCCAGATGGGTTAAATTTGGGGGAACTTAAAGGCTTCTTCACAAAGATTGGCAAGGCAGTCCTGAATGGATCATTGAGCGACAGATATTAGGAGCCTAGTCCCTTCGCTATCATGTGACAGCACTGCCTATTGTAAGAACAAGTAACAACATCCTATCTGCCTGCCCGACAGCCACAATTTGGGGTTAAAAATCCCTTGGAATTCTATCTGTTTATATAAATTATTTTCTAACAAATAAGATTACCCTCTGACTCCCCAGGGGGGAAAAGAGGGGTCCCAAAATACCCCTCCACAGTTCTTTATTTGAGTATCAATTTTCAAAGTTGCCTATTTTTCCCGATTATAAGATTAGTATATGTTTTTTATAAATCAAACCAGAATGTCATTTATCTATAAAACATTCAAATAATCTTGGTTAACATTCTGGTGAATATTCTTCTGAATATTTTCACACACACACACACACGCGCACGCGCACCCATACAAATATACATTCATATACATTCATATATACTTTTTATAAAAAGTGAAATGCTATTCTTCATAGTGAGTTTTAAACTTACTTTTTCATTTAATATATTGTCGTTATATTTCTAAGTTAGTCTATGTAGACTTCGTTTGACTGTTTCCTAGTAGGAATGTTCTATAACTTATCCTTCCCTTAGTCGGGGACACTTTGGTTGTGCGTTGTTTTCTATTATAAACAACATAGTGATCCATCTCTTTTTATATATTTCTGCAGATGGTTTTTCAAATCAAGTCAGCAAATATTTCTTTATTGTAGGTATCAGAGGCATACAGGTAATTAAGAGAGAGACATTGTCCATCCCTGTGGGCTTATAGTAGAAGAGTGGAATTAGTCATTAAACAGGTAATTACAAGCAGTAAGAAGGTTATTAAAGGGAAAACTCAAAGTGCTATGAAAATGCACAGTGAATAGTTTTTGCTTGGTATTGTTGTGGCAGAGGTAGTCTATTGGAGGACAATTCAGTATGAACAAGAGAAGTTTTCAGATAAAACGGGTCTGGTGGCACGGGGTCCTTCAGGCAGGGTAGTTAAAGGCGGGGGTCAGAGAAAACGCAACATGTTTGTGACTGCAAGGAAACCGAGGATGTAGCGAGTGAGTAGGGGAGGGGCACAAAACAATGTTTGAGAGTTAGAGAGAGGCTACATTCTGTGGAACGAATATTAGAGACAAATATTAGGGAATGTTAGGCAAGGGAGTGACACAATGACTGTGAATTTAAAATTTTCCTTATAAAATTGATAACACTCCCTGATTATTTGGATGTGAGGCATGAAAGGAAGGACCAAGTGAGCATCTCAGGCTTCAGCTCCCGCAGTGTAAGTGGAAGATGTGTACCATTTTTGCCATGTCTTGGTGGAGCAGCAGCTTTGAGGAGGGAGGAAGATCTTATTAACTTTAAACATTTTGAATTTGGGTCACATCTAGATATCAACACGAAGGTGTCTGTAAGTAAACATATAGCTTACAGTTCACATGAGAGGACTGAACTAGAGATACAATTTTGTGAGTGATCAGCATTTAGATGCTAATTAAAACCATGGGAGAAGATACGATCACTCAGGAACAATAGGATGAGGACCAGGACAGGGAGCTGAGGAATTCCTCTCATTGAGGGGGGCCTGGGGGAGATGGTGACAGTGGTAGGTACTCAGAAAGAATATCCAGAGAGTGCAGAGGCACAGAAAGCAAGAGAAGAAAATAGCTGTTCTGGATGGAGAAGGTGGTGAATTGTGGCAAATGCTGAAACAAGTTAGAAATATAAATTTAGCATCACGGAGACCACAGGTGACATTACTGAGGAAATTCGGTGGAGGTGAGGGGATGGCAAAGGCAGTAGAATAAGGGGGAAGGAATATGGCCAATGTGTACAATACCTTCCTTAGGTTGTAATTTAAGTAGTAGAATGGACAGGTCAGTGCTATTTCATAAATTTTGACAGATTTTGTCTATTTACTTTTCAGAAAGCTTTTCTAAATTTATAGTCTTTCCTACAGTTTTATGAGTTTTCAGTTTTACATACTCTTGCCAGATTTTAAAAATATCATCCAAAATTTAGTAAAGAAAACAAGGCAAACCCAATTTATGTTTAATTTGACTGTTAGTAAAGCTGAGCATCTTCTCATGCTTTTTGATTATATTTAGTCCTTTTCCATATACCTTGTTCTTTTTCTGTTATTCACTTTGATTAAAAAATTTTGTAAGATCTTTATATGTCTTGATGATTTAACCTATGTCTGTCACATATAATGCAATGTTTTATCTTGTTTATGCTCTTTTTTTTGTCATATAAAAGTCTTTAAAAGCTCTGTGTGTAACATCTAATTGTCTTTTCTATTATGGTTTCTGTTTTTGTTCTTTTGCCTACTAGGGCTTTTCTCACTCCAAGTCTGTAGACATATTCACTAAATTTCCCCCTAATAAATGTATGGTTTTATATTATCATTCAGATTTCTAATTCACATAGAATTCATTTTGATGTGACATGTAAGATGGAAACTCGGTAACTAGTTGTTTATCTCAAAGTGTTCCACACTAATCTGGAGTCGGAACCCGGAGAATAGGTAGAGTAGGTGGGTGGAAAGGGGGACTGGAACGAGAAGAGCATCCTAGGTAAAGGGAACAGTTTGCTCAAAGACCCTGAGGTGGAAGGGTGCCTAGTTTGACTGGAGCTCAGAGAACAGGGAGACAGCAGTTTGCATAAAGCTGGAAAAATAAGTGTGGAACTGGTATTAAAGAACCTCTAAAAGACCCAAAGTTCCTATTAAAGATTTAGATTTTATTTCAGGGCAACAGGAAGCCAAGTCAGTATTTTAAGTGCCAGCATAATCATTTTTAAATTTTGAGGAAAACAAAATGCATTTAGTTCAAAATTGGGATAGGGACTGGGACAGAACAAAAGTGTTTCTGGGAAGACCGTTAGGGGAAAATTTGTTAGTAGCCTCTATTTAATAGTTGATAGTAACTTAGATTAAGCGTTGGGCACAGGAGGTGAGAGAGGTAGTAGGATTTAAGATACTTAAAAGAGAAAGAATCAAGATCTGGTTTAAGGGAAACATTAGTCAGAATTTGGTTGGAAAATAAAACTACTTAAAAGCATTATAAGTAAGAAAGGATTTAGTAGAGGGGATTGGGTGTTTACTAAACCACTGTAAGTCCCCAGGAAAGGACTGCCAGGGCCACATATGTCTCCGTGGCGGGGTGGGTGGTTCATGGGAAAACTAGAAGCCACTGTAAAAAGGGCTGCCTGCTGATGTCGAAGAACAAAATAAAAAGGCTTTTGGTTCTCTTCCACGTTCTAAATTTCATGGTAGTGCCTCTTATTGTGGCAATCGAATCCAGAAGCCTCTGTAAGATGCCCTAGATATACAGTGCCGGGCTTCTACCCTTTTTTTCTTTAAGGGAGAGAAATAGTGGCGAAAAATGGTGCTGGGTTACCAGCAGACAATTTGACACAGGAAGTGAAGGACAGAAAGCCATCAATGATGACACCTGTGTTTCTGGCACAGGGAACTAAATGGTTGGTCATGTCATTTGCAATATAGGAAATAGTAGGAGATGATCATATTTGAGGATCCTCGCAGTAGTAGGAGTATCTATAAGTAAGAAACATTTATATGACACTAAGATGTTCCAGGTACTGTTTTAAGTACTTTCCATACATTGATCTCATATAAACTTTACACAATTTCATGAAGTAGATATTAGTATTATTTTTATTTACAGAGGAGAAAGTTGGCACACCAATAAGAAACTTGGCAAAGGACACAGAGCTAGTAAGCGGCAGAGCTGGGATTTCGACCCAGACAATCTGGCTCCAGAGTTATTTTAATCCCCAAAAACAGCTATGGAAAAATTTATGAATTTGTTTTTGGATGTGCTGAGTTAGAGATATTGTTGAGACCTTTGAAGAGTAATGACAAGTGGCTGTGTTGTTTGAAAGCTTGGAGGTGAGGAGAGTTTAAGATTTATCGCAGTGTAAAGCATGTTGTGGGTGGAAATGAGATTGGGTGGGCATGTGCAGGGCTGGAAGAGATGCCTGAGCTTGGAGGAGCTCAAGCATTTCATGGTCTTGTAGAGGAGATTAAGCTTTCCAAGGATCTGGAAAGGAACAACTGTAGAGGTAGGAGTAAAATTAGAATGTTATGATATTCTAGAATCCAATGGAAGAGAAATTTTCAAAAAGGAGAGTGTGGTCAAGAATGTCATACAGAGTACATTGGTGACATCCGGTGTTCATTTGATAGAGTAACAAAACTAGAAGCATAGACACCGCTTAAGAGTGTTTAGGAGTGAAGGCAGGGTGAAGGGGCAGGAGAGAGATAGCAAGTATGCACCATTTTTTTTTTAAAGAAGTTTTGACTATAACAAAGAGAAGAGAGATTCAGTTCTGGTTGCAAGATAATTTTGTTCATTTCAAATTTTGTTAAAAAAATTTTTTTAAATTGTATGCTTATTTTTAAGACAGAGAGACTTAAAAGTCTCTGTTTAAAAGCTGGTGGAGACCTGGCTGGTGTAGCTCTGTGGACTGAGTGCTGGCCTGCAAACCAAGAGGTTGCTGGTTTGATTCCCAGTCGGGGCACATACCTGGGTCGTGGGCTAGGTCCCCAGTTGGGAGGCAACTGATCGATGTTCCTCTGGCACATCTATGTTTTTCTCCCTTCCTGGCTCCTCTCTTCCCCTCTCTCTAAAAATACATAAATAAAAGATTTTTAAAAAGGATCCAATTAAGGAGGAAGAGTTTGAATAGGTAGGAGAACGATGGTATAACTATTCAAATGACATTCCCAAAAAGGTTTGGAAGAATGAAATTCAGTGGCTGTGAAGGTTAGCCATAGACAGAAGGTGGGTTAATTCTTTTGTTAAAATCCTAAGAAAGAGAAGATAGCATGGTATGCAGTGCTGATAGCGTGAGGTCGATGACTTTTTGCTGTATGGCATTAGTTTTCTCTATAAAATAAGAGATGTAACCTACTGGGGTGTGGGACGGTAAAGTAAGGTAGGGGAGGAAAGCAGAGAACTGAGCAGAAGCGCAGATTAGAAATTATTGTGCTGGTCAGGAGGACATTCTGAGAAACATGGTAAGACTGCAGGAAAGTGTTGCATGCCAATTTAAAGATGGTCATGAGATGCTCATTAATGAAACCAACATGACCTGTTTTGTGATATTTTTCCAGTTGTTTTTACCTGCTGAGGTATAGACGTGGAGCAAATAGCTCAACTGACCCAGGGTTCAAGATTTTTATCATAGAAAGCAAGAAAGCATAGATAAATAAAGGATTTCAGGGTGTAGGTAAGAGTGTAACTAAAATGATAGACTGTCAGATAAGGGATATAGGAAAAATCAAGTGGCAGAAATTAGAAGGATCAATGGACTGGAGGTCACATGGAGGTCAACGGATGGACAAAGTAGGAATAGTTGTTACAGTAAAAGGGAAGGGGACAGGTGGTGAAATGCATGGTTAATGACTGAGTGGTAGAAGAGTTTTTATGTAACAAAATCTCATGGTCAAGAGGCTGAATGGCTGAGGTTGGAAAACACCATTGGAGATGTGGAGATGGAGGAGTGAGGGGGCTGGATGTCCATGTGGAAAAGAGTCAATCAGGATTATGGAAGGACTTGATTTGGTGAGAAAGAACGTACCCAGATGTATTTTATGTTATATTACATTATGTTAATTATTCTCTATTATACTAACAGGAGGAAAATAGCCAAATGCTATCCTTATAAAACTTTACTCAGCAATGAGAAAGAACTATTTTACTTGCGTTGAGAAATTCTCAGTAGGCTCAGGGACTGACCAGCTTCTAGAAGAAACAGTGTGTTGCTACGGGTCTGGAGGTGGTATGGTATTGATAATAGTGAACTTGAGTGCAAGATAAAATTGAATTTGAATGCTGATGACATTTGGTAATTGACTTTGCCTCTTTGAGCCCAAATCTTCAAATCACTAAAATGAGATTCCTAATGCCTGCTTTATGGAGGTGCTATTAAAATGAAGCCAGATAAAAGGTGTGACATGTGGATCACAGTGCCTGAAATTTAGCCCATGCTCAATAAATCTAAATTCTTTTCCCATGAGGAGTCCTATCCAGGGAAATGTCAGAATCGAGAATAAAGCCTATGAGATGTCCCATTGGGTTTTGGTGGAAAACTGCTTTCCAAATGATAATTTTGTGCAAAAAGACAAGAAAGTGAATAGTTTGTCAAAGGTGGCGAGACATCTTACTTAACTACATTTCTTTATAAAATGGAAATTTAATTCCATTCTGTAGTGATTACAATTCAGCCTCTGGAGATAATTGCACCCAATTATGATCTTGTTAGAATAACTTTGTAGAGAGAAATTCAGCTAAACAATGAGGTTGATTACCCAAGGTTTACAACATAGAAATGACAAAAATAGGCCACAGTACTTGGCTGAATATTGATTAGTGAATGAAAGGCAAGCTTTTCTCTGAGATTCAAGAAGTATACTTTTCTTTCAGCTGAAGTAAGGCCTGGGAAAGTTAATGGCTATTGTAACCACTTGAGGGTAGAAAATACTGTTTTTACTATAGTTAATAATGTTAAGTACAGTTTCTTGAGTGTCTGTGTGTGCCAGCAGCTTTCCAAGCATTGACCAATCTTCGCAAACACCCTCTTGGTGAGCACAGTGATTCCCGTTTTTCAGATGAGGAAGCTGAGGCTGGGAAAGGTGAAATGACTCACGCCAGGCTAGTCATTTGGAAAAAGGCACAATCAGGATTCAAACTCATGTCTCTCTTTAAAGTCTAAGTCTCCTCACTATATCACCTTGCCTCCAGGCAAAGCTATGGATAGCATGGGTGTTAAATTTCTGGAATCTTCTAAAAGAAACATGGTTAAAAAAATACTTAAGAGACTGTATAGGGCAGTTGTTTATAGTTGTATAGTATGGTCTTTCCTGTCACCCCTACTTCGCCTATAAACAGAGAGAACAACTAAATAGTGAGACAAAATGATAACAACAAAAAACCCCATGGACAGCATTTACAATAAAATGATGACGGGGTATCTTGACAAACCCGAAAGACAAATGGAAGGAACAAACATCAGCTGCCATGAAACCTGTATGACATCAGTGATTGTGTGGGATACAGAAAAAGGAAGCACTGGAGTGTCCAATGGTCATAAAAACAGGGGGACCCCGTGACAAATGACAGGTATTCACTAGAAAACCCTGAGGGCTAATCTGCAAATAGCTACAGGAACTGGGAGGGGTTTCGTCCAATGCAGCAGCAGGTGGACGTAAAGGTTCACACGACCGCACATGTTTCCCTGCTAGAGCTAGCTTTCCTTCCATCCCTCTCCTTCACCTACACTCCTATTAATTGTTCAGTTTTAAGCTTGGATATCGCTCTGCCTGATGTGTTAGTTTCTTATTGCTGCTATAACAAATGACCTCAAACTCACTGGCTTAAAACAGCAGTTTTATTACCTTACAGTTCTATAGTTTAAAAGCGCAACACAGGTCTCACTAAATTAAAATAAAGGTGTCAGCTGGGCGGTGTTCCTTTGTAGATAGGCTCTAGCAGGGGTGTCCAGCCCGCGGCCCAGGATGGCTATGAATGCGGCCCAACACAAAATCATAAATTTACTTAAAATCTTTTTTTTTTTTTTTTTGCTCATCAGTTTTTGTTAGTATATATAGTGTACAAGAGTTAGTATATATAGTGTATAAGAGTTGCCCCAGGACAACTCTTCTTCTTCCAGTGTGGCCCAGAGACACCAAAAGTTTGGACACCCCTGCTAGAGAATCTGTTTTCTTGCCCTTTTCAGCTTCCAGAAGCCACTCACATCCTAGGCTCATGATCCTTTTCCTCCATCTCCAAAGCCAGCAACTGGAGGTTGGGTTTTCTTCACATCACTTCACTGTGACTTTGTCTTTTATAGTCAAATCTCTTTGCTTCCCTCTTACACTGTTAGGGACCCTTATGATTACATTGGGCCCCCCTGTTTAATCCAGGATTATCTCCCCATCAAAATGCCTAATTGAATCACAGCTGCAAAGTCCCTTTTCCCATGTAAGGTGATATATCCACAGAGTCCCAAGGATTAGGATTTCATCTGGGGGGCATTATTCTGCTAACACACCTGAGAAGTATTTCCAGGGTTAGGAATCCCTCTTGTTAGTGCCGTCCTGATGCCTGTTGACTTGTCTCTGGATAAGTCCACATGGATAAGATGGACTGTTCCTTAATGGCCAGTATGTGTCTTCTTTGCCACTGAGCTCTGAGTCTACCATGGTTCTGTCCAACATAAACATAATGTAAGCCACATATGTCATCTTAAGCTTTCCAGTGGCCACACTAAGAAAAGTAAAAAAGAAACTGGTGCAATACATTTTAATACTATATTTCATTTAACTCAGTACATCTAAAATGTTACCATTGCAACAGTGTGATCAATATAATTATTGAAGAGATACTTTACATTCATTTATTTGGATTCAATCTTTGAAATCCAGTAGGAATTTTCACAGACATGGCACATCTCAGGAGCAGCCACAATCCAAAGGCTTGGTGGCCCCCTGGGGCTGGTGGCTGCCACGCCTGACAGCCCAGCCCTAGCCCAAGCCCTGGTGCGCAGAAACTGTCCTTGTGCTTAGGTCTAACAACCCGGCGAGTGGACCGAGGCAGAGCCGGCAGGTGCCGACTCCTAGAAGAACCAAGTGCCAGCTTGAGGGAGCTCACATGCTTGTGACTTAAGTTTCATTAGGTTTCGCATAAAAATCAGAAACAAAATCAAATGCCTTTTCTAATTTGGCAGTGTGCACACTTGGATTGGGCACTGTAGTTTCCCGTGACGAGAGAGCACCTAACTGCAGTAAATATTTATTTGGAGCCCTCTTCCTGGGCTCCCATGAGTGGGAGGTAATTAGCGCATGAGGCAGAAAACACATTTTCACAGCATTGCTGAAGGTTTGCCTTTGCTTTCATGCATAGCTCCCTCAAAATAGGATCCTCAAACTGCAATTTGAAAGCTGACCTGACTAACTCTGGCTTCCCAAATCTCGGGGAAGTGACAGAACAGTCTGAATGCAAAGCATTTTTACAATTTTGTGACAGAAGAACAAACACACATCTCTCCTGAAGCGAGACTCCAGGGTCTGAGCTCCGGAGTGAGGTCTACCAAGCAGAGGAGGCTGATGGGTGTCCAGGACTTTTTAGTTTTTGTCATCTGGATTTGCTCTTTCAAAAAACCACTGGAATTTCTTTAATGCATGCCCACCTTTTCTCCCAAACAGTGCACATACAAACTACTCTGAATTGTGCTTATGTGGAGAGTACTGTGACCCAGCAGGATGTTAAACAATCATCAGAAACAAAGTTGTTGCTTCTCCTGACAACAAATGGACTATAAATGGAGATGATCATGTAACCGCAGCATTCTGTGTTCTTTTCCTCTCTGTACACCCAGCAACTGGGCCAAGAACCTCACATATTAGCTTGCTAAATGGTGTTTGAATGAATGAATGAATGAATGAATGAATGCTCTGAATTCTCCCCTCTTACTCTCAGATTTGCACAGGACTGGGAGGAGGGATCGTGGTTAAGGGTCCTTCCTTTGCAGAACATGGGTAGAGCAAATTCTCATGAGAGAATACCACATTTCCAATACAGTCCGTTATAAAAGAGAAGAGAAAATAAAAACATGACACATGCCCCAAGAGGTTAGGCTGCAGTCTTTTACATAGTCAAAACTTAAGACAAGTCTCCAGGTAGATTGGACACTGTCTAAAAGCTGAGGATCACTTTGCATTCACCAGAGCGGGACTGACAAGTCATCTGACTGCAGGGAAAGTCCTGGGAGTGGAGTAAGTGTAAAGATGAAGCTTAGCTTATTGAGGTGTGTCTGCCCACCTGCTATGTAATTGACTTCTGTGGTTAACATTAATAGTTTGCAGCATATTTTATTTCTCTCTAGCTTGCCTGCATGGTTTAATTTATGCAAACGTCCCTTAACACAATGTACTTAAAAAACAGAAAGGAACATCGTTTATTGGGAACATAGATGGAAAAGTAAAGATAGGAATGGTAACTGTGTCTTAAACCTCTTCGCTCTACTACTCCTGGGCCAAAGTAGCAGCTGTCACAGGTCTGAGCATACGTCCTGTTGTGAAGGGCATAAGTTATGGTGGTTATAATGGCAGTGGTTCCTACTGAAGGGTGGGTGCTCATCTTTATAACCATGAAAGAAGAGGATGGTCCTAAGGCATAAAGTGTTTTTAATCCTTACCCAAGGATATATTTATTGATTTTAGAGAGAGAGGAAATGAGAGAGAGAGAGAGAGAGAGAGAGAGACCTCAATGCAAGAAACATCAATTTGTTGTCTCCTGAACGTGCCCTGACTGGGGATTGAACCCTTAATCCTAGGGCATAACCCTAATAGGGAGCCAACAAAAGCAACTGTAGGGCTCAATTCACATCACTTTGCCTCACCTTCTGTAGCTCCAGCTTCTCACTGCCCTGCTCCTCTAAGGTGGCCATCAGGGGAGAGAGGTAGGGATGCCTGCGTGCGCATGCCTGGACGTAATTGTCACTGCATATTTCCTCTTAAGACTAAGACAGAGGAGAGGTTCTGCTTACTTTTCATTCATGATGTGTTTGAGACACAGTATAAAATTTAAACAGAGGAATGTCCTTGAATCCTCTCTTTTCTTCTTTTCGTTTCTTTTTTTTCTTCCTGTCTAGCAAGAGTGGGGAATGATTGTGGAGAAAAATGTGCCCACACTGTCTCAAATGCATCTTCTTTAAATCCTAGCTCTCTGGGTTTCATAATAAGAAATATTAAAAGCTTGGACACATACGTGCTATAGCACAGAAAAATAAAATTGTTGGCCAGTTCATTAAGGCCAGATGGTAGGGAGTGAGGATCAGATTTAGGCATCCAGTGAGGCTGGGATGTAGTAGGTTTTGAAAAGTACTCATGAGTAGAGTTATTTATTTTAGGGATGTATAGGACCACGAGGTGTAGGCCAAGTTCAGAGTCTAAGCTTTCCATGCAGCCGTGGGGAAGAACAAGCCAGAAATGGATTTCAATTAAGCCAAATGAAAAAAAAAAACAGAAAGCAGATTTTGGGCAGGAAAAGGCTAGAAAATTGTCCTGGAATCAATAAAAGTGAGTAGAGACAGCTAAGACATAAAGAAGGTAAAGTCGCTGAGGCCATTTCCCTGCTTCCTGTTCTGGTTATGTGTGTCCCTGTGAGTGTAAGCAGGGACGTTTTGCAGCTGCACGCTATAAAATAAAGAGGAAGGCCTGCTAGTAAATAAGCCTCCTTTCTGGCTGTTGGAAACTGACAATTTATTTGTCCAATTTATTTCATTGTAATAATAAAATTGGCTGATGTTCCATCTACATGAACACTCCAAAGTTTTGGTCGGGAATTAAATGTTTGGACTGGTAGTTCTGAGGTTGACATTTCAAATATTTTCTCTAAAATAAGGGGCTTCAGTAACATCTATTTGATGGTGTTTATTCTGGGCTTATTTTACTCAGTGCCTGGCTGTGGTATTATATTTTTACGATTGCCAATCACTGCTTTAGTTCAAGCACGTGGCTCAGGAATTGAGAACATCTCTCTCTCTTATCACGTCCTAAATGAGTAAAAATGGTAAATGGTTTAATGGGGTGAATTGTCATGGAGAATGGGGCAAGGAAATGCTGGCTCTGTTTCTTGATCACTTATGGCGAGCCTAACCCCGTGGGACTGGCACCAACAACTTCTAAGCAAAAGATTTTGTATGTATTTTATTCTTTCAGTGGCTACATTTAATTTAAAAAAGTGCTTTGTAGGAATTTGCTGTTTGCAAGTATCTTTCCCCATTTTGTAGGTTGCCTCTTTGTTTTATTGTCATTTTCTTTTGCTGTGCAGAAGCTTTTTAGTTTGATACAGTTCCATTTATTTATTTTTGCCTTTACTTCCCTTGCTTTTGTGGTCAAATTCTTAAAATGTTCAAAATGCTACTATTTGCAACAACAGGGATGGACCTTGAGAATATTATGCTAAGTGAAATAAATCAGTCAGAAAAAGCTAAGAACCAGGTGATTGCTCTCATATGTAGAATATAAAACTGAAAGTCGTGGACACAGACAGCAATGTGGTGGTTACCACAGGGAAGTGCGGGTAGTGGGGTAGGGAGTGAAGGAGGCCTAATATGATGACAGATGGTGATTGACTGAGTGTTGGGCACAAAGTGCAATATACAGATCTAGTATCATAGAAATGTACACTTGAAACCTATATGATCCTGTTAACCAATGTCACCCCAATAAATTTAACAAAAAAATCACATGCACGAAATTGGATTACTTATAAGCCTGAGTTTGTGGAAAGTTATCATCCATTTCTATCTTTATTTTTATCTATTTTCTTTTACTAATCATCTGTGGTCCCAAATATCACCTCTCCCTGTCACAGTCATGAATTCTTGTGTTATTTAACATATATAAATGTTATTTTGTAAAATGTCTTATTCTCCTTCCTACTTTTTTACATTGAACATTAACCACTTCATCATTTACATACACCACACTTTGGCTTTCATTTGCTATTGGTAAATATTTTCATACATGTCTCTTTTTGTACATGTCCCCCCCCACCCAGAAAATATTTCCAGTAATAGAACATACACACCTAAATTTTCACTAAGTAATTTCAAACTGGCTTCCAAAATAAGCATATAATATGCCCCCAACATTTTAGAAAAGATTCATTAAAGGCCACTCATTATACTGACAGAAGAGGGTATTCCTTTTTCTCCCCCATTATATTGAGATATAATTGTCAAATAACGTTGTATAAGTTTAAGTGTATACAATAACTTGATACACTTACATATTGCAAGATGGTTATGACAGTAGAGATGTTGGTACCTCCACTCCCTCATATACTTACTATTTCTTTTTTGTGTGAGAACATTTAAAATATACTCTCTTAGCAACTTTAAAGTATATGATACAATATTGTTAACTGCAATATTGTTAACTGGGCTGTACATTCGATCCCCAGAATTTATTCATCTCATAACCAGAAGATTGTACCCTTTGACCAACACTTTTCATTTTCCCCCCTCCCAGCCCCTGACATGCACCATCCTACTCTCTGTTTCTATGAATTTGACTTTTTTAAGATTCTGCATATAAATGATTTCAGTATTTGTCTTTCTGTGGCTTATTTCACTTGGCATCATGCATTCAAGTTTCTTTCATCTTGTCGAAAATGTCAGGATTTCCTCCTTTCTCAGGGCTGAATAATATTCCACTGTATGTATACCTCTATCTATACCTATATCTTTTATAGTATCTTCTTTGTTCATTCATCTGTAATCAAATACTGAGGTTGTTTCCATATCTTGGCTATTGTGAATAATGCTGCAATGAACATGGGAGTGCAGATATCTCTCTGAGATACTGAGTCAATATTTTCAAATATATACCCAGGAATGGGATTGTTGGATCATGTAGTAGTTCTATATTTAATTATCTGAGGGACCTCCATACTGTTCCCCATAATGGTTGTATCACTCTACATTCCACTAAGAGTATATAGTGTTCCCTTTTCTTTACATGCTCACCAACATTTCTCTCATCTATTTCATAGTAGCCATTTTTAACAGGTGTGAAATGATACCTCGTCATGGTTTTGATTTGCATCTTCCTGATGACTAGTGATGTTGAGCAACTTTCGTGTACCTGTGGACTATTTTTATGGCTTCTTTGGAAAAATGTCTCTTCATTTCCTCTCATTGTTCTCATTGGATTGCTTTTGTTGTTGTTGTTTTTGTCTTGCTATTGAGATTTACAAGTTCCTTATATATTTTGGCTAAAAACCCTGTGTCAGATAGATGGTTTGCAAACATTTCTCCCATTTCCCAGGTTGCTTTTTGATTTTGTTGATTGTTTCTTTTGTTGTGAAGAAATTTTTAAGTTTGATGAAGTTTCACTTATTTATTTTTGCTTTTGTTGCTTGTGCTTTCGATGTCACATCCAGAAAACTGTTGCCAAGATAAATGTCAAGGAGTTTTATTTTTTCTGTTTTCTTCTAGAAGTTTTATAGTTTCAAGTCTTATGTTTAAGTCCTACATCTATTTTGAGTTAATTTTTTCGAATGGTGTAAAATGAGAGTTCGATTTCTATCTTTGGCACATGGATATCCAGTTTTCCCAAAACAGTTTGTTGAAGATACTTTTCCTTTTCATTGAACATTCTTGGCTCTTTGTCAGCTAAGTTGAACATATATGTGTGTGTATTTCTAGGATGTTGATTCTATTCCATTGGTGTGTGTGTGTCTAACTTTACGCCAGTACCATACTGTTTAGATTACTACAGTTCTGTAATATATGTAGTTTGAAATCAGAAGTGTGATGCCTCCAGATTTGTTCTTATTTCTCAAGATTGCTTTGTCTATTCATGTTATTTTTAGGTTCCATATATACTTTAGGATTGGCTTTCTATATCTATCAATAATACCTTTAGAAATTTTATAAGGATTGTATTAAATCTATAAATGGCTTTGGATAGTATGGGCATCCTACTAACATTAATTCTTCTGATCCATGAACAAGGAATAGCTTTCCATTCATTTTTCCCTTCTTCAACTTCTTTTATCAAGTCTTATAATTTTCAGTGTACAGATCTTTCATCTCCTTGGTTATATTTATTTCAAAGTATTTTGTTATTTTTGATGCTGTTGTGAATTAGATTGTTTTCTTTATAGATATTTTGTATTTAGTGTATAGAAATGCAGCTGACCTCTGTATGTTTAATTTCTATGCTGCAACTTTAATAAATTTGTTTGTCACTGCTCACAGGTTTTGTTTTTGGTGGACTCTTTGGGGTTTTCTATGCATGAATAGATCATATCATCTGTAAGCAGACAGTTTTACTTCTTCCTTTCCAATTTGGATTTCTCTCTCTCTTTCTCCCCCACCTTCTCCCTCTCTTTCTGTCTAATTGTTCTGGCTAGGACTTTCCCTACTATGTTGGATAGGAGCAGTGTTGAGGGTGGGCACTCTTGTCTTATTCCCTGAGATCGTGGAATGCTAACACATATCCATGTATATCTGTCCTCTTACTTATTTTATTTACTTCTATTAATCCCAAATTTCAACACTTTGTAGCCCTCATAGAAATAAGTGATTCAGATAAGAATCATCAAAGGATGTTACAGCTAGTGAGTGAAAATTTGTTAAGCAATTAACTCAATGCCCTAAATCTCTCCATAAAATACTTAGTAACTGCAAAAGGAAAGATAGTAACTTTACAGTAGAGAATACTGCTCTGCATGACTTTAACCAAGTAATTAGAGTTAACATCACTAGGACTGGGACACAACATCATGTGTCTCCTGACATGATGCACTGAAAAGGACACAATGTCACTTTTGTGTTATTGCTGTCCAAAATGCATAACCTGAATAAAATCATAAGGCAACATCAAGTAAGCCCTTTTGAGGCACATTCTACAAAACAACTGACCTGTATTCTTAATATCATGATTATGAAAGATAAAGAAGACTGAGGAACTTCTGATTAAACACATACACCAACTAAATGCAATACATGATTCTGAATCAGAAAAAAACTAAAAAAAATTGCAATAAAAGACATTATCAGGAAAGTTAGTGAAGCTGGAATACAAGCTATAGGCTAGATAATATTGCACTAATGTTAATATCCTGATTTTGTTAATTTTACAGTGGTTTTATAAAAGAATACTCATGTTCTTAGGAAACATGTACTGAAGTATTTAGAAATAAAGGGTCATCATGTTTGGAATTTACTCTTAAAATGCTCAGAGAAATAATGTGTGTAAAGCAAAAATGGTTACCTGGTAACAACTGTGGTATCTGGGAGTAATGTATAGGTGAGTTTTTTGCACTCTACTTGCAACTTTTCTGTGAATTTGAAATTATTGCAAAATAAAAAGCTAAGTAAAAAAGGAATCAATGATCAGGCAAGAAGTCATTATGTTGATCCATCTAAGTAGGTATAAATAATAAATAATAGCCATTTTTGAAGTTAAAACAAGTAAAGATTAAAATACTAGAAAGTGTTACATAGCTTATATAACAACTGATTTTATAGTTGCTGAACAGTACATCATTAAAATATATAAAGTAATATTTAACAGAAGTATAAGAAGAAATTAATGTAACTAAGTAGAAGATTTCAGAAACTGAGAGACCAAGACAACTAAAAGCTATACAAGTTTTGAATAACACAATTATCAAGTTTTATTTAATAGTTACAAATACACAAAAACTTGCATACAACATATAGAAAATTCACATTCTTCTCAAGCAAAAATGAAGCAACTTTTAAAAAATGACCACTTCTAGGCAACAAAGAAAGTCTCAACAAATCCAAAAAATATTTTACTAACCATGTTTTTAACTACAATGTAATAAATCAGAAATCGATTTTAAAAATGGTCAAATAACTTATATGTCCCCAAATACATTATAAACTTAGGAAAACAATTCTAAATAGTTAATGGTTAAGGAAGAAAGTGTAATGGAAGTTATAAAATATTTAGCATGAACTATAAATGAGAAAATGGCTAAAGTGAGAATGCAGCCAAAAGGATATCTGGGGAAAAACTTTATAAAATTAACAGCATATATTCAGAAACAAGAAAAATTGAAAATTAATAAACTAAGTATTCAACTCAAGAAGCCTGTGAATAACAAAATATTCTCAAAGAAAGCAAGAAGTATGAAAAAGCATAAGATGAAATTCAAAGAATGTGGGGAGGATTGGGAAAAATGGGACTGAAGCCATATTTATCCAATTGAAAGGCGAGGATGCGTGTTCCAGCAAACATCTGTTTTATTCAGTAATAATCCAGAAGAGCTTTTTCCTGTTTGACCAGATATTGAATGTTGTTGACAACTTCCAGGCAAGGGCACTAAGACTTTTCCCCTTGGGAGACCTTCTGAGAGAATTTTAAACTTTGGTGCCATACCCGGGCAGAGCCTTGGGAAGACTTCCTTCTCACCCCTCTGCTGGCACGCTCTTGCTGATGTAGGGGAGAAAAAAATTTCCCTCCTACCCTTGTAGGCTCTTTGGCTGGTCTAACAATCAAATTAACGTAAGAAAGATTAGAATTAGAAACAAATTTAATTTTGTATGTACAGCAGTCCTATAAAAATAGGAGACCGAAAGGGAGTCAGGTAATTAAGGTTTGTATGTAATCCGAACTAGGGAATGGGGTTGGGGTCTGGGGCTTCAAAGGGCAGGAGAGTGATTCACAGGATGACAAGAAGAGCTGATGCTTGGTAACTAGCTGTTTGTCCTGCCATACAGATAGGACTTTCATATAAAAATTACCTCTGGTCATAGCTTTCTTGCTGAGCCAGGCCCCCTGTCTAAATTCTTTTAGGTTGTTACGGGAATGGTAAAAGTTTTTCTTGAGTGCGCTGGGTCTTAATTCCCTTCAGCTCAAAGTAATCCACACGCCAAAGTGGCATATTCTGCTCCCTCCTACTGGCAAAATTTTATCAATCATTTATTATTATTTCCCACAGGTGTCTTGACTCTGGACTCTGATATAACAGTAAATCTTTTACTGTCTCTGAAGAATTCCTTCCAAAAATTTACCATTCTTCTTTCTCCAAATGTATGTCCGCATGTTGCTGACCAATCATAATGTGAATCCTGTATGTTTTGTCATCAGAGTTCAAAATTAATCTTGACCTCAGAATTCCCAATTCACCAAACTATCTTATGACAAATATACTTCTTTTAAAATAGAAAATATTTGCATTTTGTATTATGATTGAAACCACAGCTGCTTTTTCATCTGGGAGCACTATCTTAATAAAAAACATTTGGTTCCAAAAGTAAAACTTTATTTTAGAATTGGATTTCTCTATAATTTCAGTGACTGAGAGAATGCATCAAACAAGATATTATGTTCAAATCAGTTATTATATTTTATAGATAGCCTTTTGTGAACATTAAGGAAGGAATAAATCAACTAAATCAATATATATTTATTTACCAGGGCTATGTTTTCACACTTTTCAGAAATGTATTATCTAGCATTGTTGCCTAATATATACTCCGAGAATATTGTTTCCCTCTGTGTTTTCTGATATAATCTGGAAAAATAAAAACCAGAAGCAAACAGAATTCTGTCGTTCTATTTTGGTTGGAAGCAGACAGTTGTTATTTTATTTGGCTTGAGGGAAAATAAAGGAAGCATTTCTGATTTGGAAAGTTTCCCAGACTTAAAAATAATATTTGACAGTGTGAAGAGCGGAGCCCATGTGGCATCTTTGTATACAGGCAGCATGGATCTGTTTATTTGCAGTTATTTTTTTCTTTCTTTAGATAGTCAAATAAACCTCATTCATGTGTGAAGATAATTGCAGGGCCATTGAAAACCAAGGAAAAGCACCACATTTTAATAGTAAGCTGTTAGGAATGAACCGTTCAAGAGAATATCTTATGATGGTGAGTCCAGCTTCTGCATCAGACATACCTGGCTTTGAATCCATCTGACCTTATGTTTCAAATCTCTAAAATGGGAATGACAATAGTGTCTGAGTGATTAGTTTGTTCTGAGAATTAAATGAAACTAAACTCTAAAAGGCTCATAGCTCTGTACCTGACCCGCAGTGAATCCCTTCCTGCACCTCCAAAGAAACCACTGGCATGGACATACAAGAAAAAAACAAACAAACAAACAAACAAACAAACAGAATCCCTTCACAGTTCACATAAGGCATCCAGTATTTGAGAATGGCGGATGAGTTTGAAAATAGAGAAAAGAAAGGCCCCCGGGAGTGACATAGGGAGCAGAGGTGTCTGGCTTCAGGAAAAAAGTACCGTTAATTGAAAGGGGCAATTCAAGGGAAAGCAGGGCCATCGAGGAATAACGGAGCTTCGGGGATGACTGTGGTCAAAGGCCAGCCATGGTCATGCAGGTTGCTATGTTCATCTGAATTAAGCCTCGCTTCTTGCCCTGACATGCAAGTCCTCCACATGTAGCTTCAGTTAACTCCCACACCATTACAGGCCAAGCTCTCTGCAAACTGGGCCTCCCTGAAAAGACCCCGTACTCTCTGGCCTCTGCGGCTTCGTTCCTGCTATGCCTTCTGGAGTTTGCTCCTTCTTTTCTTTTCATCTTCTTCAAATTTTTAACCATATTCCCTGTTCCATCTAAAGCTTCCCTTCTGTTTCCCAGATTCCAACAGGATTGACCTCTTGCTCCTGTTCAGATTTTGACCTCCCCTCAGCACTATTTTTGCACTTCTTTCATAGCACCTGCAGTAGTCATCTTGATTACAGTTACTGCAACTGTTTCATTACACCTTCTAAATTTGTAAGCAACTTGAGGGCAGAGACAGCCTTCTACATTTTTCTGACCTCCTGCGTGCTGCATGGGAGGCGCTAAATAGATAGTTGTTGATAGGACAGTCAGATCGCAGATGTATTTCCAGCATGGCATTTTTATGATCACAGAATGATAAAAATTGCATCGAATGTTTATTAAGTATCACCTGTGTACCAGGCATTATGCTAGGGTCTGTGAACAAGATTGACTTGATTCCTTCTGTCCTACGTTTCACAGGCTGATAAGGAAAACATTTTAGACAATGCATTAGAATCACAGTGAGTATTAGGAAAGATGTAGGAAGAGAAAGGCTCTAACTAACTAGCTCATTTCTTAGAAAGGAGAAAGCTATTGTTAATACTAAAAAAGTTAAGTAGATTAGTTAGCAAATTCTGAAACTCTGTACCTGTGACTGATTTATATGTGAAATTGCAATGTATTATGAGCCACAGGGGCTGCTCGTGCTCTATCAGGAAGAAGTGGCCTATAAATTCAGATTCATTAATAAAGAAGGTAGGTTGGGAAGTCAGGATCGTTAGCTGGCTGAAACAATGCACTAGTGCAGCATGAAACATACTGGGGTCTGCCATTTATTGTCCCCTCAGCTGGCATAAAGTTATTGCTGAGTTATTGGCTGTAGCAAAGAAGGCAAAGTGATATAGAGACATAATATCTATTATATACAAATACAGGCATATATTCTTCGAGTGGACAGACGCTTCCATTTTATCTTATTCCATGAATTTAACTTGGCGTTAGGATGTAGGACTTAAAGCACTGTAAATCACTGGAATCATTTCAGAACACTTACCTCAGAGCAATGCTGTCTCTTGGGCTTAAAACTACTCTGATTACTCCCTATAATTTCTAGAAAAAACACTTAACCAGATGTTCCACATTCTCTTGAGAGTCATCTTTCTAAAAGTAGATGGCAGAAAAAATTGACTTTGAATAATATAATGATATATCAGGATTTTAATACTTAATTTAATTCCTCTGAATGAAGATACAATTTGGTCTGCAAATAATAAAGGCCATTTGAATTTTCTTTCTACTTTACCTAAATTTATATCAACCTGCAAAAACTTGGGAACATTTCTGGATAAGGTAAGAGACTTTGTGTGTGTGTGTGTGTGTGTGTGTGTGTGTGTGTGTGTGTGTAGACATTAAAGAGAAAGTGATTAACTAGCTAAAATGCCAACTGAGCCACTGACTTTTCTTACCTGGGGTTATTATACTATCTATAGAAAATTATTCACACTTCTTCATATTCTCATTTTTAAAATTCCCAGTGAATTGATGGAAGCACTTTATCTACTTTAAACAGGCCATTGAATACCATATAAAATGAGAAAGATTTGTGTTCTAATTCTACTGCTTATGAGCTGTGTAATTTTGAGTAAGTTATGGAACCACCCAAGGCCTCAGTTTCCTTATCTGTAAAATATGTTATAATAGTACCATTTGGACCAAGCTGTGAGAATTTAAATGTGCTAATGCATAAAATGCCGAGCATAAAGCCTAATGTACAGTAAGTCCTCAACAAATGACAGTAGTTATAACTCTTAGTTGTATCTGGATTAATCTCTGCCTCCCCTAGGATATGCATGAATATTACCCAGCGCAGTGAAGAGAAGAGAGAGCCCACACTCTGTTCCCCAGAGTTCTCGAAGCAGTGAAATCGCTAAAAAGGGGTAGGTACAGTGATCTGGATTCTTTTGGTCGTAAGTGACAGAAACACAGTTTAATCTCCTTAAAGCTAAAAAATGGGATTTATTGGAAGGAGTATGTGTGGGACAAATGATATCTGTTGCCTGTTATCAAGAACAGAAGTCCAAATACTTCTGCCCATTGCTTCCTGGTATCAGAGTCACCAAGGAAAACACAATAGTCCAGCACCGGATGGAAAGACACTTTACTCCCATAGAGAAGAGGCAGAGCAAGATCAGCTCCGATAGTGGGTGACAGTCCCCCATGGCCAACGAGTTTCTCCTGGTCAAAGCAGGGCAATTGGCCTGATGCACTCCTCTTCTGTTGCAGTGCAAGGGCCCTGCCCTCTCCCCTCAGGGGATAGATGTCATGCGGGGTTGGTCAGATGTCACATAACACACATGCTTATGCAGGACAAGAGTACATACACAATGAGTCTGAAACAGGGCAGCTTATTCCCAAAGAAGATGCTAAGTCCAGCACAGGCTTTGGGATGCTTTATCTCTTGGTAAGAAAGTATTCCAGGCTCAGGGGCCATTCGTATGTGGTAAGCAGAGGCAGAGAAACTGCATGTAGAAGTCTGCATTTTCCAACAGTACGAATAGCTGTAGAACTGACCAAAGTACCATAGAAATAAGTTACCTCAGTACATAAACCATGGGTCTTGAAAACCACCAGTTAATGTCTTAGCCTTCTTCTCATTTCTGCTTTTTGGCTTCATTTTCTTTCATTATCAAATGAATTTTTCCTCACAGCATAGATCATGGCTACTGGCGAATTCCAAGGCCACATTCAAACAGCTTGGCAACCATAAGGAAACAGTATCTCTTTCTCTCTCAGCTGCTACTTGAAAAATTCTGGGGAAGGACTTGAATTGTTCAGGTGTCCTTTCCTGGGACTGCTCACCGTGATGAGAGCTTGGCCCGCTATGAATGGGCCGCCTCTGTGACCTGAAGCAGGTGTGCAGTGTGCATGCGGGAGGCACGGTGGGGCAGGGGTTGAAAGTAGAATCTCTACATCACAGATATGACCACCTAGGGAAGAAATCTTGGAGACAATTTTTTCCAACTGTTCATTTTATAGACAAGAAAATGGCACCTAGAGACAACCAAAGGTTGTTCAGTGTTACCCAGGTGTGACCTTCCTGATGGAGTGTTTGTTCTCTGCTGGCTGGAAGGAGGCTTATTTTCCTTTGGTCATGGGTGGAACGTACAATCACTCAAAGGGACTCAAAAGACTTTGTAAGTGCCCACGAGAACTCCAGTAGGTTTTCTTAGATTAAATGTTTGAAGAGGGAGACAGAGCACAGAAGGGCAGACAGGATCACAGAGTTTGCAGTTTGCATCCCTGGGCACTGTCATTCCCTTCCAGCCTCAGTGGGACACTGACACCCTCATTGGGTTTACTTCTGAGGACAAACTATGTGAACACAAGCTTGGGAAGTTTTATCGGCCACCACAGCTGTATGACTAAGTGGGAGCTGAGAACAACATCTCAGCATAACAGCGGAACCAGTTATAATGCTACCTCTGAGCCTCACTTTCTATCTACCAGGTCCCTACAGGATTCTGCTCAGGGTGTGAGTGGCATGGCCTTATTTCCTAACTGGTTATCAGTTCCCACACTGGGGAACACCAGGAGGTGTTTCAGGGGTGTGCTGGGAGTGTGGGAGCCACAAAATAAAGATTATTTTTTAGGTTTGGCAATTAAAAATATGACTTATAGTTAAGACAAACACCTAAGTATTGTGGAATGAAATTTAAATAGTATTTCAATGTTTATGATGAATTGGGAGATTTTAAAAGTTATTTTGATTTTGTTGTCAGTGTCCTGGGCTTGTGTCCCTGATTCCCTAGGGGTGAGCTTTCATTTTTGTTAACTGTTAGGGGTACCTTAGAGAGAAAGTATGCCTCTTCTGTCATTTCTTATTTTGTATATTATTCACTCTACCTTTTAAAAATTAGCTTAGTTAGCATTTTATATATTTTATACATTTTGTTTATATATATTTTCAAGTCTTTTATCACAGCAGTGTTTCCTTGAATTATAGTTAAAAAAATGTTTTAAAATATTCACCCCAGGTTATGTTTATTGATTTGAGAGAGGGAGGGAGGGAGGGAGGGAGAGAGAGAGAAAGATGCAAGAGAGGAACATCAGTCGGCTGCCTCCCATTTGTGCCCCAGCTGGGGATCAAACTAGCAACCCAGGCGCGTGCCTCGCTGGGGATTCAGCCTGCAGTCTTTTGGTGCATGAGGTGAGGCTCCAACCCACTGAGCCACCTGGCAAGGGCTTCTTGAATGATAGTTTTAAATATTTGTTCTATTGCTTTTGTGTTCTTTTCTGGGGACTCCAATAAAATGTGTATTACATCTCCCTGTCTGGCTTCTTTATCATTTTTTCTAGAAACCTTTTACTTCCTTTAATTTTCCTATGTCATTTTTTTTACCTCTTTTTTTCACTTGAATTACTTTCTGTGCTCTTAATTGTGCTTGTTTTCTTTCGTGTTTGTGTTTGTTTTTGTGTTTCTTCTAATGTAGTCATTATCTCTGAAACACTTGAATCTAATACGTTTTTTAATTTCAGTAAGCATTCTTTCACATCTTTCTGTATACACCCCCCCATAGCTCTTTGAGGTGTTAGATCATACCCTTTTTCTTTCTTTCTTTCTTCCCTTTTTTTCAGTTGAGGTATAACTGACATATAACATTATATTAGTTTCAGATGTACAGTGTAGTGATTTTGCATCTTTTTTCCTTTTGCATATTTAGGTGGGAGGGGTTTTCCTGGGCTGCTTTGGGGATTCCTATGGGAGGATAGGAGTAGGTCAGGGTGTCTCACAGCTTCTTATCTTGAGGATTCCCTCTTCTATTGCTATATCGAAAGACTCAGAATGTGACTTTTCTGTGGGCATATGCTTGCCTTTTAGAGTTAAATTTGATTTAAAAACTTGTTCTGCCTCAGCCTGGGCTCCTTGCCTCTAAGGCACAGACCTTACATATTCTGTGCGATTCAGGGACTTTCAGGGATCTGTGTCCTGGGTCTGTACCCCTAGCACAAAGCCTTTCTCTCTTTTACTTCCAGTGTTTTCTGTCCTGCTCAACTTGGCTACTGTTTCCAGTAATCTTTCCTTAGGATGAGAACTGGTCCTTCTGAAAGGGAGCATTTTATGTATATGCATATTTTTTGGTTTCTTAAGGGTTCAGAGCAGCAAAACCTTGTGTGATTTTATTCCATGTTCATGAACAGAATACTCTGCACTTATTTGAAGCTTCTGAGAATTTTTCCAAATTTTGCTACAGGCTCGGATCCTTATCCGGAGATTATTTTTCATTTGGAATTTTTTGGGTTGTGTTTCTGCATCTTATTGGTTATGTTGGCTGACCCTTTGTGTTTTCTGCTGTTTATGTCACTCCAGTCTTCATATTGTGTAGTGCCCACTACCTCTGGGTTGGTGGGACAGCCTCAGTCATATTGCAGGGTTCATATGATTCCCCATCACCTAGTGGTGTGGATGTATTATTGATAGATTTAGAAAAAACTATCATGTTAGTCCCACTAGGATTTTAGGAAGAGTTTTAGGGAGGTCAAAAAAGAAATGATATTTCTGCCAGTGTTACCAGAAGTCTAATCTAGAATTAGAATAATATAATCAACATCAATTTCAAAAAGCATCATGTAAAGTTGCTTCTGTGGAGATAAAACAGTTTTTTAAAAATTTCAATTATTTTCATGTGATTTATCTGTTCATCATAGAATATAGATTCACAAACTGTTTAAATCTGCTTATTTATCTACATATGCATCTAATTTTAAATTTGGAATTTGTGTTTGGTAGGGCATTTTTCTGGGTGTGCATGCATTGCGAATAGTCACAAAAATTCTACACCCTGAGTCTTTAATTACATTATTCCCCATGCTCCCCACTCCACTGCACTCAGTAAGAAGTAGGTTTCCATGCTACACACTTAGAGCACCCTGAACCTTTCATTTCTGACGCTTACTGTAAATTGTAATCATATAGTAATTGGTATGCTATGTTAGTTTCCTAGGGCTGCCATAACAAATTACCCCAAACTTGGTGGCCTAAAACAAGAGAAAGTTATTCTCACATGGTTCTGGGGGCCATAGGCCAGAAAGCGAGGTGATGGCAGGCTGCGCCCTCTCTGGAGGCTTTGTGAGAGATTTGTTCTTTGCCCGTGTCATTTCTGGTGGTTGCAGGCAATCCTTCATGTTCTTTGGCTTGTGGCCGTCTCATTGCAACCTCTGTTTGCCCTTCACATCACCTTCTCTGTGTGTGTCTAATCTCTCTCTTCTTCTCTCCAAAGGATACATGTGGTTGCATTTAGGGTTGACCCAAAACAATTAGGATAAACTCTTTCTCTCAAGATCTTTAACTTAATCACACTTTTGCCATATTAGCTAATAATCACAAGTTTTAGGGACCAGGACATGGACATCTCCTTGGGGCCACCATTTAGCTCACTTCATTACCAATCCTCCTACCACTTCTCTGGCTTTTTTAGTTCCTAAGCTCCATCACCATGCCTCTTTCTCTTCTGCTGTATCCGTAGCTCCCAGTACTGTACTTGATTTATAGTGGTTAATAAATAAATTGATGTGGAATAAATAAATAAATCCATGAACTCTGTATAATTGCATCTCCATGTTTTGAGTTAGTCTGCAGCCTTAACCTCAAGCAATCTGTTCTACCTATAATTGAACGGGGAAGTATCTTAGGAATTCGAAAGGACCAAGCCAACATTTGTATAAAGATACGGTACCATGCATAGAATAGCTCTTTTTGAATTGCTTTAAGTGCTGTCTAGAATTCTGGAATCACTGTTTTTCATTTTATCGTACTTGAGAGCTCCATGGATTGCACCATGTGCTCTCCTTACATGACATATAGCAACTATTTTAGTGTCTTATTGTCATCCATTTTTCTTTATGTTCAGCTTTGCAGAGTTGTATTAAGACAATTGCTTCAGGGCTGATGGATTGACTATCTTAGTGGACAGCTCATTCTACCACTTGTTCAGCATTTCTTTAAAAACTAATGTGTACACTGCCTACTTCTAATACAGTTTTGAAATAACTTCCACAGTTAATTTGAACAAGGAAGACAATGAAAATATTTTTTTAAATACCAGAAATAAGATACAAAAAAGAGAAGTACGTGTTTAATAGCCACTCAGGATCAGATAATTATTGTAATCATATGCTAAGTAAAGCAGTGATATTACTGTTGGTTGGAAAAGAAAGAAACATTATTTAATTAATAAAATAAAGAAAAAAGAAAAATATAAGCTCATTACAAGATATAAAGATTTTTCTGACCCTGGGCTCTAAGAGGAGAAATTAAGTGTATACATTTCACTTTCACACTGTCTTTTGTTACTAATCAAATTCAAGTCCCCCCACTCTACTCCCTATGTTCTTCCTGAAGCTACTTACAGTTGCAAATTTCTTTGTGGCTTTTTGAGTATACATAGGAATCATGAGGAGGATGAATGGCAGGCAGTAGTGAGGTACATTAGGACATTTCTCTAAATACATTATGCTTCTAAATAGTGTACATTTAAATAACCAAAGTCAGACCTTTTTAAAACCAAATTGAGCAGTCTTTCAAGATGTTTGGGATTTGACATACTTCACTATTGGTAGAAATAACTAGCCTATAACACAATGCTACAGCATGCATGGATAGCTGGCAGAGATCAATATTGAATGACTAAGTTACTAAGGAGAGGAGGGCATTTACAGCTAAAATGCAGCTCTGCTTTCCTTCTGTATTTCATATACTTTCAGGGGATCAGGCATCAGGTGTAATTCCCCAGTGCCCCCCTCTCTGCTCACAAGCTTATCTCTATCAGACGCAGTCTTCCTTTTCTCCTTTGTGTGTTAATAGACGTCCTTCTCTGTCCCAAGGCCAATTCTTTCACCTTGTTAAGGATCATGTCCTTTGGATCTAAAAAGGAACTTGGTTCTACCCACCATGTCCACTCCTTATAATTTCAACTGCTCTATTAGCTCTCTTCTTCCTCTATGTAAACATGCTCAAGTGTACTTAATTTTGATAAATACAAATGCAAAAATCTCACAAATCTATAGCTCTTTCACAATTGAAATTTTAAAAAGTAACCTTATGTTCTTTGTTTCACTCCTTCATTTATTCATTCATTATTCAACAAACATTGATTGACTCTTCACAGTTAGAATACAGCAATGGCCAAGGCTGCCCATAAGAGTGATATACCCAAAGAGATAACAGTATAATAGAATAGGGGTTCAACTAAACACCAATTGTAATACAGGGTAACAGGTGTTTTTGATAGGTGTAAAATAACATGTTATAGGGTTTCTGTTAGTCCTTCACCAACAGGTGGAGTTTATTTCCCCTCCCCTTGGATGTAGGCTGGCCTTAGTGAGCTGCTTGACCAATAGAACACAGTGGAAATGATGTTCAGGGCTTTCGGCCTAGGTCTTAATAAACTGAAGGGGCACAGAACAAGTTTCCCTCAAATACAGGACTTTGGCGTGAGGACTATTTACAGATAAAGGCAATCAAGACCCAGCAGGCTCAGGAAAAGCTCTTTACTTCTTCCTTAACTGCCTAGAAGAAATAAACATTTCCTCCTTATTGGTAGAATTCTGTGATTATAAGGGAAATTTACATTGGAGAAGGGGCCTGTACCAGGAGGAGAACTATTACCAGGGTTAACTTTTTACCTGGGAAACTTATCAGCATAACAGGGCAACATTTGTTTTCTAAACCTCTCCTCCCGCCTTCCTATGAATGGCTCTCCTCTGCTTTGGAGCCCCAGATCCATACACCTTTCCTTAGCTTAGGCTGTTAGATAAGCCTCAATTGCCTGTGTGCTTTTTGAGTCTCATATCCTTGCAGGGCTTCCTTACAGATGTAATTATATTTGTTTTTCTCCTGTTAATCTGTTTTACATCGTTTTAATTGTTATATAAGTCACAGAACCTAGGAGGTTAGAAGGAAAAATTTTCCTCCCCCACAAAACCTTGCATTTCTGGCTGGATTTCTTAGACTGTTGTCGCTGGTGAGGTTCCTCCTCAGACCACAGCCTCCATGCTGTGAGAAGCCAACGTCAATTGGAAGAACTGATCGATAGTTCTGGTTGAGTTCTTAGTTGCTAGTGAGCAGCAACTTCCAGCCAAGTAAGTGCATCATTTTGGACAGCCACCCAGTCAAGCCTTCAGACGACCCTAGCCCCAGCTGGTGTGTGAATGACATGAACCTGTGCATCAGTTGCAGTGTTTCCCCAGCTGTTATCCCTGGGACTATAAATAACGAATCCATTCATTTTTCCCTCATATATGTCAGTGTGGGAAATACTGTTCTATTGTGTTTCTATATTTCAATAAAACATGAGAAGAGGAGTCATCAAGATGGCGGAGCAGTAAATGGAAGTCACACTGACTTCTTCCCAGGACCAATCTGGAATTACAACTAAATTGTGGAGAAATCACCCAGAACAAGCAACTGAACAATAGCGAGAGAGAAGCCACATAACCTCGGACAGACAGAAGCATCAGTTCAGCACAACCTGACAGGTAAGGAGTACGACAGAGATAACAGAGGGCTGGCTGGGCACCCTCAGGTGGCAGCACCAGAAGGATATTTAAGAGGCCAGTTGGATCCCCCTGAAAAGAGCAGGTTCTAAACCATAAGTGGGGATCCCCAGCCTACGGCACCAGAGCCCAAAAAGTACACAGATAACAGCCAGCTGCGAAAAACGGCAGTGCTGCTCTCTGCCAGAGATGGGTGGCTAGAGACTGAAAGAACCTTTTAAAGGGCCAATGCATAAATTTTCATCTGCAGTCACTTACCCTGGACTTTGGCAAAGACAGGGACAGAGTGGGCTAGAGATGCCTGAGGAGAGACTGGGGATAGATGCTTTGGGGAGAGAACTGAGAAAGTAGCCACGGGGATCCCACTGCTGAGTCATCCCCACGCGGCAGCAGCCATCTTGCTCAGGCAGAGCACTCCCCTGAGTGGCAGCCTGAGATGAAATGATAGCCCCGCGCTCAGGAGGGACTCTGCCCTGGCCCCGTGCTGCTCTAGCCTGACTGCTGAGTGCAGGGTGGCAGCCACAGACAGTAGATCCCTGCAAAGGCGGAGCAGAGTAGACTAGAGACGCTTGAGGAGAGACTGGGGAAGGAGGCTCCGGGGAGAGAACTGAGAGAGTAGCCTCCAGCATACTGGTGCTGAATCATCCCCGATTAGGCAGCAGCCATCGAGTTCACACAGACCACTCCCCTCTGAGCGGCAGCGGCCTGAGGGGAAACATTAGCTCCGAACCCAGGATGGATTCTGTCTACCCTTTGGTGCTTAAGGCTGCCTTTTGAGCGCAGAGTGACTAGATTAACAACTGAAGGGACAACCATAGACAGTAGATCATGGAAAATCTCGAATAGGCTGCCTAAGATTAGACGGGGGCAATAGCTGACATCATGAGAGGTGGATCCAGAAAGAAAAAACAGTGGTAAATACTAGAGGCTACTGAGATGAAATCCACTGTAGTCTTCTCTATGATTTGCAATATTTTCTTTACTACATAGCTTTAGCAGTTATTTCTTGTCCATCAAGTGGGTACATGTTAAGTCACTAGATTTTATGCTATAGGTTATTTCTTACTTTTCTTGTAATAGTCTTAATCTCTTTACAACCTTATTAATACTGGTATATTTGCTGTTGATAGTGGGATTGCAGAGGGGAATTATTTTTGTGGCCGTGGGTTTGTTTCCTAGGCTTTGTGGTTTTGCTCCAGCAGCCAAATAATGGGAAGACAAAGAAACAACCCCCAATTGAAAGGAAAGGAGGACTCCTCAGAAAGACTACTAAATGAAATAGAAGCAAGTAAACTATCAGATACTGTGTTCAAAACAGTGGTTATAAGGAAACTCAATGAACTCAGTGAGCTCAGTGAGAACTACCAAAAACTACAGGGAAACTACAAGGAAATTACTGCAAACTGTATCAGCATGAAAAAAGACATAGAAACTATCAACAAGAACCAAGAGGAAATGAAAAAATACAATTCCTGAATTGAAGAACACAGTAGAAGGAATCAAAATCAGGGTAGACAAAGCAGAGGACTGAATCAGTGAGCTGGAGGAAATGGTAGAAAAAAACTCCCAGAAAGAGCAAGAAAATGAAAAAAGGCTCAAAAGAATGAAGAGGGGTTAAGGGAAGTACAGGACAACATGAAACATAATAATATCCATAAATAGGAATACCAGAAGAAGAAGAAGAGGAGCAAGGCATAGGACACATGTTTGAAAAAGTAATGATGGAAAACTTCTCTAATTTGAGGAGAGAAAAAGTCACACAAGTCTAGGAAGCACAGAGGGTTCCAATCAAAAGGAACCCAAAGAGACCCACCCCAAGACACATCATAATTAAAATGGCAGATATCAAAGACAAAGAGAGAATCTTAAAGGCAGCAAGGGAAAAACAAGAAGTAAAATACAAGGGAGCCCCTATAAGGCTAGCAGTTGACTTCACAGAAACACTACAACTTAGAAGGGAATGGCAAGAAATATTCCAAGTAATGAAGAGCAAAAGCCTGCAACCATGACTACTCGACCCAGCAAGGCTCTCAATTAAAATGGAAGGTGAAATAAGGAGTTTCCCAGACCAAAGAAGGTTAAAAGAATATGCCTCTACCAAACCAGCATTGCAGGATATGCTAAAGGGGCTGCTTTAAGAAGATGAAGAAAAAGAGTGAGAGAGAGAGAGGAACACAAATGCAAAGGGAAAAAAAAGAATAGGTACCAATCAATAATAGCTTTAAATGTAAATGGATTAAATGCTCCAATTATAAGACATAGAGTAAATGAATGGATAAGAAAACAGGACCCACACATATGCTGCCTGCAAGAGACCCACCTCAGAACAAAAGACCTAAACAGGCTGAAAGTAAAATGTTGGAAAAAAATATTCCAGACAAATGGACAAGAAAAAAAAAACTAGGGTAGCAATACGTATATCAGACAAAATAGACTTTAGAACAAAGACCATAAAAAGAGACCAAGAATGACACTTCATAATACTCAAAGGAAGAATCCATCAAGAAGACATAAACATTGTAAATCTATATGCATCCAACATAGAAGCACTCAAATATTTAAGGAAAATCCTGGAGGACTTCAAGAAAGATATAAACAGCAATACTCTTATAGCAGGGGATTTTAATACCCCACTGTCAACAATGGATAGATCATCCAAACAAAATATCTACAAGGGTATTGTGGAATGGAACGATGCATTAGATCAAATGGACTTAACTGATATATATAGAACTTTTCATCCCAAAGAAGCACATTCTTTTCAATGCACATGGAACATTTTCAAAGATAGACTACATGATAGGACACAAAATAAGCCTCAACAAATTTAGGAAAATTGAAATCATATCAAGCATTTTCTCAGACCACAGGGGCTTAAAACTAGAAAGCAACCTCAGAGAAAAAACTCAGAAACATTTAAACTCATAGAGACTGAATAGCATGCTATTAAACAATGAATGGGTCAATAATGAGATCAAAGAAGAAATCAAAAAGTTTCTGGAGACAAATGAAAATGAACAAGCAACAATCCAAAACCTATGGGACACAGCGATGGCAGTCCTGAGAGGAAAGTTCATAGCAATCCAGGCCTACCTGAAAAAGAGAAACATTTCAAATAAGCAACCTAACCCTACATCTACAAGAACTGGAGAAACAACAAAAAACAAAGCCCAGAGCGAGCAGAAGGAAGAAAATAATCAAGATCAGAGCAGAATTGAATGATGAAGAGACTAAAAGAACAATCCAAAGGATCAATAGATCCAGGAGGTGGTTCTTTGAAAAGGTAAACAAAATCAACAAGCCTTTAAGCAGACTCATCATGAAAAAAAGGGAAAGGACCCAAATGAATAAAATGAGAAATGAAAGAGGAGAAATAACAACTGATACCACAAAAATGCAAAGGATCGTAAGAAATTACTATGAATGACTATATGCCAAGAAATTTGAAATCCTGGGTGAAATGGATAATTTCTAGAAATATATAATCTTCCAAAACTGAATGAAGAAGAAGCAGAAAGCCTGAACGGACTGATAACAGCTGGTGAAATTGAAGCAGTAATCAAAAAACTCCAGGGACACAAAAGCCCTAGACCAGGTGGTTTCACAGGAGAATTTTACAAAACATTTTAGGAAGAGCTAACCCCTATCCATCTCAGACTATTTCAAAAAATCCAAAAAGAGGGAAGGCACCCAAACTCTTTTCATGAGACCAGCATCATCCTAATCCCAAAACCAGGCAAAGACACAACAAAGAAAGAAATCTACAGGTCAATATCGCTGATGAACATAGACACTAAAATCCTCAGCAAAATATTGGCAAATTGCATCCAGCAATACATTAAAAAGATCATACACCATGATCAAGTGGGATTCATCCCAGGGATGCAAGGATGGTACAATATTTGCAAATCAATACATGTAATACATCACATAAACAAAAGGAAAGACAAAAATCACATGATGATATCAATAGACGTGGAAAAAGCATTTGATAAGGCACAGCACCCATTTATGATAAAAACACTCAGCAAAGTGGGAATAAAGGGGGCATCCCTCAACATAATAAAGGCTATATATGAGAAACCTACATCCAACATTATACTGAATGGGAAAAAACTAAAAGCTTTCCCACTAAGATGGGGAACAAGACAAGGATATCCACTTTCACCACTTCTATTCTATGTAGTATTGGAAGTCCTAGCCACAGCCATCAGACAAGAAAAAAAAAAGACATCCAAATTGGAAAGGAGGAAATAATTGTTTGCAGATGACATGATACTGTACATAGAAAACCTGATAGACTCCACCAAAAAACTACTCGACCTAATAAGTGAATTTGGCAAAACAGCAGGATACAAAGTCAATATTCAGAAATCGAAGGCATTTTTGTACACGAACAGTGAAATATCAGAATCATAAACCAGGGGAAAAAATCCCATTAACTATAGCAACAAAAAAATAAAGTACCTAGGAATAAACTTAACCGAAGAGGTGAAAGACCTGTACTCAGAAAACTATACAATACTTAAGAAAGAAATTAAGGAAGACACAAATAAGTGGAAGCATAAACCATTTTCATGGACTGGAAAAGTTAACATCATCAATATGTCCATACTACCCAAAGCAATTTATAGATTCAACACAATCCCTATTAAAATACCAATGACATATTTCACAGATATAGAGCAAACATTTTTAAAAATTTTATGGAGCCATAAATAACCCCAAAGAGCTGCAGCAATTTTGAGAAAGAAGAACAAAGTAGGAGGGATCACAATATCTGACATCAAACTATATTATAAGGCCATTGTAATCAAAACAGTCTGGTACTGGCATAAGAACAGACACATAGGTAATGGCACAGAAAAGAGAGCCCAGAAATAAACCCATATCTCTATAGTCAATTAATATTTGACAAAGTGGGAAATATTAAACAAAAACAAAATATTAAACAAAGTGGGAAAGCATAAAACAGAGTGAAAATACCCTCTTCAATAAATGGTATTGGGAGATCTGTACAGCTATATGCAAAAAAATGAAACTCGGCCACCAACTTACACCACACACAAAAATAAACTCAAGATTGATAAAAGACTTAAATATAAGTTGCAACACCATAAAAGTCCTAGAGGAGAACATAGGCAGGAAAATCTCAGATATCCCATGCAGCAATAATTTCACTGATACATCCCCTACAGCAATGGACATAAAGGGAAGAGTAAACAAATGGGACTTCATCAAATAAGAAGCCTCTGCATGGCTAAAGAAAACATCAGCAAAATGAAAGGGGAACCAACCGTATGGGAAATATATATTTGCCAATGATACCTCGGACAAGGGTTTGATCTCCAAAACGTATTAAGAATGTACATGACTCCACTCCAGGGAAACAAACAACCCAATTAAAAAATGACCAAAGGACCTGAAGAGACACTTCTGCAAGGAGGACATACAGAGGGCCCAGAGACACATGAAAGGATGCTCAGCATCACTAGCCATCAGAGAGATGCCAATTAAAACCGCAATGAGATACCACATCACTCCAACCAGAATGGCCATCATCAACAAATCAAGAAACAACAACTGCTGGCGAGGATGTGGAGAAAAGGGAACCCTAGTGCACTGTTGGTGGGAAAGCAGTCTCATGCAACCACTGTGAAAAACAGTTTGGAATTTCCTCAAAATAAAAATGGAACTGCCTTCTGACCCAGCAATTCCACTGCTGGGATTATACCCTAAGAATCCTGAAATACCAATTCAAAAGAAACTATGCACCCCAACGTTCATAGCAGCACAATTTAAATAACCAAGAACTGGAAGCAACCTAAGTGCCCAACAGTAAATGAGTGGATCAAAAAACTATGGTACATTTATGCAGTGGAATACTATGCAACAGAAAGAAAGAAAGAAATACTACTCTTTGCAACAATGTCAATGGAACTGGAGAGCATTATGCTAAGTGAAGTAAGCCAAGCAGTGAAAGACAGATACCATATCATCTTACCTATTAGTGGAAACTAATCAACAAAATAAACAAGCAAGCAAAATATAACCAGCAACATTGAAATAAAAAACAAACTGACAGTAACCAGAGGGGAGGAGGGAAAGGGATAACAGGGGAAAAGAAGGGGAAGGGTCATCAAGGAACGTACATAAAGGACCCATGGACAAGGCCAAATGGGGGAAGGATTGAGGGTGGGAAGTAGGGAGGGGTGGGGCTGGAGAAAGTGGTGGTGGGAAAAGGTTGACAAAAAAAAAAAATAGGGGGAGGCTAAGAATAGTATAGGAAATGGAGACACCAAAGAACTGATGTGCAACTGATAAACATGAACTAAAAGGTGTGGGCATGATAGGATGGGGTGCAGGGCAGAGGGAATAAAGGGGACAGAAAAGGATAACTGTAATAGCATAATCAATAAAATACACCAGAAAAAGAAAAAAAGAAAAAAGAGAGAGAAAGTAGGAAAGGCTAAGAGACAATGCTTTGCCGTTTTTCTTTCTCAGAGAGGCAGTGTGGCATACCAGGATATATCCTGGTTCTGGAAATTAGGCTAATCTTCCTTTTCCATTTCAATTTATTGTTTGACATTAAGTTTCTTCCCTTTTCTAAACCATAGATTTTTTAAGTCATAAAAGGCAAGCTCTTGATCTGGGTTTTTTTTTGAACATAGATTCCATATAGTCCCTAGGTCCATGAACCCCTCGACATCATACGTACCATAATGGATTTTCTTGGGGGAAGATTCATACCCTCTGTTAGATTCTGAAAGGGATGCCTGACCCCAAACGGGACAAGAACAACTGGACTAGATTATTTCTAAGCCAAGCCCAGATGAATAATAATTCAGTATCACTTCAAAAAAGAAAAGTCTTTATTCAATCTTTATCCTATTGGTTGGTTTTAAAACCATATACTTAAACTAGTTTAAGTTAATGGTTCAATTGAAAGAAATAGTTTATTATTTTCTTTAAAGGATGTAAAAAGCTAAAATTCATTTTCCCCTTCACACTGAAATACTCCCAACAAATTTATAGAGTAACAGAAAGCCTAAAACTCAAACAATTATCTAAATGAGTGCTGAATTGATCTTGAATTCTCAAATCAGAATTGAAGTTGTGTTGAAAATGCTTTGAAAGTGATATACTTTTGAGTTTTTAATTGATTTCATTTTAGGTCTTGTTTAAGAAGGAGAATGCTAAGTTGAGAATAAAGAATTTTTCCAACTCAAAAAACATTCACAATGTGCCTGGAAAGTGAAAAATTGAGCAATGGCATACATGTATAAGAACTAGCTTAAACTATAAACATTTATCTTAATTACACACTAGACAAGAATGATTTCTTCTTCAGGGGCTCAAACTACTTAGTTGGATTGTTTGTCCTGATTAAATTAATCAGGCGAATAGACCTTCACTCTCTACCTCACCCTTCGATGACAATGACCCTGAATAGGTATTTTTTACAGATGTTTTCTTTAAATGTTTATAAAATAACCTATATTGTTGGCAGAGGAATATTTCTCTCTTAAAATAGAATTTTTTCAGTTCTGAGGCTGTGACCAGAAGAGTTATTTTTGGAGGCTTCTGGCTATTACTTCTCTGGTATCAAATTGACTCGCCGGTGAACATAGGCTGGATATCTGTGTACCAGTCAGGGTTATGGATTGGGGTGTATTCCTGGCACCACTCTTTGTCACCTCTTGCTTCAGGCCTTGTACTCCTTTCTTGATCTCCATGTTCCATTAAACCAGTAGTGGTTGCTGATATCCCTCTCAGGTGAAGTTACAGGATCTTGTTCTCATTGACCCCCTGGGGGACAGCCTGTGTTTGTTCCTGTGGAGGCCCAGTGGGAGCTACCGGGACAATGATCCTGTTTCCATTCTTCCCTATGGTTTGTATGACTGGGTGAGCAATGCGCCCATATCTCTCCCTGAAAGGTGTACTTTCACACCCCAGGGCATTCTACCCCTTAGTTGTCTTATTTTAGGAGCCACAGAAACCTTAGCGGCTTTTTTAGAAAGGAAGTGAATAATCAGCATCCTGCTGGGAGTGCTGGTGCCGGTTTTGTGTGACCAGAAGTACATGGCCCCATCCCAGGAGCCTGAGGAGGAGGACTGGCCATCTAAAGAGCTTACTTTATCCTGACAAACCAAGGGTGGCTATTCCTCACAAGTGTTGGGGGGATCACATAATGGGTTTTTTTTATGGGACGGCTTCTACATGATAGGGGTTTTCTCCTGCTGGAGGGAGAAAATCATGTTTAGAAATGGCGGAGTAGACAGTGATGATCTTGGCCACTCAGATGCTGAGATCTAGAAGGATTCTTGAGGGCCAGCCCCTCAGCCACAGTAGTGGCAAAAGGAAGTTTAAGTCCCAGAAGAAGACAGAGTTGAATTGTTTCTTCCAATAGTACCTAAAGTTCACCTCAGTGAAGCTTACTCTGAATGTACTATTTAAATCAGACCCAGACACACTCCTGATCTGTTCTTGCTGGCTCTACTCCGCCTTTCCCATAATCCTCACCTTTCCTATAGATTGAAACTTATTAATGACTTAGTTTTAATTTTTGTCACCATACGTCTCTCCATTAGGATGTAAGCTCCACACAGCAGAGATCTTTGTTTGGTTCATAAAAACTTGGTTGAACCATACGAAACAAAATTTCTATTTGGGGAATTAATACAGCGCTATGTCCCATGAGTATAGAACAGTGCCTGGTGCGTCGTAGGCCCTGGGCGAGTATTTATCGAATGAATGGTAGAGAAACAGCACTCATTCTACATGTCAGCAGGACAGCAAGAAAGAGTTGTGTGGGAAATATTTTCATTTATGGTTGAAAGTTTCCTCTCATGCTCTAAGCAGGCTCTTCCAGGGAGAGAGGGCTCAAAATGCTCATTTGACAGCAGATATGTTTTGTATGCTAATGTGTATAAAGTGCTATGGGAGGAATTGGCATTAGCACCTACACTGTCCCCTCTTCTGAAAGTTTATTTCAAGCATCCCACTCTGATGGCCAGCCGGCCGCCTCCCTTTCACTGGCACTCCGACTCCAGCAGAGAACGGGAGGTACAAGCTCCAGTGAGTCTACAGCTTTTTCCTGATCCATTTACCCCTTTATGTCCCCATGTCCGTCTTTACTCTCCTTAGCTCATCATATCCTCACTCCTTCGCCCTTCTCCCCCTTCATCACACCTTCCTGGCAAACCCTCCACATGCCTCTGCAAACTCTGCACTTTCACCCGAGAAATTAAATCAATGTCAATTTTTTTTCAGATAAGAAAACCTGAGCTTAGCATTAAGAGGTTTGTTCAAGGCACACATAGCTAGCAGTTAGTAATTTTAATAATAGTAAAAACAACCAGCATTCATTTAATAAATGCTTTGTGTCAGGCATTGACACAAATGTGATCTCATTTAATTTTCATTAAAACTTCTTTCCACATAAATTAATATGTCGAGGTTCAGGGAAGTTAAGTAAGTTGCCCAAGGTTACCGTGCTGGTCAGCAGTCCACATTCAATCATTCAACTACTATTCACTGAGTCCATAATCTCCGCAAACAACATACTGGGGACTGAGACCACAGTGGTGAGCAGGACAGGCCTGGTCTTCGTTCTAGTAATGGCACAGTGATGGCCCATTTCTATTAAGCTCTGGTGGGTCCTAGGCATTATATCATCTTACTCTCAACACAACTCTGCAATGTCAATACTATTAATATAACATACAGTTTTCAGGTGGAAAAATTGAGTCTTTTTTAATTGAATTTATTGGTATGACATCGGTTAATAAAATTTTATAGGTTTCAGGTGTACAACTCTATAATACATCATCTGTGTAATTGTAGTGTGTGTTCACCACCTCAAGTCTCCTTCCATCACTATTTACCCCCCTTTTACCTCCTTCTACCTTTCCCCACCCCTCCTTTTCTAGAAATTGAGTCTTAAAGAAGGACCTTTTGAATGTCCTACTGCTAGTGGATAAACCGATTAGGATGGGATATGTGAACCCATGAAATCTGACTTTGAAGTTCATTCTTCTTATCACTGTGTTATGCTTCTTCCAGGAGCTTGAAGTGTAGTGGGTAAGAAGTACACGAACAGTAAAACAGAGATAAACACACAATGCCTTGTAGACCCATTGGAAAGATAAACTAGGGCTAGTGGACCTTCAAATTACATCACCTTCTTCTAGCCTGATAGGTCCACGGAAGTTTTGGAACTGTGTATGGGGATATCTTCCAGGTTGTTCATTTTTAAAATTTGCATGATGTCAAGCAAACCCAACTTTCATTTAATGATCTACTAAATGCAAAAAAAAAAAAAAAAAAAAAAAAAAAACCCCATCAAGTTAAAGAGATAGAAAGTGCTTATAAACATTCCAAACATTTGTTTTGTGTTGGCTGGAGTTGGAGTCTAAATAAAAGCTGAAAGTGTGACTAATAATTATAATCTAAATTAGTGCACTGAATTGGAAAGCAGTAATTACTGCACAGGACTTTCTGGTGTAAATGATTTATGGTTGACCTACAGTAGATTATTAATTTGGAAAAGGGAGGAATTTTAATGCAAATTAATTAAGTTTGGAGTCCTTTCTGATTTGGTTGAGAGAATAGTGGAAAATTCCGGGTCTTATGTTATTTGGCTGAATTTGGAGTTAGGATATGGGACCCACATTCCGCTGGTGTCCGTGGAACTTGGGTGTAAAGACACAAACCTCATGCCAGGCTCAGAACCCCTCTGACCTGATTAGGGCAGAGCCCTGCGAGAAAAGCTGTCTCCTGTGTCAAAAACGAAATATATCCTCATAGAGTGTTTACGTGCTCTAAGACTTTTGTTCCCTTTCCAATTTGCTGAGCTCTGGGGCCAGCCAGAGCCACCATCACCACCACCTACTGAGTGCTTACTGTGAGCTAGATGTTACGTCCAGGGATTTCCAATTTTCACAATTTTGTGTGACGCTGTTTTGTGCATGAAGGATCATGAGCAGCCTCCCTTGCCTCAACTTACTAGAGGCCAGTAGCATCCCCTATTTGTGACAGCCAAAAAATATCTCCAGCCCTTGTTGAGTATCCCCTGATGGGTGCAAAATAGTCCCTGGTGAAAACCACTGTATTGGACACTTCAAGTGCATTACTTACTTCATTCCTTACAACTCCCCGTGAGGCAGGTATATTATTAGGTCCATTTCACAGGTGAAAACTCTGAGGCTTAGTGAAGTTGTACTTGCCCAAGTCATAGCTAATATGTGTTGAAGCCAGGATTCAAACACAGATATGCATTGACCCAAAGCCTCTGTTTCCAGATGAGTGAGTTTCTGTGATTGTCACCTCTCTTGCCTTTAGAAAATAAATAGAATTCAGGCAGTTAAGTGATTTAGTCAAAATCATATAATCAGTTTGTAGCAGAACCTGGCCTACAACTCAGACATCCTTACAGCTGCTGGTCAGGGGAACTGGAGATTCAGCTAAGTGAAATGCATATTCAGTGGCCTTGGCTGTGTTGCTGGTCTTAAGTTTCTTCTTTTCTCTCTTTTGAACGCTATTCTTTTATTTGCACAATTTAACTTTCAGGTATAAAGTGGTCTTTCAAATTTGTGTCCATTGAGTGTAAAACATGTTCTGAGATTTTAAAACCTATTTAACATTGGAAAGAAACAGGTCCTTGGGTTGTTGCTGCTTTACTATTAAATATAAAAATATTCTAACCCACTCAAATGTTTTATCAACCCACCCTCCCATCGGCAAATAGAAAGAAAGCCAAATAATCCAGCGAAGATTTTGTTCCATTACTAGAATACTCTGGTCCTGCTGGTAGGCCAGAGGGTAGGGGGTAGGTAGCTGCATGCCCATAATAACACGGCAACAGACAACCTTGGATTAGAACTTTGCAATGGCCACTCCAGCCAGCATTATGATCCAATTCTACATGAAACGCAGTGGGGCTTGATCTGCAATTTCTGCTCAGTGGGTGCCTAACCCCAGAAATCAATGTTTTCTCTGTAGGAGATAGGCAAGTGCTTTCAGAATCTGTTAGGTTGAAGAAATCTAATAGAAAAATCTGCATAATCAGCTCTTTGACTAATCTTGCTCTTACCTTGGGGTAAGAGGCCATTTGTGGCAAAAAGTTTCAAATATTTGAACTATAGAAGAACAAAAGCTCTGGCTTTACAGATCTAGGGCGATAAACTTATTCTTCCTGGAAGGTCTTCAGGCTTTTAGGATACCAGGCTTTCCTGGTAGCAAATAGAATTCTTCAGATTCTGAGGAACCGGTGGGTTCCAAAGACTGTATGCTCACGGGTCATCCGAGACAAAGGATCCCAGCCATAGAGGTAATCCACGGGCAGGACTGCCAAGGAGGAGAAGTCGGCAGGGCAGAGTAAGGACTAGTGTCAGTCGGCAAACAATGCCTACCTGGTGATAATACAAGATATAAAGGAAATCATTTCGAGGTTTAAAACTATAGTATAGTACATGTTTTAGACTCTTTCAGGTTGATGCTGCTAGAAGAAACCACTGCAGGTGGAATGTAGAGTTCGAAGGGCCATTCATGGAGGTGGATCACCTGGGCTATAGTCCTAAGTCTGTCACTTACTGACTGTGTGACCTGGGATGAGCTGTTTAATTTCTCTTCATTTTATTGCCTTCATCATAGGATGGGTTCATAATAAGAGCTACCTCATGGCGTTGTTTATAAGCCTTACCTGAGACAATACCGAGAAGGATTTAGATCTGGGCATAACATGTGCCACTTAGTGAATGCTGGCTGTTCTTATACAGTCTAGTGCTCTCAGTGATGGGGCAGCCAAGGCTCATGAAAGTAATGACAGCTGAAACCAAAGGACTTCCACACGAATCGCTATAGCACTTCCTCCCAGTATCTTAGCAGGGAAGGAGCAGGACATAGCAACCTAGCTATGGAGTGAGTCTGGCACAGGTGGGAGCTTGCAGAGCTCCCGAGAAGCAGCACAATCCCCTCCCCATCTAAAGAGCTTCCCTCTTGAACACATCTGGGACGTCTATAAGACATTGCTGCTGAACATGCGGAAATGAACATCGATACATATCTCACCTTTGTCCATTGGGACGCTAGTGTGCATACACATTCCTGGTCTAAACTTTAAGATAAAGCAGAAGAGCCTAAATGTCTATAGGAGGAATTACTATCAAAGTATTGAGATTATCATACCCTGAGGCAAAGTAAAATAAGATCCCTTCCTGCATACATTTAGGTTTAGGTATTGAATATGTTTTGATTAATAAAATACCTCTTTGGGTACAGAGAGTAAATACAGAATTTAATTGGTCAGCATATCATGGTCATAAATGTTTATGGTTTCACTGTCTGATAACCTTGTTTTTCTAAGCAAAGAAAAGCAGTTGAACTAATAGTCTCTGGATCTTTGAACAGTTATTGAATAATTAAGTCAGTAAGAAGTAAACCTCAGTTTCCCACACAGCATTATTGCGGAGGGACAAAGGAACTAGGCCAGTTCTGGTGGAAAGAGCCAGCTAGGCAGAGAATGCGGGCCCGACCAGGAAGGGCCCTGTGAGGAGCATCAGAGGTCAACCGCGTCCACCCTTTGACCTCCTGAAACCCAACCCACTCTTCCAACTTTCTTCCAAACAAGTGCTTTGTCAGGCAGAGTTTAACACAACCTGATCACAATTTAGGGGAGTGTCATTGTATCTGTCGCCAGTCATCTTCATCTTTAAAAACAAAAAACCTGTGTCACCAGCATATTCTTTCTTGAGACCAAAAAAAAAAAAAAAAAGTGGGAGAGATGGAGGCTTGGTGTTGCTTTGTTTCCTGCCCATTTTCTACTTTTAAAATGCTCAATTTGATCTGATCATGTTGAGGTAAAGAGGATTAAAGTAGTTCAAGATCAATTCCTTATTAGCTCAGATGACATTTGCAACAAGGTTACTACACATCCCAGGTGCAGATAAACCCTTCCGGAGGTTGAGGAAAAACAATCACCTTTACCTTAGTAGGCTCTAGGAGTGCGGGTGGAGGTTATGAGAAGTCAGGGGTATTACTGGATGAGATGACACTTAATTTCAGGAGACTGAGATTTGGAAAAAATGATGCTTTTTTTTTGACAGCTCTTGAGCAGTCTGCACATCTCTCATGCGATTGTTAGGTGCTTTGATAAACGGAAGGGTGGTTAATTTATGCTTTTAACCATTCCCGTTTCCTATTTCATCCTTTTGACTTTGCGTTAAGGACTCTCCTTCTTCAGTATTGTGGATGAATTAGGTGGTGTCAGAGGGAAAAACACACAATCTGAAAATTCATCATATTTTGAGGCTCTGAATACCAACACAATTACTGACTTTCAGGTAAAGGCAAAAAAAGAATATAATTTAGGTTATATAAACTTTTGCAATTGAGCATGTATACTTCTAAACTGCTCTTAGCCTAAAGAAAGCAATAAAAGGGTTTTCCAGAACTTACAGACAACTCACACTGCTAAAGTTTTTAATAGATTTTATTTCTTTTTAAAACATTTTGAGGCATTTCATCATAGATTATGTAGGAATTACAAAAAATCATTAATGATCCTTTAAGTACAGAAACGCCGTGGGCCCTTGTATTTGGAAAATCCAGAAGAAAAGATGTGCAATGCTGATTTATTGCTTATTCAATCATAGTAAGCTTTCTCATCTCAAGGAAAAAAAGACTTATTTTTAAGAGCACATACAGATTTATACACTAATAAAAATGAAACAATATAAAGATAACCAAAATATAATTTTTCATTAAAAAACACATCACTTTCCCTGTCCTAAAACACATCCAGGTTCTGACACTTAAAAGCTATGTGACCTTGGGTGAGGGGCTTAATTTCTTTACCCTTTACTCTCCTCATCTGGAAAATATTACTAGGAGGCTTAATTGAGATTGTGTGTGTATGTGTGTGTGTGTGTGTGTGTATGTGTGTGTGTGTGTGTGTGTGTGTGTGTGTGTGTGTGTATAGTACTATCTTGTTCAATTTTCAGTGGTCATAAACCACCTTTAATCTTTTGGGAACAGACAGGAGTAAAGTATAATTTAATATGTTCATTGTGCCATGGTCATGGAGATGGAGAATGATCCTTCAGTATGGAATTGCTGATTCTATTCTTATCTCACAAAATCTACCTCCTCTACTGAACTGGAAAAGGGATTGATAGAAGGATGGGACAGAGGGAGTGTCCCAAACTGAGGATAACTCAAGACTTCTTAGAGAGTAGGATGATTGGACATCTGCTTTCCCAAGAACAGGTAGGGCTCATGCCTGCTATCTCGGCATAATTACTTACAGTTCCCCTTACACAAAAGTGTTCTGATTGGACAATAAAATTTTAGGGGTCGTGCTAATGATTACTCCACTGAGATGACCCTGGAAAGAGGACAAGCTGACCCTGGCTGAGCCAGGGTCTTTGAGAAAAACCAGAAAATTGTTGCTGAGGTCTTGGCCGAAGAGCAAAACCACGTCACCTTACAGAAAAGACTTTTTTGGTGTGTCAGTCCTAAAAAAGACTTAAGGAGTTTTCCTGTGACAAGTAGGGCTCTCGAAGCATAGCCTGATTAGTTAGATCTGTTGGGTCTAAGTCTATTTTTCCTAGTTTCAGTGCATTAGAGTCATGGACAGGAACGAGCAGTCATTGGAGTGTGGGGCCTGGTCTTCTGCTGTGCAGATGCACAAACTCAGCTTTCTCTTGTCCTTTTGGAGCCCGGGAATAAGCACAGCAGGGAGAGAAATTTTGGCTTCGAGGACAGTGAAAATAATAGCTAGCACAGTGTCAAGCACTGTAGTGGGCACTTTGAATAAGCTATTTGATCTCTTTTGCTTTGAGAGCATAGTGTGTGAAGCAGTCTTTTCATGGACATGACCAGTCTTAATCATGCTTAGGGTCATGGGTCTTGAGGTCAGCCTTGTTTAGTTTCTGAAAAGATTTATATACATTTCAGAGACAAAGAAAGAACTTAGAATTAAACATTTTCTAAAGTAAATGCTCTAGATAAAAGGAAGTTCTGGGGAGAAGTCCTTTTTCTTATTTTCTACAGGGAGAATTAAGCCTATTAATTTAGTTAGTGTTTGTCCTTACACATTTAGATATAGGTAGTTGATTTTGGAAATAACAAAACAAAGCAAAACAAAGCAAAACAAAACAAAACAAAACAAAACAAAACAGAAAACCTTGTTTTCCTAACCAGAAGGTTGAGATTTGATGGTTTTGGAGAGATGGGCGTGCTGAAAAGGCCCTCATGATCTCAGTGCAAATTCACTGAAGTAAGGCAGATTTTCCTCTCCCCGCAGTGTCTGTGATAAGCCTGCCTTAAATCTTTGGCTCCAAGCTACCGAAAGCATAACCGGAAGGGTGAATGAACCCCTTCTTCCCCTGGCTGTGAGGGTTCATGCTCCAGGCTAATAGGCAAGCCCTTAGCATTGTTACTGTGTCCCAGGGAGCTAGAATAAAAGAGTCCAGAAATGATGAAGTCAACCTAGGATCACAGGCTGTTATAGCCCAAAGGTGCCAAAAAGAACATACAGTCCAATATTCACCTAAGTGCACCCTGGTGCCCAGCCAAGGTAAGGGTGTATCTGATGTCACTTAACTCAAACTAATGTTTACTTCCTCAATTATTCCACTTATTTACTTTGGAAATGCATCAAGCCCTTCATGGCTGAGTGCTAATTTATTCAACTCAGAGAGCTTCGGCGTCCCTGGTCCAATGCTTTTGTGTTCACTTTGCAGTGTTTATTGGGAGAAACTGTTTTCCCTGTCATCCTTTGTATTTTGCATCTTGGGCTTGCAAAATGAACCCAGTCTCAGGTATTTAAGATGGTCTTCTTCATTTCACTACTGTATTTCTACCTGAATTTTGGATCTTTTGATACAAAAAGCATCTTTATTAAACAGGCAGATTTGAAAAACTATAAGTGGACATTAAAAATAATTTTTAAAAAATTCCTTTTTAATTTCATGAAGCACCATCACCTTCTTGCTGGTAGTCATCATTATCCAGACTATTTCTGGGGTATACAGCAAAAAATAGACAGATGTCAGAAAAACAAAACAAAACAGTAACGTGTGTTTGAAGGTTAATGCTTAGGGTGCATTTTGAAAGCAAACAAGACTCCTAAAACTCAAACTTGAATTCCACTGACCTACTTTTGTAATTTACAGAAGCACCTTGATTTCCCCCTAACTCAGCCTTAAAACCTCCTCCCCTCCCATCTGCTTATGCTGTGTTGATTACCACTGAGATTTCTGCTACTTTTGTTATGGGACCTGACCTGCTGCTAAGCTAGTCAACATCTCATTTCTTATTTGGGTTTTCTGTCTTTGATATCAGCCCTAGCCCTTAGTGTTTTGTCAGCTTATCTGCCCTGTGATCCTCTGAAAGGACCAAGGAAAGGAGAGAGGGAGACAAACAGGTCCCAGCTCATATCTCTTCCCATGGATTCTAGCAAGCCCTTCTTCCCTAAATACAAAATCCCTTACCACTAGTGTTTCCTAAATTAAATCTTAATGTTAATAATTTTATTTAGGAAAAAAAATTTTCTGGTCAAATAAATTTGGACCTGCTGACTTAAAATTAAGTGTTTCTTTATTACTGCAGACCTTCTCCAAGCTTTTATTTTATTTTTTTAAATTCTAACTGGAAGACACATTTATTGATTTTTAGAGATAAGGGAAGGGAGGAAGAGAGAGAAGGAGATAAACATCTATTGGTTGCCTCTCATCCGTGCCCTGACTGAGACCAAATCCACGAGGTAAGCATGTACCTTGACCAGGAATTGAACCTGTGACCTCTTGGTCTATGGGATGATACTCCAACCAACTGAGTCACACTGACCAAGACTCTTCTCCAAGCTTTTAATATGCTAGTATACATTGTGAATCTCTTGGAAGGTGTCGTAGTATGCAGCGTTTCCTAAACGTTTTCCAAATTCACTTTATTGCAAAGCCTTTTTTTTTTTTCTCTGACAGCATATTTTGGAACTAACATTTTATGGAACATAACTTGATAAAACTCATTTTAATTTTTCTTTAGCTCATTTTTTCCAGACTTCAGCCATACAATTATTACCTTCACAGTTTTGCCAACAATTTTCTTCAAATTAGCCTCAACTTCCTTTTTCTTAAATTTATTTGAAAAGGAAATGACTGCAAGTGGAAAATAAAAATCACTTGCCATAAATGGAAAATAATCAGGAAAGTAAGTACCAACTAATAAAATAAATTTAAAAGTTAAACAAAAAATAGAGGAATGCAGGTAATAATATATTAAACTAATTTATAAAAATAAGTGCATAAGAATAAGTTCCTCTTGGGAAGAATGGCATCAATAATAATCAAATCATAAGAGAAGCAGTCTGGTCACTGTTGTTTATTTTGGATGATTACGAGGCACCATCACTGAGGGTATTCTGGTTTTTGGTTGACAGAGAACCTCGATTCCTCTCTGCACATGGACAGATATGCCAGGAGTCATTCAAATACTTTCTGAGCTAGTGTTGGACACTAAGGACTGTTTTATTTTTAAAAATTTGCACTTGGTTTCTTCCCTTATTATTTTTTTTCTATATGAAAAATTTCAAGCACACAATGTAGAAAAAGGTGCCACAATAAAAATGCAAATAACCTTCTCCTACAGTAAATAAATATTAACTTTTTTCAATATTTACATTATTCCTTGGCTGAATTATTTCTAGGTAACCTTCTTATTGTTTTGGTATTTATTATTGCTGAACTATCTTAAAGTAAATTAATGATATCATGATATTTTATTCCTAAATTTTTCACATGCTTCTCCTAAAATATTTTGCTGCATAACCGCAATACTGTTATCTATCACACCTAACACACTATAGTAATTTCTCAACATCAGCTAATATTCAGCTCACATGAAAGGCTTTTGTTCAAAGAAAAGTTTTGTTTTAAGAAACCATGGAATGATTGCTAGATGATCTTTTGAGAATGTCACATAACTTGGTGCTGTCCGGAAAGTGATAGAAATTACTTGGTATTGTCCAGAAAATGCCATTTAATTAGGGAAATACTGATGAAGTCTTTTTATAAATATTTTCAGTTTTATTTTGTAACATTCAAGATATTTTCAATGAGTTTTTCAGGTGAGTTGATAAGTAATACATTCCAGTGATGGAAAGGTTTTCAATATTGATTGATGAAATGGAGAAAGAAGATTAGAAAAGATTAGAAAACAGAGCCTTGGCAGTGCTGTACCTGATGGATAAAAATAATAAAATAAGTAACTATATGTTGAGTGCTTACCATGTGCCAGGCACTAGGCTACATACTTTATATCTATTGTCTTTGATTTTCAAAACATCTTATGAAGTAAATACTGTGTTGTTTTCAGGGTAACTGCATACAATTGGGCAAGGGAGAAAATGAGGCTTGAAATCCAGCTCTACTCCCCAAACTCTGTCCACCAGGAAGTTTGAGGGTCTTCTCCTTCTTTGCAATGACCTCACATGCATTAGCTGCAGTCATGCTGGGGTCTACATTTAAGAGCATTTGAGGTACAGGAGAGGACTCGAACCCATGTCTCTCTGCAACTAGAATTGTACCCTTAACCACTTTCTCCTGCTGCCTCCCAGGAACCTGAAATAGTATCAGAGTTGTTTCTGGGGTAATGGAAAGAAAGAACCTGAAAAACCTTGGGGCAACCATAGAAAAGCCATGCTTCCTAAATACGGCTATGGCAATATGAGCTGCTCTTCAGGATGGGCAAAAGGCCTCTAATGTGTGTTCTAGCCAGAGTCCTGTGCAGTGAGAAAGGATCAGTTTTAGCAAGGAGGAGATCCATCTTTGTTTTTGCTACTCACCAAAAAATATGAAGACTTGGGACAACTGGGATTCTCTGTGTGGATTTGGGGACTGGCTGGCGAATGAGGAAATGCAGCTTCTTCGCTGGGAGCAGCTGTAGGAAGGGAGGAAGAGGATCTAAGGGAGTGGGCAGATAGATGTTTATACCAGGAGAGAAAGGCATGCTGCAGGGAGAGGCCAAGAGGTGTTCGCACTGCTCTCTGACCTCCAGGAACCATGCCCGGCGAAGTCAGATGCTTCTGATGATAGGCAGAGGGGTTCTGCGCTTTCCTGGCTAGGGTGTAACACATAGAAAACGAATTGATCTTGTTCAATACTCAACATATTGCATTCTTTTGTACCCCAACAGAATGAAATACTGTTTTTTGTTTATTTGTAAGCTTCTCTTCTTACTATCTTAAAAAATGGCTTCAATTCTTCAAACATAGGTCATGGGCCAGAAATTCAGTCGACAGCTTTACTAGCATGATCTAAGTTGACTTCATTTTTACAATAGTTGCATGACAGAGATAGCATCATCTCATTTTATAGTCAAGGAAACTGAATTTTCCAAGGTTATACAGTTAGAAAGTAATGAGAATTAGAGTTCAGTCTGAGACTGGCCTGGCTCGAAACTCTATATCTATGCCTACAATGTTATGCTGCCTTCCCTTGGAATATCGGGGAGAAGCCCCTGTGGTTTCATGTGAGGGGGCTCTGAAGCTAGGGAAGGCTGTTAATTACCTCCATCATTCGCTGACTAAGTAGCAGATAGGAGGAGGAAAATTGGGAGTGACTGCCTCCTCCAGGGGAGAATAAAGGAGAAGAAGAGCCGCTGTGACTGGAGAAGCCTATGAATGAGATGTGAGCTCATACTGGAGCAGAAATCACACTTGTATTAATAGAGCTCAGTAGGGGAAAGACCCAAGCAAAGGCATCGTGACCATGTGTGGACAGATGCTTGGGACGCAGGAGGCATCGGGCCAACATTTTACTTTTAATCTAGAAGGAAAATTAGACAAGGAAGGCCCTACTTGCATCCTTCAATTTTTTTCTTCTTCTCCATTTAAAAAAATTTAGCTTCATTGAAGTAGAATTTACATATAAAGTTGTAAGATATTTAAAGTGTACATCATGATGATTTGATTTGGGTATACATCTTGAAAGGATTCCCCCCATCCAGCTAATTAACACATCCATCACCTCTCATATTTATCTTTTTTGTGAGAACTTTTAAGTTCTACTCTATTGGAAAATTTTAATTATAAACGAATGCGCTATCAAGAACAGTCACCATGTTATACATTAAATCTTTGGACATCACTCATCTTATAGTTGAAAATTTGTACCCCTTTACTCACCTCTCCCTGTTTGTGCCCCATCACATCCCTCCCCTGGAAACCACTTTTCTACTCTCTGTTTCTATGAGTTCATCTTTGTTTTTTAGACTCCACATGTAAGTAATACCATGCAGTATTTGTCTTTCCCTGTCTGACTTATTTCTAGTATAATGCCCTCAAAGTCCATCCCTGTCGTCACAAATGTCAGGAGTTCCTTCATTTTCATGGCTGAATAATATCCCTCTTCCTGCCACTTTCCATTGTGGCATGATATAAGCCTGAGGAGGAATTAGAACCAACTTTTTGGGGAATCTTTTGACACCATATTAAGTGTTAGAGACTTATAAGAGTTAGATTAAGAAGTTATAAAAACAAAGTTTAATCTAAAAAGAGAAAGAGAAACATTTTTGAATATTCCATGAAATTTCTAATAACCTCAGTTGAAATTGCTTAATAAACATTTTTATTGTAATACAAAACAGTGACATAGGAAAAAAGACAAAAGATTTTTCTCTTTATGCCTAAATCTCACGGCTCCAAAAGAATTCTAAACAAATCTTAGTTCCCCTTCTGATGACCTTGGGCAACTTCTTAACTGAAAACCTGGTTTCATCAGCTTTAAATGTGGTGATGATGTTACTTAATTCTTGGAGCTTTTGTGAGAATTACATGAGATTCCATGGGAAACACTTAAGCATTTGACAAATGTTGGCTCTGAGAAAGTTTTGTGGCATCTGCCCTGTAGCCATAAGCAATCCCTCTTCCCCACCAGGTGGCAGCATATCAAACTTTCCAGGGTGGTTCTTCAGAGATTAATTCAATTCAACACTAATCAAGCGTTTAGCATAGGTAAAAGTATCTCCTACCCAATGCTGGAGTCAGAAAGCTAAGTAAGACAGTTTTAGATTTTCAAGAGTTTATAACAAGGATCAGAAACTCTGGCCAAATAGGACAGGAAGAAGTTATTTGGCTGGCATTTTTAAAATTGATTTAAATGTCTTTAGGTGAGGTATACACTCTGTACTTCCCCTCACAATTCCCTTCTCTTGTGTTATACTCAGCCCGATTATGCAACCTTTCTGGCCCAGAAAGACATTGGCGTTTAGACCCCTGGTCTACTAACGGGTTAAGTGAAGAATAATGCAGAATAGGTGGAATAATACCCTGAGAGCTGAATGTGCACAAATATGCACTGATGGGAGAAAGGTAAACAGGGGTGAAACTAATTTGGCCTATTTAATAGTTTTGTTGTGTTGCACACAGATTTATCTCTACTCTCTGCCACATAAAATTGTTTCCTGTTTGATTTACTGAAATTCCAAAAAAATTACAAAGTAAAGGAAAAAAAACCCTGCAAACTGCTGATTGGTTCCTAAAATCTTTCAGGTGAAAAGGCCGAATAGTGAAGTGCATCTATACTTATCAAGTGAAGCTTTAAATGGGAGATATAAAGGTAGCAACTGCAATAATGGGCTGGAAAATAATGGTGTAAGCCCAGTGCCATAACCCTGATTTCGACAGCTGCAAAGATGTTTCATCTTCAGAATCATAAAATCTCAGTATTGGGAGGGAAATAGATTTTATAAATGGGGAAACTGAGTGAATAAATAACTAAATACTTGTCCCAGTCCCTACAGATTGTGGCGCACAGCAGCACAGAAACAAAACCGCTGGTGGCCCAACTCCTAGTTGCCCTTCTTACACCATGTGATGGAAACAGATAATATTTTTCAACCAAATAATTCAGATTCTTGGTATACATCACCTACAGTTACCAATAATTCTCACTTCATTTCTTTCTGAGACAAGTTTTTGGACCATGGAATGCAGGGGATATGTTTGTACATGTAGCAAAAATTTAGCTTCGACCAACACTTAGGTTGTACATCCACAGGAAAAATAACATAAAAATTTCACTCTGTCATTTGAGCAAGTCAGGAAAAAAATAAAAATAATCTGACACTGAAGGGGAAGAAAAGGGTGCTCAAAATTGATTTTTTACATTGATTCAACCTGTTGGGTCTTTGCCCAGTTTCTCCCTTTTCTTTGTGTAAATGGAGCCAAGAGTCATAAAGATAAATCAAAATCAACTAGTTCAAACAAAATGACTTCATTCAGAGATTTCACCTCTCAGCAGAAAGCTTGAGAATAAACAAATCCATTCTCTAAGCTGTTCTTGCAGTGGACTCTAATTCAATTTTACACTCTTCTGAAACCAGCTGTCATATAACCCAAAATGTGGAAGGATTGGGTTATCTTTAGAGCATTCCCCACTCTTTGAAGTTTGTTCCTGAGTTCATTCAATCTTTAAACATATAATTGCTGGTGTCAAGGGGGTGTTTGTGGAGAAAGAGGAACAGGATGAGAACGCTGCTCTTAAGGAGCTTATAACTTCCTCTGAATGATAGGGGAGCTGATAAGCATAGGAATTTCTATCATACCAAGCGGACCATAAAAACAAAAGAAATCAATTATAAATAGTGTTAGAGGAATCAGAGAAATCTTTGCAAGAGAGATTGCATTGGTGTTGGGTCTTGAAAGATGGATAAGATTTCTTATAAACCCTGACTCACACAGGTATCTACTTCGAATGACCGCCCTATGTCTTGGCTGATGAAAAATAACTGAGTATTAGTTGAAAACCTACAATGTTCTGTGGAAAAGGTATTCATCCTTTGCAGCTCAGTTAATGCTACAATCTTATCTGAGCTTTATAGGAGCATCTCAGCAAAGATTTCTTCTTCCTTATTTGCATTTCTGGTCTATTTAATTCATGCCGATTGTTTTGCATAAACCACACACCTAGCACTATATTTTTGCGTATGTTACATTTATCTACTTGATTTATAATTTCCTTGAGGACAAGTATTGTTGTGTATTTATTTTTAATTCAGCCCAACACTTAGTACAGAGCAGGAACTTAAGAAGAATTTATTAAATAAAATGAGCCAGGTAATTGTCAAATCTTCACTTTTTGTATGTACATGGAAATAATCTGTTAGTCATTTCTGTCTTCTTCATGACAAATACCACCACTGTAGTCAACCTGCCACATGCTATCTTTCAAATAGTTGAAAAATAAAGTGGTAATATCGATAAATACTGACTTTTTTATTCTCTGTCATGTCTCCTGGGCACAGCCTAGTCTATTCTAATATCTAATTTTTCTGAAAATGGTTTTGAACTTTATGTAAAATTATTTTGCAAAGTCAATAAAATTTAACCTTTGTAGAAAAGTTATATATGTATATATATATATAAACTTCGAGCTCATGAGGTTTCAGTCCTTTGGTACAGTGTATGTGTGTTAGCACTAACATTTTTTAAAATCAGAAAGCTTTGGAGATTAAAAACTGAAAGAGTTTGTTCAGAAGACCATTCAGGGACTGATGTAAGAGAGCACCTCATCACTTTCTGTGCTTACCCATCAGTTCAAGCATCCCCTTTGCCATATAAAAAAAATACTGAAGTTAATAGGCTGGCTTTAGCCTAGCTCCCCAAATCACCAGAGGGGTTTAAAGTCAAGATCTGGAGGGTGTGTATGACACACATTATCGAGTCTGTCTAAATTGTCCCTACACAGAGACCCGCCATGAAAATAAGATAACCCCAGAGGATCAGCGTCATTGGTTCAGAATCCAGTGGGATACCATTAAGCATTTTGAATAACAAAAGCTAACCAAACTTCGAGTGTATGCTGTCATGTTATATGCTTAAGAACCTTAAGAGGAAGGTGCTTTTATTACCCAACAAATGAGAAAATTGAAGCTCAGGAAGTTTCTGAAAGCTGCCCAAAGTCACTCCGTCGTTGCGTGATAGAGTAATGATTTGAACCCAGGGAACCTGACTCAATGCCCACAATATTAATCCCCAAGTTTTTTTTTTTTAACCTTTCTTGAAATTCTCCCTGACCCCCAATTTCACCTGACAGTGGGGATATGCTCACCCACCCCTGAGAAAGCAGACTGACCATAGACATAGATTCCATTATGGGTTCTAGATTTTACTAAAAGTTGGTTTTCAGACCTTCGTGAAATAAAGTCCGGTATAATTAAGTGCTGCCTAAGTATTCCCCGAGTGACTGACTAGCATGTCCCTCAGTAGATCTCTTCTTTATTAAACTCTTCATTGAAATTTTCATTAACTCCTCAGTTGGATTCAGGATTTGATAGTCAGTGGCGTTTAAGACAACCTTCCCCACTTCTACTCAGATGCTGCCTAGACGAGGAAAGCATTTGGACATGAGTATTAGCAGGATATTTCCTATGCCCTCATCGCATTTGTGAAATTGCTATTAATTTTCCTCAATCCACCACCATTTTAAGAGCTGCGAGGCTGTGATTACATAGCAATTTACTTGCTATCTTTTGCTTTTCCATCAACAATGCCAATGCATAATTAAATCGTGTGCTCTGGGGAAAAGACACTTTTGAATACAGAGGTATAAGCAAGATACTGTCTCAAGGAAAGAGCACAGAAATCAATTTAAGTGCCAAGTTAAAGTTGGTATATTAATGTCAGCATATAATTTGGCAGGGGAATGTAACTTGAATTATTTGTTTCTGCAGTGTTTTTTAATTTATTGATCGTGTTTGTTATTGAAGCCTAAAAATATGGTGCTTAGCCATCAGATCTTAAATTATTACGTAAGATAATTAGAAAAAATTGACAATCACTTGATTATTTAGATGTAGTGGTTAAAGGTGACAAAATTTCTCATGAGGATTCAGAAAGGGAATACATATATCAAAACATAAATTCTTTAATGTAACATTTAGGGTAGGCATCTTTTGCTTCTTTTTTTTTTTTTTTTTGCTATAGATAAGACACAGACATTCTCAATATGTAGCAAGCACGGGATGAGCAGATGCAAATTAATCTAAATCCCCAGGAAGTCATTTTGACACTAGTTCCTTTGGCATTTTCCCATTTCTTAAATAAATGCATCGTATTACAATTATTTACATTTAGCTGCAGGCGAGTAGAGAAAACTCATTTAACAAATATCAAGCTAAATTCTGCCTGATAATTTGGCAGGTTGTATCTCACAGGGCAAGGCAGCCATGAGCTATAAATACCAGACACAGAGAAACTAAATACATACAAAACACCATTTATGACTCTCTGTTGGCCGGGCTATAGTTGAGGGAAGATTTCAGGAATTGCCCCATTTTTCTTCCTCCACTGTTTTTCACACTGAGAACTTAGGTCAATAATACTTTCCTTTATCAACTCCTCGACTCTTAGAAATGAAGTGATTGCAAGAAAAGAAGGCAGAAATATTCTGGTGTGTGGGATCTGCTGGGTTGGTGAACCCTTTAAGTTCCTCACAGTCTAACCAGATCCCAAAAGGCAGAGGTATGTCACAGAGTTCTGGGCAGCATTTTCTAATCTTATTTGGTCAAACCCAGGTACCGAGGCACAGTGAGAGAAAATGATACTAGAACAAAGGGGAAATACTTTTGTAGGAACCCTGCGTAGCTTGGAGCTCACGTCACAGGCCTTGAAAATTCAGTTACTCCTCAAAGTGAATTTGAATAATTCAGAGTGAATTAGAGGAAAAGTGGGCACCACTGGGGAGTGATCCTGCTGTACCCCAGGATCTGGGAAAGGTGCTTCTCCCAGGGCAAGGCTGAGCCTTCTATCACAGTACTGGCACTTACATCATGTGATGTTACATGCTAAACTTTCAACATCTATGACCTACCGAGTATCCATTCCACTGAGAAGTGTCTCTTCCCTCAGCGGAGTAAATTTTCAGAGTCCTAGTTTTTGGCTTTATGTAATCATTTTAAGGAGTTTTGTATTTTACTATTCAATGAAGAAATGCTTCATATAATAAAAGCATAAACAAAGCAAACATACACTCTGACCGCCATGTCAATGTCTATACCTGAGAATAAAATAAATTCCTGAAACTTGATACAGACTAAAAATTTCTAGAGCTTTGGAAGTCGCAACAGGGGCATGTTAGCACCCACCAAATGTCATCAAAACTTGAGTAATTGCCCAAATGTGGTTAATCCCATGGTGTTTGTTTTTATTTATACTTGATATGTGGTGCTTGACAAGCAAGTATCAGACTTACCCACAGGAGGATGATCACTGGGGCAGTGATTATCTGTTACATTATGTAGATCATTTATCAAAGTTGTCATTAAAATGTGGAATTCTATTTTTAATGCATGGCAGAAGCCCGTTATTTCAAAGAACGCAGTGATATCTCAGCACCACATATACTAGATTTCCAAATTGGGATTCTAGCAATTTAGGCATTTATAATAAAATGGTGCTCCCTGAAAGTCTATAAGAAGATTTTTCAAACTTCAAGGCCTTGAGCATTTCCCGCCAGTGGTAAAGTTGAGGACGCAGGCCCGACCTGGGTTTCCTATGTGCACTTCTTCACGTGACAGCGACCTGCCTTGCCGGGTTCCAGCCTAGGTCTGCAGCAACTGCATTTGAAATAACGTCAATGTTAAAAATGCAGAAGGAGGGAATAATTACCCATTTTCAAAGGACCCCAAGTCATCCATTTGAGGCAACCAAAGGCGTTTGCTCTGAATTCTGCAGTTTAGTTGTCGGCTTTGTTTAATGAATTTATTCAATGTACACCCATTGAGTTCCTTTTTTTTCAGCAGAGTATTGACCTGGGTGCGGGAGGGAAAATAAAGAGAAAGAAACATGAGTTCTTTTAGTTTGTAGTCCCTATGGCTCGTGTTTTAGCGGTCATGGCTATCTGGAGTCCTGTAGTGGATGCGATGAAAGATTCTTAAGAGATTGAATTGACCTGATTGTCTCCTGTATGGTGTGGCTAGTTAATGCTCAGCTCTAAGCCAGCAAATGACAAACTCCCAGCCCTTCCTCCTCCCCACTTCTTTGACCAGTTCTGCCTCTCTCCACACCACAGCAATCCATACCCTAAAAAAGGAAAAGAGGTGGGTTTGGATTCCATCTTATCCAGAAATCTACTCATATCCTGAGATTGTCCTATGATTTGCAAGACCACCAGCAGGTCCAGCATATTGACCTATCTGATTTTCACCCAGGAAGTGATATTACAGTTAGTGTTTAAAACAATTGTTCGGGGCCAGAAGAACTTGGTATAAACGCCCGACCGTTCCCAGCCATTCTGCCTTGTGGAGGTTAGCAGACTTACCTGGCTCATTCGGCTTTCTTATCACTAGTGTTAGGCGTCTGCAGGATTTTTAATGTTATTCCTTAATAATACTTTCTTATTCATTTAAGAGATTTCTGTTTAGTAGGAGTGGCTGCATTGTCACTAGTCAATTTCTCGGTTCTCCCCTTCTGTTTCCTTTTGAGAGGCATTTTCATTGCTACTGGAGTATTGTATGTTCCTTAAAGGAGTGATAGAATACTGTGCAGATGAGGTAGGTCTGTATCTTATTCCCTTTCCAACCAAATCTGAATTTCCTTTGGGCCAGAACTTCAGAGCTCATGGTGATTTTTTTTTTTTTTTTTTGGAATCACCAATAAAGAAAGTTCAGTTTCATTGTCTTCCAGTATTTTTCATCTAATGAGACTTTTTTTGACCTCATTGAATAGATAAGCTTTTAAATATAATTTATTACCTCGATTGTCCTTTAAAAAGAAAACAGACTGAGAGAGTGCACTATATACTCAACAATAGTTTGCACAGCTTGGGAATATTTTAATCTAATACTTAACTAGCCAAAGGTTTTGATTTCAGCATTTTGCATACATTACCTGGGTATTAGATAAGTGGGCTCTGTTCTTCTCTCATGTCCCCGAGAGCCGTTGTGGTTAGCAGAGGGGTGGGGGGGCCAATGTGGAGGGGAGTGTTATGGAGAAATTTGTCTCCTTATTCCCTTCATTTTAAACTTTTTTTCCATCTGATAATTATATTTTTATGTATTATATTTTATTCTTTGTAGATTCTCAGAGGATTAAAAGAGAAGATATTTACATATGAACATAATTTAATTTCTTCTACACTACATGCTAGCATTTATACCCTACCTTACCCTAATAACAGGGCAAATATAGTATAAAGATATTAAATTAATGATAGAATTTGGCATTATCTGAGAAAAATTATAGTCAAGCCATTGTGCATACTTGCAGTGTTATCTGTCATTTTTCATATATTGAGTTGATTTATACTTTTATTATTTTACTTTTATTCCTGTTCTCTCTCCTTTCTTTAATTTTCCTTTTTATGTCTGTTTCTTACTCCTAATTGTCTTTCCCTAGTCTAGGCTCCTGCACTCTGCCCACCTGTGAGGACTCCTCTCAAGACTGGCCCCGTCTTGGAGAAGGGACACAAACTGACTATTCAGAAACAAAGGGATGACTTAGGGAACTGCACCCAGATCTTGCCCGGTTAGGGATGTTGTCTCTCTGCAATCTTATCCCACCCCTTGATTCCTGTGCTCACTTGGCATTAGTCTTCTTTCGGTGCGACAAACGGTCCCCACAAATCCTTGCTTTTAAGGCTTGCCTGCGTTGTTCTCTCCTTTCCAGCTTTTTCCTTTGGTTTAAACATCACTTCTTAAGAGAGACCTTCACTAACTATCAAAAGTATGTTACCCTGTTATACTTTAGGATGAGGTTCTTCCTCCTTCCCAGCTCTTACTAGAATTTGTCATTTTGTTCTTCAATTTTTCTGCTTTTATCTGTCATACATAATATAAATTTTACGAGACTGGGAATATGTTTGAACTATTTAGTATTGCATCTTTATAACTAAGCTCAGTGTCTGGCATATAGTAAATGTTCAACAAATACATGTCGAATAATTGTTTTCACAGCAAGTTACCTCATGTAGTTATCTTGGTGTATGTTTTAAACATAGTATGTTATGACTGTCTGGGTACATTAGGAATTAGCTTGAACAACATGGTAAATTTTTGAGTTTGTGCTTGGTAGGGTAGAAGTTTGGGAACTAAATTGTTCATTTGTCTCTCCTTTAATGTGAATTTAAATTATTTTATAAAAATATGAATTATTTTTTCTTAATTAAAATGGTAGTGCATATTTATTGAAGAGGGTTCGGAAAACATAAGTACGATGAGGAAAGTATTAAATTACTGATCATCAGTCAGTCATCAGTAGTAAGTTGTATTACTTTCTAGCTTTTAGTGTCATATATGTATTTATTTAAAAATGTCCATATATTAAGATCACAGTATGCACATTTTTGGAAATTTTTTTGTACTTAATCTTTTTCATGAGCAATTTCCATAACATTAGATATTACTCAGAAATATTACAAGTGGCCACAAGATAGTCAATCCTGTGGATGTCCCACAATTTATCAACCAGTTATCATCCTGGCCCTAGTGATTGGTTCAGAGTTGGACACTTGACACAAGCCATGACAGTTGAATCCTTCCCTGGGACATTTATGGCTAATGCTGACAGGAAAGAACTTCCTTCTTTGTGGAGGTGGAACAATTGATATATAAGTTCAGGTTCTTGTTACTTGGAGAAGAAAGAATCAAAAGAGAATAAAGCCAACGTGGAAAGAAATGCAGAGATAAGAGACAGAGATAAAGAAAGAGAGTATCTTGATGGCATGCTGACTCTTGGACCCATTTATGCCTGAGGACAGCTCCACCTTTCCTATAGCTTGATTAACTAAATTGGAAGATCCCCTCTGAGCTTACATTGGTTGGACTTGGGTTTTAGTTCTTTGTAACCAAAAGAATCTGAAAAAATATGGACAGCAAAGGGCTTTTGCTTACACTTTGGACCATGTGACACAAGTGGAAATCCTCGCTCTTTTGGAGGAGAACTTGAAAACTATGAAGTCCATATTCTATTCTAGATTATTTAAAAAATATTTTATTTATTTATTTTTAGAGAGAGGGGAAAGGAGGGAGAAAGAAAGGGAGAGAAACATTTGTGTGTGAGAGATACATCGATTGGTTGCCTCTTGCACACCCCCAACTGGGGAGCTGACCCGGAACCCAGGCATGTGCCCTGTCTGGGAACTGAACCAGGGACCTTTTGGTTCGCAGGCCAGCACTCAGTCCACTGAGCCACACCAGCCAGGGCTATTCTAGATTGTTTTATATCTATACCTGAATTCAGTTACAGGAGCAGAGTGCCATGATCCTGGATTTTTTGCATTGACTCCTTTTACAATTTACATTTTGGGGTAAGGGCATCAGCACATATATGGGGGCTCATTAAGAAAGAGCCCACATAATGCACTTTTACATATTCTGGAAAGGATTCTTTTGAGGGCAGCGTCTACTTCGTTACCCACTGTCTTTATATGTCAGCTCTAGGTAGAAATTCCTATATCATCTTAGCACAGGGCAACTTTAGTAGAGACCGGGGACAATCATATGTTCCACAAATCCTATGCATATTTTAATATACTCACAACACAAGATTGGATGTGACAGAGGATAGTGGATATTCTATTTGCAACCTAAGTTGCCACCACCGGGAGGCAATAGCATGGGCAGTTTATAATACGCTTGACACAACAGTTATGAAATTACGCATTTTTTGTGAATTAAGAAAAACATTTTGGGAACCACATGATTTCAAATTTTGTGCAAAAAGTGGAAGTATTACTTTTTTAATTTTCAATTCTCATAAAATGAAATTAAACTCGACTAAGAATGGCTGAGCTCCTCTTGGAAAATTGTTCTGTTTGGATGCTATGAACATCCTGAATTGATCAGGTTTCCCCATTTTTCTTGACCGGCTAAACACAGAGGGATAAATTTGTGCCTCGTTTGTGGAAAACACATCATTACAAAATTTAACCTCATTCTGTGTAATTAACCTTGTTCTTGGATTTGGCTTATGCTCCTCCTTGCTTTTATGGTTACCCACATATTTATAATCTATTTTCCTTTGGCACATGGCTTTTATAAATCACTTCAAATTCTTATTGGAAAATAATGGAGTATAAGATATAAAATTATTTTTTGATCTTTTAATATTACCCTCCTGTGAATACCTCTGCCATTTATTTCCATGACCTTGTCCAACGAGTACCAAGTCTTTTGCCTGTTTCCTTCTCCCCAAACCCTTTCCTTTGGCAAGGGTGTACTTCTTTGTTGAATACATATGCAATGATTTAGCCAGCAATTGGTTTTGTAATGTAGCCCACATGGCACCTTGTTTTATCGTAATTCTTCTGGTAAACATCCTCTAAAAATGTATGTGTTGTGAAATACATCAATTTTTATTTTGTAAGTATAGTCTTTAATAACTCTGCATAATTCTCTTTTGAGCTCTTTTAAGGGGTTCAAATTTGCCTCTCAGTCATGCATCAATTTGTATTTATTTAATGATTTTATTTGTTTTTCAGCATAATTTGTCTTGTGACAAGGGCTCTGTTATGGCCTCATAAAGGTGACATGGCAAAGGTCCCCAGTCCACAGGATGCCAGTCTCACTGCTAGGGTCACAATGGGAATAAGAGTTGACATTGGAAAGTATTCAGTCTTCTCTTGTTTGGTAATTATAAGTTCCATTTCACCAAGTAGAATCATTTTACAGCTGAAGATCTACAGCTAACTAGGGAACAGAATCAAAACAAATAATTGTACTTCTTTATTTTCATCATATGATATTACTTTACATCCTTACTTTTCCCCTGCATTTTAAATACCAACCTTCCTTCTTCTGCTCTTGTCTGTGCAATATTTTTTATCTAAGTTTTAAGACATTTTCTATATTTTTACTTTCTCATTTTGATGTTTCCATTTCTCCAATATAGTGGTGACCTTTAAGGTGATACTTGGCTCATAATAATTTTATTTCACCGAGAATCATCCACATCTGTAGTGAGGGGTCTTTGCAGACAATTTTGTATCGTCTGACTCTGCCCCATTCATACTCCCAGTCATGTAGTCTCTCTGTGAGTCAGCCTGTGTGGGTGCCTTGAAATGAGCTGATGTCGCCTCATAAACTTATGAGGCAGTCACCTTCCACTATCTTCTGTGCTGGGAAAAGAAAATGAACACCGAGTGTAGGGATGGAGAGAAGGCATGGCTGGTTTTCTCAGAAAATATATATTTTCTGTTTCCAATGGTTCCTGAGGTCTGGCTCTCCTTGAGCTCAGTGCGTTACTCAATATCCAAATTTAAAATTTTTTCCTTCTTAAAACAGCTTGACTTGCATTCTCTTACCACAGAAGAACTGTGGCAAAGCCATGCTCTTAACAAGTGAAAAACCTCCAATATAGTCCTTTGGGAGTAGTAAATTCCCTTTTTCTCATGTTCCATTTTGTGTTTCTCACAAAAATTGCATCAGCATTTTTTTTTTCTCAGAGTCCCATAGGCAACACATTGTACCCCTTGAGTCCCTTTGTCACACGAGTTACATGTTCCTACTTTGAACTGTGTTTGTCCCAAGTTCAGATGATTTTTCTCACTCTGTCAAGCATTCCTCTGAGCTCTCTTTTTCTCCTTCTGCCTTTTGCTGTGTTCCTGTCCCCTCTTAGGTTCAGGGCTACCACGTCCTTTGACTTGAGTCCTACTTGCAGTGGACCAGTCGTTCACATTGGCTCTGGCCTCTGCATTAACCCCTCTGCACCTTTTGTCCCACTATAGTTCTTCCCTGGGTTTTTGCTACTCCTACTGAAATAAGTATTTTTGTCTTCTTTCTTCTGCAAAATGATTTTCTGCATACTGTTTTCTTTCTTTTCTTAAAAAGTATTTAAAAATTATGGTTGACATAGAATATTGTATTAGTTTTAGGTTTACAGCATAGACTACTGTTTTCTCATGGTAGCTCTTGTTCATCCCTACATTCTATCTCTTTTCCTTTATTTATTTCCCTCATGGAGCATAAAGTTTTTTCTTTATATTACTGAAACTGTTCCTGGGGTTTTATCTTACTGTGTTCTTATCGGCCCGTGTGTCTTCCCTGCATTCATTCAGGATGAGAAAATGAAATCCCAGTTTATTCAGGCATTCTGTCTGGTCTCCCTTTACTATGGCCAGACTTTAGGAGAATTGTCTGAGCAGGCGCTTTGTAGGTCCAGAGATTACAAAGGAGGGGAGAGAGAGAGAGAGAGAGTGTGTGTGTGTGTGTGTGTGTGTGTGTGTGTGGAATTGGTTAATTTAGTTAATGTCACTCTGGAGGCTGAGAAGTCCCTAGATCTGTAGTCAGTGAGCTGGAGACCCAACAGAGTCAACGGTATAAACTTCAGTCTGAGTCCAAGTTCCAAAGCAGGGGTGGAGAGATGCCTCAGCTGGAAGTCAGTAAAGCACAGAGGGTGAGTTTTCCCTTACTCAGCTTTTTTTGTTATAGTCAGACCTTTAACAGATGGCCCCACAGTCAGTGAGGCCCACCCACATTGGGGAGGGCCATCTGCTTTACTCAGCCTGCCAATTCAAGTGTTAACCTTGTCCAGAAACATTCTCACAGATACACCCAGAGTAATGTTAAACAAATATCTGGGCATTTGGTGGCTCAGTGAGGTTGACACATAGTTAACCATCGCAGGGGGTTAAATAAAATTTTCTTAACTGCTCATTCATGTCTTATAGGTCTCCATGTTCTGGTGAATCCTTCAGGGCTCACCTTCCTGGGTCTCTTTTGGATTTGAGTTCCTGTGCTCAGTGAGCTCTTTACTTGTTTACTTCTTTCATACATGTCTCTCATGCCTACTCTCTCTCTTTACTCTACAACTTGATCTAGAGAAGGAATGAATTTGCACCAAAACTACCCATATAAAGTATCTGAGGATAGCTACGCCTATGGAAGTACTGGGAAACAGAGATTGTGCACTGCATCAGTGTCATAAATCAAAATGATATCATAGAGCTTTGGATGGGTAACTCAGTTGGTTCGGGCATCATCCCTATATGCCAAGGTTGTGGGTTCGATCACCTGTCAGGGCACATACAAGAATAAACCAATAAATGCACAAGTAAGTGGAACAACAAATCAGTGTTTTTCTCTCTCTCCCACCTCACTTCCTCTCTAAAATAAAAAAAAATTTTTTTAAATTACATGGTAGATTGTTCTATTTTTAAAAAAACATCTAGTCACTTCACCTTAGGATTTTATCCCTGGACACCTTTCCCCCACCTAATGCCTCAGCTACCTGTTTCCTCCTCTTCCTCTCCTGCTACTTCCTGTATGTCCTGAAGCTCCAGGTTCCTGTTTGTTTCATATGGACAGCAGTTTAGCTGATTCTTTGTCCTGGTGCATCCTTCCAAATTGCAAACACAAAATTCACTTTTCCTACCCATAAGCAGTTCCCTCCTGAAAAGCTATTAAAATACCTGTTTATTCACTCTGCTTTGCTTATTCATGGAAGTAATCATGCCTTTATTACACTTTAACAAGTATGTTCTTAGTATCTGTCAAACATGGGCATGCACGAGTTCTGTCAGAACAATGTTTTAAGTGATATTCTTTGCATGTTATGCTATGATTTAGTACTGATTGTATTTAGAAGGAAGACTTAGAATAAGAAAGACATGCATTGTGTCATGGCTTTAGAAATTCCAGCTAGTGTAAGAGCTGAAAAAGAAAACTAAAATATGATGATGAAAGGAGGAAATCACACATTTTTTTGAGACTGCTGCTTTAAAAAGAGCCACAACAAGGTGGCTCTGTGGTGCAATGGATAGCGCATTGGACTTCTAAAAGGAACCACTATAAACGTACAGAATTTACAGACTAGCAAGGGAAATAAATGAGCAAAGTGGAAGCTGAAGCTCAGTATGATGCATGAAGGTCACCAGGGGATGGATTTAGCATGGATGGACTGTAGTCCTCGTAGAACAGAAATGGTGCCACCTAAGCCGAGTCTCGGAGGAAGGGTGGACTTAGGCAGGCGGTGAAGCCCATGTGTGTACTCATTTACTGGCAGGCGGAGGTGGAAATGGGATGGAGAGAAACATTCCACATCTCATGGGGATATCACACTGATCCTTAGGACCCAACATATCAGAAGTTAAACCCCAACCTTCCCCTCTAGTTTTGCGTTTACCCTCTCAGGAGATGCAACGACAGACACACCTAATTGTTCAAGCCCAAACTTGGGCCTCATCCTAATATATTCTCTCCCTCAACAACCACATATAATCCAGCAGTTACCAGATCTGGCCAGTTTGAACAATTTTAAGAGCTCTTAATACACCATATGCCTCTTTTTACCTCTGAATGTTTGTAAATAACCTTTCCTCTGTCTGGAACATGGTTCTTCTTCCACGCACCCCCCATCCGTGTTTGGCTATAACTCATACTTATTCCTGAAGTCTCAGTTTACACATCAATTGTACCAGGAAACCTTGTGTGGCAACTTATACCCAGATAGGATGCTCTTCCCCCAGCATACCCCAGCAAAGCATTTGTGACATTTTATTTTAAATGCCTATTATTTTCTCCGTCTCCTTCACTGGTTTATAAGCTCCAAGAAAAGAGGGGATCTTGTCTCTCTCCCGCTATCTCTCTTTCTATCTCTTTTGGTTAAAATGACAAATTTTATGTTACACATATTTTACCACCACCACCACCACCAAAAAAAAAAATCAATAATATGGAATTCCATGCTACTTAATTACAGGAGGTATTACATTTGATATGAAATACTGCTCTCTAAATCATGATTTCTCTTGAAGAAATAGAATTCCTCCTTGGATATTGTCTCTTTCAACAGTAACTCCCTTTACAGTGACTAGCACAGTGATTGGCACAAGGTAGATATTCAATAGGCATTTGTAAAATGAGTAAGTGAGTGAATGACTGAAACTTCACAGGTAGCAAGTTCCAATGATGACAAAAGCCATGGTGTGGCTATGGGTCTGTGTGGCAGAATAGAGGCGGAGCTGAAAGTCACCAGCATTGAGAAGGCCAAGGGCTTGTCCTCCTTGCAGGTGTCTGGAGGGAGTTGAAGCTGTTCAGGATGACAGTCAGTCATGAGGTGGAGAGGAAGACCATGAGCCACAGCCAAGGTCATAGTGAACAAGGAGATCAAGGCAGGTGGTAGACAAACCTGAGATGAGAAAGGATAAATGGGGATATGATGATTGTCAAAGAAGGAAGAAATTTTGTACAAACAGAGGAATATTTTTACATCAGGAGCATTTTTTTTTTGGTCCAAATCAAGCTCTCAGATTGTCTTCAAGCCCCATCTGTAGCATATATTTCCTGCCTTCAGTAACAGCTTTAGTTTCGGACCTCTAAGTTGAAAGTGTCTGGTGAATATTCCTCATTGTTGTTTTTGAGTTTTTTTATTCTCAAGTTCAGACTCCAAGTTTGCCACCCCTTTTTATTGAGACTGCCAGTCCATCATAATGCCTTTGAAAACAGTCACAATGCCTCCCACAGCAACTGTTTCTTCCCTGGAGAGAAAATCCATGTTTTTAACCTTAGCTTTCAAAGTACGCTCTCTCATTGGCTCATGCATTTTCTTTTAATACTCTCTTCAAAATCCAATTTTTCTAATGCTGTGTGGCTCACTCTGAATGACTTATTTCCAGGGATTTGAATGACTGCAAACAGGTCTCTTGGATCTATCCCAGTGAAATCAATAATAGGCCTACCATGTAACGTCGTGCCAGGCGGTATTTTGCTTCCCCTTTATCATCATGGTGAATATTTATCTAATAATGCCCTTCTCTTACTCCTCTCTGCCAGAAGTTTTCTTTTCGTTCCTTCTTTCTCAACTCCTTTAGCTTGTAGAAAAGGCACGGTGGGGAAACTAGCAATATTAGTTTTTTTCTTCTTGTCTTTCTCACATTCATTTCTACTTTTCTTCTGTTTTACTTCTCTCATTCCAATTCTTCAGCTGTATCTTTCTGGACAGTTTTTTTAAAAAAAGGTTGACACAGGCCTTCTGGAAACACCATCTCTCTCTGAATGATACATAGACTCACTCTGAGGGATTCAGAATGCAGCACTTTGACCTTTGACCCCATAGTCGGAACTCCTCCCACCCAGACTTTTTCCACCAGGTTCTGCGTGGCTTGAACAGACCCATGCTCACTGTCGTCATTGTCCACTACTCTCTAATTCTAGTTCTTGCCTTAGTTCCATTGCAATATCCCTAAAAGTTACTCATTCTATTGAAGGACATACATTTCCATTCCAGGAGATAGTGGCTTGATTTGGGTCCTTGAATTTGATAAGAGATTGAGGAAAAAAGGTCATTGCAGATGAACTCTTATGAAGTCATTGTCACTGATTTGAGGCCTGCTAGCAAACAATAATGAATAAAATGGTACCATTTAAATTAGTGACATGTGAGTATCATACGGTATTGATAGAAAAGTGGTCTTCATTATTTGAGGAGGTTATCTTTTCGATCAAGGCAGCTTCAGTGGAAAGAATGAGAAAGGAGACGGAAACTAAATCAGCTCTTGTAATCCATGGGTGACAGATATTACAGACACATCATGCTATGCCCCGGAAGAATTTCTTTTCACAAAATCAAACAGGGACAGTGGTACCATAAAGCTTGGCCTGCTTACTTCCTCCTGGGTATTTCAGAAAGGCTCAAGTTCAAAAGAAAATACAAAAATCTGGGGTTTTCTTCATGTTGAGAATTTTCAGATACCCAGATATATGCTCCTTGACTCTCCAACTTCTGGCTTGCAGATGGTCAGATAGGGATCATAGCCTTTCTCAACCATTTCCCTCCTAGAAACTCCTTTATAAAAAGCACCGATTTAGAACCCCAGGCCTCTGCTTCCTGATGGCTCTGATCCTTCTCTACAATATAGAAACAGGCAGAGGGAAAGTCAAATGGACAACTGGTCCAGTTCAAGATGAGCTCCAGCAGAACATACAGCAAACCTGTGCCCACTACTGACTCAGACGTGAAGATGCGACATCTAGAGGTTGCTTGTATTCCTCCAGCAGGATGGGAACAAGGAGGGATATTTTTGTGTTTTCTTTTTTTTGCTTTTTAAAATCCATTATGTAAGTAGAGAAACCACTGTGAGACCATTTTAAAAATGAAAAATGGAAACAAAGCATGGTCATGTCTGGAATCGCATCAGAGAAGCAACTGAGCCCAGGCCCCAGGTCGGCCTGACAACTTGCCTGGTTTCTTGTTGTTGGTATAAGCTGCGTCTCTGAAGCCCTTGGTCTTGGTTAGAAGTCATATTATTCTGAAGGACAAGAAGAAGTTACATCAAAAAATTCTAAGCCTGTAGTTTGTTCTCCAGTCACTGGGCTGATGCACTTATCTCATCTGTACACACAAAGCTCTGACTTCATTATGTTTTGCTAGAATCACATTCCGGGGCTTTGTGGTCGATACTGTACAATGCCACTTTACTGGTCTGTGTGTCTGCCAATTCTTTTTGGAGCAAGCTTAATTATGCAAATGCATCTGATAATAGATTATTCATTTTAGTCATGCTCAATTATTTATTTTTTATGCATGGCCCCGATGACTTGGACAGAGCTTAGTAACAGCTCATTTCATATCTACCAAGGAGAAATAGGAAAGGACACAATTCAGATGCAGGTCAACTGCTCTGACGGGCATTAAGCTGCTTCAGGAAAAGTCACATTTGAGGTAATGCCAACTATTTCTAGGGAAAATTCCAGCTGTTATTGCTTATCTGCTGTTCCCAAACTGAGAAGCCATTTCATGAAACTGGAACACCAGTGACAGGATACGAGAGGCAGACACTTGAAATTATGGGTTTGAAGGTGAATGGAAATGAAACCTACTTGGTTAGTTCCACTAATTCCTAAATGGCAACAGTTCCCCATCTGTGTCTCTTCTGGCTTTAGGAATAATAAAAAGGGCCCAGGAGGGAAAGCAGTAGAGACAAGTGGAAATAGACATGCTAGAGTATTTTGCTCTTCTCAGAAGAAAGTAAGTGAAATGATGCTATTAAACAGAAATAGAATGGCTGACTTTCTTTAACTCTTTCATTTTTCCACCTATGCCATCATCTTATTGACACAGGGCATTTGCATATTTCAACTGGGCTTCACTCTGCACCCCCCCCCGCCCCCCTACCCACTTGGCTAACCCTTACTCATCTTACAGATATCGGGTTACAGACTACTTCTCCCAAGAAGTCTTTCCTGAATGTTTCACCTCATCCCTCACCCCTGATTAGGGGTGAGCCAACCCTATAATGTCCTCTCATAGAATCAGGTACATTACTTACCATGTCACTTATATCACTTATGGGATTACTTGTTTAGTAGCATGACTCCCCCTCTATGAAGGTGAAGACTATGTCTGTGGTTTATTGTGAACAGCCAGCACCTAACTCAATGCTCGGGAGATTGTAGTCACTTAAAAAGTATTCGTGAAATAAAAGAATGAATGAATGAATGACAGGAAGATGTGATGAAGGTTCAGGCTTTGCTTTTCGTCCTTAATGTCTGAAACCCAGAAGGATTTACTTAACTTTGTGTTAATGTCTTTTCTAATTGTGCAACACAACACACAACACATAACTATACACTAAAAAATGTCTTTTTTAGTGTATAGTTATGTCAAGTTGATTGGTGAATTTTGTAAATAAAATGCATAGTGGTGGCTATTGTACTTGTCTGTCCACCAAGCTTTGCCTCCATCTTTCTTTCACTAACCTATTCTGTCCTTTCTCTCTCCCACTTCCCCCATAACCATGAGAGGGGTGGGAATATGACCCAGGCCTGGCCGAGCATGGCTCTTCACTAGGATTGACTTTGGAAGGAAACATTTTCTTTTCTGATGGGGTTATGGCACCAGGGGATTTGGATCTGGGACCCCTGTTAGCCATCTGGAGTACCTTCTAAGAAGATGTCTACAGATGAAGCCAATTTGATCAATCAGAAAGTCAAAGTCATAAGACCTGATTCTTGCATGTTTTTCTCTGCTCCCACGGCCTTCCTCGGGATGCATTCCAGTTAGGAAGCCAATACCTCTCCTTTAGGTCAATATAAGTTTGATTTTTATTTCTCGTAACTGAATGAGATCTGGCTTATGCAGGATTAAAATGCATTTATTTTTAGGGAGATAGAAAGAATCAACTGACTTTAGGGGAAAAGCCTGACATATCCTTAGTTTCCATATTTAAATAGACTTCTGACTTTAGAAACTCAAAGCCCTGATAAATATAGAAATTGTTACCCGAGGCCAGAATTAAGGGTCAGGTTTTGACAACATTCTGGTGTTGGCGACTAGTAGGAAGGTACATGAATCAAACAGATCAACAAAAATTAAAATTGTGATTTCAAGGAAATTACATTGACAAAGAAACCCCAAGACTGGCAAAGAGTGCTGCATAATTACTCAACTTCTAAGGTTCTTATCACAGCTGTAATTATACCAATAGAAAGTGCATAACGATTGTAACACAAAGAGATAACATAAAGTCCTCATTCTACCCCAGAGTCACTCAAGATGGTCAGCTCTATGGCCCGAGAGATGATTTCTTGATCTTCTGGTTCAGCAATACGCTGTAAATGCTGTGGGCCAGACATAGCTGATGTTGTTTCTCCTCTCTGTGCTTTCCAAATGGGAGTTTTTATTGTAGGCATTACGCACTCCTCCATAATTTTATGTTGGCTGTGGCAGTGTGGTTAAAATGATCATTTGGCAAGAGTATGAGAAGATTTGGGATGAGCTACAGGAGATGATGCCACTTGGGCTGTCCCTTTGGATAAGGTGGATGTGTTTTCTGTCATATGTGGGATACTGACCTTTTGATAGATGGGCATTTTTTAATTTAATGCCGGGGAGAAGAGAACTTTGTCTGTGCTAGGAAGTCAAGGGGCAGAATGTAGTAAACTGCGATAGCTGTTAGGCTGTTCACAGAGCTTTTCCACTCTCTCCTCGGGTAAAAATACTCCTTCTTTCCATTTCTCCATCACCTCCCACGATTGTGCCAGCCATAGGGATGACCCTCGAACTCACATCTGGCCAGCATTGTATCCTGGGGTTGAGAAACCTTTTCCGGGAGAAAGACACTCGCTTTTCTCCTGGGTGTGCCTGAATGGGTAGATGTAAATTGGAGGTTACAGAGACTCGAGGTAGAAAAAGTGTGCTCCCTGGATTTTATTTCACATTTCCGAGATCTTAAGACCCTGGGCCCTGTTATGGCTCATTCAGTCCTGAGCCTACTCCAGCATCCTATTCACCTTCTTGGGCCAATAAAAATCCCTGTTCTGCTTAATGTAGTTTGATATGGGCTTTGATCACTTGCAACCAAGAGTTCTGAGCTCTGTGTCACTTCCTCTGGGAGTCCCTCTTTGATCACTCTCATTAATTTAGTGCCCTTTATGCCACTTGTCATTTTTATCTTGTTGGCCTATTTTATGTTTAATAGCACTGATTGCTCTCTGAAATTGCCTCTTCAGAAATGTCTAATTTTCTGTGTTTACTGCTCATTCCTTCCTCCTCCCCATCTGATACTAAAATAGAAATTCCATGAGGTCGGAGATTTCATTTCTTTTATTATCAGTTACTTTTACCAAGGCCTAGAACAGAATCTGGCCAACAGTAGGCTTCTTAATAAATATTTAATAAATTAAATAACTCACAAACATAGGTATAAACACTAAGATGCACCAAAGAAAAGGAGTCTGAAGGGGAAGGCATCCATTTATTTGTATATCCTGATTCTCCGAGTTTTCCTGTTTCCTCACCAATTGATGTTAAATATTTTCCCCTTTTCTCTTCTTCAGTAGTAGAGTAAGTAACCTTACTACTCAGTTTCCACACTGTTCCTTCCTGTCTCTCTCCTATGCCCCTCTGCTGCTACTCTGCCCAAGAACTTCAACCTCACTTCACATTCGCTTCCATACACTGGATAATTTGATTAGTAAAAATCCTACATTTTCTTTTGGTTCTCTATCCAAGGTACCTACCCCCCACAATACTTGGTTCATTTATGATCTGACTGAATCATTTTCTAAAGCTTTCTATGGCAGGAAGGTGATTAAGAGATCTATTGTCTTAAATGTGTATAATGCTTTATTTTTTTAATTATATTTTATTGATTATGCTATTACAATTGTCCTAATTTTTACCCCTTTGCCCTCTTCTGCCTAGTACCTCCCATTCCCTCAGGCCATCCCCACACCTTGTTCATGTCCATGGGTCACGCATAGGTTCTTTGGCTTCTTCATTTTCTGTACTGTACTTTACATCCCCATGGCTATTCTGTAACTACCTATTTGTACTTCTTAATTCCCTCATCTCTTCACCCATCCCTCCTCACCCCCCTCCCATCTGGAAACCATCAAAATGCTCTCTGTATCCATGATTCTGTCTCTGTTCTTGTTTGCTTCGTTTGTTTTTTAGATTCAATTGTTGATAGATATGGATTTATTACCATTTTATTGTCCATAGTTTTGATCTTCTTTTTCTTAAATAAGTACCATTAACATTTCATATAACACTGGTTTGGTGATGATGAACTCCTTTAGTTTTTTTTCCCAGGCAGTGCAGGCCAGGGTCAGCCCCAACCTGCATTTTGCCCAGGGCCACCTTGCCTGAACTGTAAAGCAATCTGAGATGGCTGCTACTTGTGCTGGTCTTGGAAATTCCCAGGCAAAGCCCAGCTGTAAATCTAGGCTGGCTACTGCTAGTGCTGGGCGTGGGACTCACTGAGGCCAGCTATTGCTTGTTTGAGAGGGTTTAGGAAGTTTTGAAGCAGGAGCCAAGACCAGCCATTCATATGGAAAGGCACCTTAGGTGGGTCAGTAAGTTTGGTGGGGTGGAGTCTCTGGGGATCTCCAAAACAGATCAAACAGTGTTAGCCAGATTGATGGAGTCCCAGATATGGCACAGGCTTTCTTGCTCTGTGACTCTGTTGTGGGAGGGTTTAGAAAAAGGACAAGGGCCTCTGCTCACCCTGATGCCAGACACTTCAGTTTTTCCTCCTGTGTCACTTGTGCCTTTCAAGCTGCTACCCCAGTGCTGGAGCTCAGAAGAAGTGAGTGTGGGTGAGTTTGTGTGTGGGTTCTTTAAGGGGAACTACTTGGGGCTCCAGCAGTTTTTTCCACCGACTCAATCCCTGTTGGTTTTTGCAGCCAGAAGTTGTGGGAACTTATCTTCCTGGCACTGGAATACTGGGCTGGTTGGTGGTCTTGGTGTGTGTCTGGGACTCCTCGCTCCTGAGATATCCCTCCTGAGTTTTTATCCACCACATGTGGGTGAGGGACCAACCCATTTCACGTCTGTGCCCCTCCTACCAATCTGGATGGATGTGGTTTCTTTAATTCTGTACTTGTCAGACTTCCATTCAACTTGATTTCTGATGGCTCTGAGTGATGCTTATTCTATATTTTTTTAGTTGTAATTTTGATGTGGTTGTGTGAAGAGGTGAGCCATGTCTGCCTGTGCCACCATCTTGCCTGGAAGTTATCCCGCTTCATTCTTTTTGAAGCATTTTTTAACACATTCATCTCAGCTTCCCTACACATCCCTTATGAAGTAAACCAGGATTGAAATTGGTGTGAAAGATCCAGAGGTAAGAAAACCAAGGTACAGAAAAGCTGATGGCTCTTCTAAGGCTAACAGACACTATGAATCTAAAACCTGGACTTGAATCTATCCTTTTGCTTCTTTGTAACATTGGGATGAGAAACAAATCATAGAGCATGGTAAACTGGTGGAGTCTAGACCACACTCAATTGTGGCCATATGTGTTGTGACCTTTCAGGCTGGGCAGCTTCATGAGATTCAGGTGGATGAAAGAATATTCATGGAGCCATTGGGATGTCTGACATGGCTTTATGTGGGGGCGGCCGAGCCACACATGCTGCAAGCTGTGTGTCACACTACATGTCACTTGCATGTCACCTGTCCCCTCCTCATGTCCGTGTCTCAGTACATACACAGTGAAAAGCCCCTACCTTCTTAAATACTAGCACAGAACAAACCTGGCATATGACCAAAAGGTGAAGTAATGTAGCATGAGCTGTGCATCTGAGCCCACTTCATGTTATGGGGACCGTTTATCAGACCCAGACTCAAGGCTACGAGAACATACTTTATCAGGCCCATTCAAGGTTGTGAGAAACTGCTTCCCTTTTGTCACTCAGACACTTGGGTGAGGAAACCAGACTGCCTCCACTTACCCTATACCATATTTTACTAGCTTTACAAAACAAACTAGGATGTTAAATCTGTATTACTAGTCAAAATTTGATATGAAAAAAAGCCCTGTTGTTTAAATTTTTTTATTCTACTATCACATCCTAGCCACAAAAGATAGAGAAATATCATGTTTGAATAATTTTTATTTTCCTTGTTTTAAGCAAAATCTAATACATCATATTCCCAATGACATTTTAAGACTTTCAGGTCTGTAATGACTGTCATGACATGAATCATGCAAATGGAGGCCACAGTCTTGAGCAATGACTCAGAATAAACAGGTTAAAGAGAGAAAAACAGATTTTCCCTTTATTGGCAGCTATCACTCCAATGAAATGAACCCAACCAAAGTCATGACTACCTTGCAGAAGGCTGGATGCTCCTACTCGGTCCACAGCAGAAGCAATTTCTTGAGGGAAGGGACCACAGGAGGAACAAGGACTTCAGAGGGTTGGTCTCTTAGCAACCACTCATGAAAAGTGTGACCTCAGGCAGGCCTTCTCATTTTTCTGGCCTCAGTTGCTTCATTTGTAAAATGAGAGACCTAGACTCTAGATTTAGTGGTCCTTCTTGTTCTAAGAATTGTTGGTGTAGGGTCATCTTACTTCATTACTAGATTTTTATTAATTATAGGCATTTTCTTACCTATCGGAAGAAGCTTTGACACTAGGTAAGGCTACCTCAGAGCATGGCAGGTGGTAAGTTTTTCCTGACTCAACTACCATTGTGGCCAAGAGAGATAGAAGACGCACAGCTATTTATCACTTCAATGGCAAATAGTTTAATTTGCACATGAATGTTTGTGTACCTTGCAGGAAGTCACTTGGTTCTTACTTACTTAGTGTCTCACCAGAAAACATCCTTTGTCATGGCAAAGAAAAGTTCAATAGCCAGCAGTTCCATTGCCCTTCTGTGTGCTGTGTTGTCATCATTCCTGGATCCTGACATTGCCTCTTACCCCCAAGATGAGAGGAGAAATGAGGAAGTCAGACGGGATATAACTGTGCCATCTGTTGCAGGGACATGATGGAGCAGCCACTGCTCTTCAGGTTGGGATTGGTCTCTAACTGCTGCAGGATTGGATGATAGCAGAGGCTATTCCTATAGATCCAGGCACTCATTACCTGTCCTTGCATATGGTTGAGGGACTGTTTTGTTCAGGCCAATGTCATTCCCTGATGAAGGCTTTAGTTTGTTGCTAGATTTTTCCTCAGCAGTCAGGGTTTTTTTTTGTTTTTGTTTTTTCCTGGGAACGGGGGTTGGGGAGGTATGGGAATTCTAGCTATTTCAAATTCCATTTTTTCCCCTCAATCAGTAACATTCAAGTGCTTTAAAGATTTAAATTTTTCCATCATGTGTATTCTCATAACCTACTGGTAATTCTCTTGTAACCTAATTAAACCCATTGAAGCTGTATAGTCACACAATTCACGCCAATACATAATTTAAACCATTATTTCCAAATAAGTTGTGGAGTCCAGGCAAACACTCAGTAGCCTTCTGAAACCATCTCCTGGGAGGCACCACAGAGTTTCCTGTCAGGGATGTACCTGTCCTCACAGGGGATTTGCCAGGGCTATCCAGGATGGGCAGTTTAGAGGGTCAAAGTCCCTAGGACTGAATGCAGCAAATACTAATAGAATCATGGTTTGTTATGTGTGTGTTTGAGTCAGGGGTGGGCATGGTGGTTTCTAGTGAAGTGTCTTTTTAATGTGGTAAAATATACATAACATAAAATTCACCATTACAACTGTTTTAAATGTACAATTCAGTGGCATTAAGTACATTCACAAAATTATGCAACGATCACCAATGCCCATGTCCACAACTTTTGCATCATCCCAGACAGACACTGTATCCATTTAGCAATAACATCTCTATTTCCTCCTTCTTCCAGCCCCTGGAGCCCTCTGTTCTACCTTCTGCCTATGAATTTGCCTATTCTAGTTAACTCACAGAAATGGCATCATGCAACATTTGTCCTTTTGGGTCTGGCTTTTTTTCACTTAGCATGTTCTCAGGGTTCATCCATGTTATAGTGTGCATCATACTTTCACATCGTTTTACGAGTGAACAATATTCCATTGTATGGACATGCTGTACTTTGTTTACCCAAGCCTCTGTGGATGAGCAAATGGGCTGTTTCCTTTGGCTGTTGTGAATAATGCTGCTATAAATATTGTTGCATTAGTATCTGTTTGAGCCCCTGCTTTCAGAAATGGAATTGTATTTTATGGTAATTTGACACTTAACTTTTCGAGGGACCACAAAACTGTTCTCCACAGAGGTTGTACCATTTTACTTTCCTATCAGCAATGAATAAAGATTCCACTTTCTCCACATTCTCGGCGACGTTTGTAATTATTATTATTTTTATAACAACCATTTTAATGGTATGAAGTGGTACGTCATCGTGATAGTACTGTATTTTGGTAGAGCAAGGGAAGCAAGACACAGGAAGAATATGCCCTTGCTCGAATATTTAACCATTGATTATATCCTAGAAGATGCAAGTTTTGGCCCCCTCCCAGTTCTGAGGTCCATTTACTTAAGAGCTAGTTAATTAACCCCTGACTCATCATTTCCCCCCAGTATGTGTGACCATAAAGATCAAATTAAATAAATCACCCAGCATAAACTGCCTGCCCCAGCCTAAGTTTCAAACACATGTTAAATGGGAGGCTATGTTTCTTGCTGACTTATTCACTTTCAGCCAATTACAGATATGGCACAATTTGGGTAGACCCAGGGTGTAATAACCTCCATTCTTTGAAATGATATACAACCCCTAACTGAAACCTGTTACTTAAAAGACATCCCATTCAAAATATTGGGCAATTTATTCTTGACACTATTGTATAAGCCTGAATTTCTCAAGCTAATATTTTAGTTAAGAAGGAGGTGGTACTTAATTATTGCTTTCCTAAAGACATATATTTATTTTATGAAGAAATTTATTAGAAATAATATAGAATTATATGTCAATATTATTGGCCTTCCATTAGCTTTTGATTTGTGAACATAAAGTTGGCTAAATCAATTCAAAATACCTTTCTCTCCCTCTTTCCCAACACTCAATGACCAGTGCTTACGCAGAATCTGAAATATGACATTCTGCAAGACTCCAAGTAAGGGCGCCCCTTAATCAAATAGGCAGGCTTTTTCAGTGAGATAAAGCATCACTATGTCCTGACTTCTCTTCATTTTAATTAGTTTCTTATCATCTGATAACACATTGGAATGAACATTCTTTCATATCAGCCTGCTGTGTTTTCCATTTCATGATCTAGGAGAGATCTTAGTTGACAACTTAACACGCCATCTAATTATAAAAGAAAGGCTACTAATTGGGTATACTAAAATGAAAAACAGTTTTGCAGAGAGCAATTAATTTTTAATTAGTTCATATATAATAATTTCACATAACTAGTCACCTCACTCAGTGCTCTTGGCATGTGTTTTTTTTGTGTGAAAGAAATAGCAGGAAATAAGACACCTCAAAATTATACATTCCACGGATGATATTTTTAAATGATGGAGCAATCATTTGGATTCAATTAGCTGTGAAATACTCTGGATTAAAGCAATTTTGACTATTCTTTTTGATTCTTGTGGGTTATAGTTTATCTTTTAAATCTGTTGGCGTTGAGGGGGGGTGTAGGTATAAAGATAAGTAAAATCTCAACTTTTCCTCCTACATATTACCTAAATTACCTTTCAGAATGGGGGGGAGATGTATATCCACATTAGGCTTCTCAATTTCATAAAAGATGTTGACTCATCCCCTAGCTCATCTGCCAGCTAAAACATACCATTCCAAGTTTAAGTAGCAAGGGGAAAAGTACCCCAAACCTGGTAATTGTCAAGGATTACAAATCTAAATTCTCTTATGCTCCATTCAAACTCTTAGCTGAGAGAAAAATATTTATAGAAAAGAGCTTGTAAGACAGACAATCTGTCAAGTCCCCCAGGTGTTTTCTAATTTCTCTTAACAAGGGAGATAATAAAATTAATATTTATTAAAAACAAGAACATTGATATTTGACAACTGGTACAGCAGTGATGTTGACCTGTCAAAATGGCTGGTGGCTGCAAACAATCATGCAACCTGGTGCCATCTTTGAAGACGAGGTCCTTTCCCACCTCCCAAAGACTTGGGGACCCCCTCGCCCACCATCACCCCATGACAGTAAATCTACTCTTAATATGTGTTGTCAAATAGAGAATGAGAAAATAAGCCTCTATGAATCCTGCACCAAATTTAAATTAAATGTATTTTATAACCACGATGGCATCTATACATATTTGGACATTTTTATGTACATTGATGAGTGAGACAATTATTTATGGAATACATTTTTGAACAATACTTCTGTAACCTTTGCAAAAACTTAAATCTCCCCCAGGAACTTGTGCACAAGTTAGGAGTCACAGAATAACCAAATAAATTATGCTGTGTGATCACCAGATGAAAATTAATGACATCTATTGGAGGGCGTGGAGGACCTGGTTCATCATATCACAGTGCCAGACCGTTTGGGTGAAACTTTTTGCTTTATTAACAAAAAGCTATTATTTTTCCTTTTGGTAAATAGTTTGATTTTATCTCTGGGAAGAATTACCATATTTTGCAGAGTATATGCACACCCACTTTTTCGTGTGCATCATACATAGGATTATTATATCCATGGTATGTAATCATTATACTCATGTATAATGTGCATCCTTATTTTTTGCTCAAAAATTTAGGCAAAAAATGTGCATTAAATGCTGCAAAGTACGGGTATGATAAACTACAAAAAAAAATAGACTATTGGGGAAGCAAATGTGCTGCTTTTCTATGGCCAGCAAAGAGCACTTCATGCTAGGTGTTTATATCAGCCTTATCTCCTCACTGTTGCATCCCCTGGCTTCCTCTATTATCACCTACCTTTAATTTGTTATCTTCATGCATCTTGTACATTTTTGGAAGACAATGTAAGTCTTTTGGGGAATATAGCTGGATGTCAATACATAAACAGAATTGAATGACTGATGTCAATAGGGTGGCAAGTCAACATAAGCAAAGGGACGGAGTATTTTTTTGTTTGTTGTTGTTGATTCCTCGTACAAGGTCGATGGCCATTTGAATACTGTATTAAGATTTCTCTATAAATCTTATAAGCTTCTGCTTCACTGAAAAGACTGATAGGTGCAGTGTAGTTGGGAGAATTACTGGAATGAGAAGAGATTCTGGGCTTTAATTCTCAGTTTTGGTACTAACTAACTGTATTATCTTGAGCAAGGCTGTTGGGTCTTGGTTCTCTTCCTTTAAAAGTCAAGCGTTGATCAGTGGAGAAATCGGAACTCCTGCCCCAGGAACAGGTGCTCTACAAGGAGGTGAGTGTGTGAACCCGGGCTGTGACGCGAAGGCAGAGGTGGGCCCAGCGGGGAAGGGAGAGCGCCCGCCCTCCTGAGGCAGGCCAGCCATTTAAATACCCTGCCAGCTGAGCAGAGGGGATAAAGTTTTCCCAGAGACTGCCAGGTATGGCATGTTTTTCTTTTTAAATTTTTTAAAATTTAATTTATTGGGATGACATTGGTTAATAAAATTATACAGGCTCCAGGTGTACAATTCTATAGCACATCATCTTGTGCTGTGTGTTCACCACCCCAAGTCTCCTCTCCCATCACCACCTATCTCCCTTTTACTCTCTTCTATTCCTCTCACCCCCTTTCCCTCTGTTAATCACCATACTATTGTCTATGTCTGTGGGGTTTTTCTTTGCTAAACTCCTTCACCTTTTTCACTCTGTCCCCCAAATCCCATCCCCTTGGACAACTGTCAGTCTGTTCTCTGTACCTATGAGCTTGTTTCTATTTTGTTAGTTTGGTTTGTTCATTAGATTTCACATATAGGTGAAATTATATGGTACTTACCTTTTTCTAACTGGCTTATTTCATTTAACATAATACTCTCCAGGTCCATCCATGCTGTCTCAAAAAATAAGACTTCCTTCTTTTTTTTTACAGCCAAATAGTATTTCATTGTGTAAATGTACCACAGCTTTTTTATCCACTCATGTACTGTTGGACACTCTGTCAGCTTCCAAATCTTGGCTATTGTAAATAATGCTGCAGTGAACATAGGGGTGTATGTATTCTTTCAAATTAGTGTTTCCGGTTTTTTAGGATATATTCCCAGAAGTAGAATTGCTGTATCATAAGGCAAGTGCCATTTTTAGTTTTTTGAGTTAACTCCACACTGCTTTCCACAGTGGCTACCCCAATCTGCGTTCCCACCAACAGTGCACAAGGGTTCCCTTTTCTCCAAATCCTCGCCAACACTTGTTGTTTGTTGATTTATTGATGACAGACATTCAGACAGGTGTAGGTAGTATCTCACTATGGTTTTAATTTGCATCTCTCTGATGTTTAGTAACATTGAACATCTTTTCATATGTCTATTGGCCATCTGTATGTGCTCTTTGGAAAACTCCCTATTCAGGTCCTTTGCTTTTTTTTTTAATTTGATTATTTGTGTTTTTTGGTGTTGAGTTGTATAAGTTCTTTATAAATTTTGGATATTAACTCCTTGTCAGGTGTATCATTGGCAACTATGTTCTCTCACTCAGTGGGTTGTCTTTTCATTTTGTTGATGTTTTCCTTTGCTGTGCAAAAACCTCTTAGTTTGATGTAGTCCCCTTTCTTTATTTTTCCTTTTGTTTCCCTTGCCAGATGAGATAGAGCAGAAAAAATATTGCTACAAGAAATGTCTGAGATTTTACTGCCTGTTTTTTCTTCTAGGATTTTTATGGTTTTGAGTCTCACATTTAAGCCTTTCACCCATTTTGAGTTTATTCTTGTGTATGGTGAAGAAGGTAGCTAGTTTCATTTCTTTGCACATATTTGTTTCTTTTTGTAACCCCTGATCCATGCAATGTTCGTGCACTGCCCACTGCTCTGACAATCCATGGTGACAACTGTATTGTTTAGGGCAGTCCACCTCCTTCAGACTGGGCCAGCGTAACGAATGAAATGACAGCCAGAGTGAGAGGACTGCAAGCAGGGAGACAGCAGGACCCTTTTGAGACTTTATGGACAGCCTCTGGCACCAGGGTGTAGCTATAGCTGGCTGAGGCATGGCAGCAGCTAACAGGCTGACCTGACAGGCTGCGGGGACAGGTGGGCTGTCCTTCCTGAGCCCGACTTTGGACTGACCGTGGATTTAAGAAGCCAAATCCCAAGTAGTGATAGACGGTAATGAATAACTTTCTCAGCTTCCCTTTCTTCCTCCCCCTCGACCCTTAGGCATTCAGCCTCCTTTCTACTCACTTTAATAGCTTTCTCATTACATTCTACCCATCACTCAAGTGCAGTACGAATGCCAGTCCCTCCTTGATGCCCTCCATTGTGTCCTCAGTTGGAATTCTCCTCTGTGGTCTCGCAGCGTTTGGTTTGCTTTCACTGAGTGCAGGTTGCAACCTACCAGAATTATTACATGGCTGCCTGCCTTCTCCTGCTGGAACATAAGCTATCTTCCCTGCGTCCTTAGCTTTCTCTCGGTGCCTGGAAGGGTGTCTTGCCCAAAGTAGGTGTTCAATAAGCAAGGTATGAAGGTCTAATGTTTAGGCTTTATGGCTAGGAAAACAGGCTCAATCTTAGCTGCTGGATCAACTAGCTATGTGACTTTCAATGAATTACCATCTTAAGCTTCAGTGTTTATTATTAGTTAATTTTTTTAGGATTATATGATGAAATTGTGCACAGCTCTCAGTGTAACAATAACTGGTGCCTGATAAGCGCAGAATAAATGTTTAAAAACCAAGTTGCTTTGTGTTGAATTATATGTGCACTGTAGCAATATCTTTCCTCACTATATGAAAAATGAGTTTAGCCCTGGCCAGGTGGTTCAGCTGGTTGTAGTGTCATCCTGCACATGGAAAAGTTATGGGTTTGATCCCTGGTCAGGGCCCATGCCTGGCTTGTGGGTTTGATCTCCAGTCAGAGCGTGTTCAGCAGGCAAACAATCCGTGTCTCTCTCTCTCTCTCTCTCTCTCCCTCCCCCTCTCTCCCTTCCTCCCTCTCTTAAATCAATAAAAACATATCCTTGGGTGAGGATTAAAAAAAAGGAAAATGAGTTTATTCATGTTGATGAAAAATATGGCTTTGTGGATGATGGCTTTATGATAGACCAGAAATATATTGACAAAAATTGAAAAACAGGGGTTCTCTTAGATTTAGAGGGATATGGGGGGAAAGGGACTGATGTTGGGAAGCAGTGATTGCAAACTATAAAGAGAAGGCTTGAGGTAAAAAGAATAAATTTAATTATTAGGGGCAGTTGTACTGGGTATCCAGAATGACACATTTGTTTTCTCAATGAACTGAAAAAGACAGGAGTGGTGGGGGGGGTGGGGTGGAGGAGAAAGTCTGTCCCAGGACTAGAGCGCATGGGGAATTCCTATGTATGGATACCTGGGTGTTGAGCACCCCCCTCAGAGGCCTGGGGCTGTGGCTGAGATGGGGACTCACATAGGCATCCCCAGAGCTCAGAGAAGAGGCTCTATTATCTTTGGGATGGAGAAAACCTCAAATTGAAAGTCCAACCCAGCTGTTAATACATGCCAAATGCAAGTTGGTGACTGAGCTATGGACTTGTGATTCCCTTCTCTCCCTAGAGTCAGGAATTTCAAAATTCCTTATAATTTTTGCAAGTTGGTTGCGCCTGTGAAATGGGTGAGCCACTGTTGAGAGTGGAGGGATTTGGGAGTGGATGAAGATTCACGTGAAACCAAATAATCACAAGGTTGCTTGCTGAGCATGGAATTAAACTATACTATTTCATTAATTCTAAAATACATACATTATCACATTTTAATATCTCGAAAATTATGGCATAAATTAGACAGTGATGTCTTATGACTGTGGTCACCTGGCAGCAATTGAGGTGTGGTTTGTTAAGCTCTGCATATGTATAAAATCAAAGGCACCAGCCTCGAAACTTGCGAGGTGTGTCAGCACCTCAGAGGTAACCCTAGAGGCAGTGTGAGTAACTCTTTGAAGAAATGTGAACTCACAATGGCTTTGATGGAGAAGAAGAGCATCAGTGAGTCTCAGGCAAAAGGTGATTGGGAAGAATCAAATTCGTACTGTGAAAAATTTTCAAAACTACTTTACTTGTATTTTTCAGTTTATGTCTGTACAAGATAAAAGTGCCTGCATTGATTTCTATTAGCTAAGACTCAACAAGAAACTCTTTGGTAGGGAAACATAGGAGCAGTGGGATAGTGCCGTGATGTGGTGCTGGTAACAGCAGTGACTTTGCCACTGTTGGTCCAAAGAGCAGGGGATGAAACTAGAAGCCAGAGAGACAGAGTATCAGATGTGCTAGGAATGCAACCAGCCCAGTGACCCTTCAGGGAGGTAGCTGGACAATATGCATCTCTCTCTCTCTCATTCTGTGATCTCTTACAGGGGCTCCACATTGGTCAAACCCAGTTGGAAGCTAGAGATAAGAGGATCCATTTATGTAATCTACCATTTATCAAGTTTTTGTTCTTTGAGCTCCATTACACTCTTGATCTGTGGTATTTAAGAGCTTGAGGTTGAGAAGGGAAAAGTCAACTGTACAAGTCACAGAATCAAAAGAGCTATAGCACAGTGTAATTGCAGCTTGTTTTTCTTCTTTAGTGGTATAAAAATTAAAGCACACCTTTGAAATGATTCTTTGAGTCTTAGATTACATAATGTAAGATAAGGAAAAAATGTGAAATGAATCACATGTTGGAGTGACCTAATGCATCTCTTTCCACAATCAGATGAAACGGCCTCTGGGACCAGGCAGCTGGGAATCTTTGGGACAGATTTCCTGCTCCTAGGGGGAACACCATGTACAAGGTGAGGCAAAAGTCAGTTTTCAGTTGTTTGTATGAAAAAAATACAATAATTAATGAATAATAATACTAGAATAATTTCTGTGTTTGGCGTAGTCACAACTGTAAACTGACTTTTTCCCTACCCTGTATATTTATCTTAGAACATGGTGTTCCAACCTTCCATTGCTAATGAATCTCCCTTCTGGGAGACACATTGTGTCTTTTAAACTTATGAATGCACAAATAAATGGATGAATGAATAAATATTAATGGCCTAGAAGCCATTGTGCCTGCTTCCAGGGACTTTGCCTATCCACTCTAATGGGATGAATTTATACTTAAATGTTCACGGGGCAGTTTTATTTTATGACCAATTTCCATTCATCCTCAGAGAGGAAAGATCATCTTACTGTCACCCCTGTGCTCCTTGCCTTATGTATTTATAGACTTAATGAGGAAATGGAACTGATCGATACACCCCAGTGTCTTCGGTCACTCTTCCCCACAGGCCCTGCCACACTTCTCCAGTCACGGCGCACAGCAAGGGGAGTGTCATCTGCAAACTCAAATTGCTCGAGTTTATATTTGCAAGGAAAATGGTAACCTAAGAGCTATTCTTAGAGGGGATTAGAGCTTCGCTTTCAAATATTGGAGTCTCTTATTTGTTTCTATAAATTTTTAACAGCCTGAAATGGCATTAGAGTCTATGGAGAGCACAATATAAGACCACTAATCCTGTTGATTTTGCATCACTTTACAGAGGTGAGAACAACAATAAATCCTTTTTATATATAAATCAGGAGAGATGTTAGCCATTTCTTTGCAAGGACTTATCTTGTTACTAGAGTTGCCTGATATAAGTTAAAACTCAAGTATTAAATTTGAGATGTCTTTTTTTTCTCCCCTCTGCTAGTCCATGGATTCTCTTCTTTCTCTCATTCCTCCTTCCCCAAATAATTGTACCTTTCCCATCTATCTTATATCATATCTTATCATATCTATCTTTCATATATCTGTCTATCGGCTTGCAAAATCTTTGTTGGGCCATCCTGTCATGTTAGGATACATTCCTGCACAGTGTTGTGACAAATACATTTTGAGGGGACATAGTAAGACTTGATCCTTGGTTTCCAAGTGCTTGCAATCTCATGGAAAGGATAAGTCAAGTGCACAGGTAACAGAAACTCAAGGCTGAATTTGATAGACTATTGGTTAAGGACAAGGGCTTGGCATTTAGTTTGAATTCTATGCTGTCTCCACCACTTTCTACCTGTACGTCGTAGGCAAATTCTTTGTCCCCTGATCCCTAATACAAATCAACTACATAGGGTTGTTGTGATGACTAAAGGAAGCATAAATGATTCAGCAGCATGCCATAATCGTCATAGTTAATATAATTTGTGCTCAAAGAGATGTATAAACAATAACCAAACTGCCCCTAAATTATTGTTAACAGTAAATTTGCCCCACCACCAATAAGATGTATCAGATTTGGTAGTCTTTTGTGTGTATATCAGGACAGGCTGCTCTCAGAAACAAAGCTTGCACAGATATCCTGAGCAGTCGCCAGCATTATATATATGGTAAAGTTGTTTCTTTACACAAGTAATAGGCTATGAGTGAGAAAAGATACTTCTTGAATTGTCTTTCCTGTAGTAGAAACTATGTTACAGTAAACCACGTTTCCACTAATCTTTGCTTTTATAAGCAATGGTATCCAAATGTGCTAAGTTCTTAGAGTCGCAATTCATCCAGAGCAAAGATGTCAGTGTTGATCATGTCCCACATAGGTCATTATATCTGTTGTGCTTGATCCCATACAAACCAAGCCTGCTGTCTTTAGCCATTGGCAGGTTTGGCCATTCATTACCTGTGCTTAGTTTCTTCCCATCTGCTATTACACTAGGGTGAGTTTCATCACTTTGCTTGCTTACATCCCATTCTTAGTCCTGCCATCCCAATACAACCATAGATGATTCATTTGGGTTGTGGAGGAAGAATGGGTTACAGTCTCCAGAACTTCGGGGGACCAAAGGGGACCAACCTACTTTGTGGTTTTGGCAATCTGGAGTTCACACCGGAAGAGGAACAACGGCAGAAAATATAAAAGGCCTAGAACCAGAAGGTCAGAATGTCTTCTGGATCCAGTTCTGATTTACGTGATCAACACTGAACAAATTAGAGACCTGTGGGGGCTCAGTTCACCCATCTGTATGGTAAGTGTATTATGCTAAACAATCGCTCAGGTCATTTCACTGACCAATTCACCCATTTTAGATGAACAAAGTGCCCACTCTGTCCAGTGCACTGAGCAGAATATGAGACACATTTCCATAAGGACACACACCCATCCACAACAGACAACAGACGACATACACTATAACTCAGAAGGTATTAAAAGCCACAGCAAAGATATAAAATACAAGGGGGTTATGAATCTTTAAGCTGTTTCTCATTTTCCAACCAGAAGGCCAGGCCTGTGGTCTGTCTTTTCAACTCCACTCACGTGTCATGGAGCATCACTTCTGTGTGGCTTTCTCATTTTCTCAACTGCTCTGGAAAATGAGGCAAATGAATACGAGGTCTGTCCAGAAAAAGTCCAGCCATTGTTAACATAATGAGAACAGTTTGCGTGACATCGATGTAACCTGGCAGCCAAAGAGAGTGGGATGGAATGCGCATGTGTGAACAATGATGACTTTTCTGTACTAGTCATTGGGGGTGGTAGAGGCCATTGAATGAGCATGTGTACTTCATTCAAAATGACTGAGTGAGTAAAGCAATGAATCTACATCAAATTTTGCATTAAGCTTGAACATTCCTCTGCGAAAACTATTTAGATGATTCAGAAGGCTTACGGGGATGATGCAATGAGTGCGTTGCTAATAAAAGTGTGGCACAAATGCTTCAACAATGACTGAGAATATGTTGAAAGTGATCCACATTTTGGAAGGCCTGAAACAAGCAGAACACCTGAGAATGTTGACTGTGTATGGGCTGCAGTCGACAAAGACCGGCGACCAGCAGTGTGAAAACTAGAAGCTGATCTGGGGATTCCAGAAACTACTGTGTCTGAGATTTTGATGCAGGATCTTGGCATGAAACATGTTGTGGCAAAAGTCATTCTACAGCTTCTGCTGCCAGAGCAGAAGAAACATCATGCTGTAGTTGTTAGTGGCTTGATTCAAACCACTACCAGTGAACCAGATTTCCTTAAGAAGATCATAAGTGGAGATGAACTCTGGGCCTATGGCTTTGATCTGGAAATAAAGGCCCTGTCATCCCAATGGAAGTCGCCTGGCTCTCCACAGCTGAAGAAAGTGCAGCAAAGTTGCAGCAAGATCAAGGCCATGTTAATTGTTTTTGATTGGGAAGGTGTTGTCCATCATGGGTACATTCCTCCAGGCCAAACTACTAAATTAATGAGTACTGCCTCAATGTTTTTTGTTGGTTGAAAGACATAATACAATGAAACTGGCCACAGTTATGGGCAACTGGTGACTGGCAGCTTCATCACGACAATGCGTCCGCTCATGATCATGTTTTGCAGGGTTTTTTGGCGAAACATCAAATCACCTAGGTGACTCAACACTCCCTACAGACATGGTATCCTGAGACTTCTCACTTTTACCAAAACTAAAATCACCTTTGAAAGGGAAGAGATTTCAGGCTGTCAATGAGGTTCAGGAAAATGTGATGGGGCAGCTGATGGTGATTTCAGCAAAGGACTTTGCAGAATGTTTTGAACAGTAGAGGAGATGCTGGGAAGACTGTGTGAGGTCCCAAGGTGCCCACATAGAAGGGGACTGAGGTATCATTGTCCTATGCACAGTGTTTCTTTTATCTTGTATCTTCTTCAATAAATGTCTCTATTTTTCTATTACATGGCTGGATACCTTCTGCACAGAACTCTGTACATTTTACTCACCAAACCAAGCTTGGGAGGCCATAGCCATATAATTAATCTTCTTGATTCTACAGTGCCAAGTGCAGTAATTATTTATTGTTGGTTGGAGAAATGAATCGATAAATTTTTAAAAATGGGTGAAGAGAAAAAACTAGAATGTTTTCTAAACTGTGTCACATTTTTAGAGAAATGTAGAGGTGACCATTCAGAAATTGAGACATGGTAGCTATTTCAAATGATTCTTTTTTTAGAGAGAAGGTGGAAAAGATTCAAGGAGAAAACCCAAGGGGATATATAGTTTAGTTGTCACGCATTTATTATCGTATTTTTCTCCAAAACTTATTGTGAGACAAGGACCAGTGAGGATACCCTTGTCTCCTTCTGATATAGGAGGTGGTCAGACTTGTGGCGGCTGAAGCAGTCACTGGAGGATAAATCAGGGTGAAGATGCTCACCATTGTACTGTGAACATGATGCACAGGGAAATAACCTCTCTGTTCACCCTCCGAATTCGAAACTCCCCGCCACCATATATACTCTTTTCTCCTGATCTGTCTAGTGGAGGGGATAGTGTATGTGACGTCAGTTTCTTAGGTAATCTCATCTGAGTTGAGTTTTAGGGGTTGGAGTTCTTCAGATGAGCTTAGCTAGACAATGTTTCCTCATGCCAATAGGTGGCAGAGGAGGCAAATTTGTCTCAGAATGGAACTAAAATGTAAAAGGAGGGAGGTTGGGTCAGGACCTCCTGCTTGGTCAACCTCCTTTTGTTTTGCACCTCCATTGAAAAGCCCACTGCAAAACTCTAAAGACTTGAATAAGACATGGTCTTTAGATCTTTTGGAGTTTTCCATTTAGAAGATACATAAAGAGACTTGTTACTTTTTTGGTGGGGGGCAAGAAACATTTTGCAAACGGTTGGTAGAGTAAAGGAGACATAAAGAGCAAAATACAAATTTGTTAAAGAAACGCTACACTTCTCTTCTCTTTTGATTTAATGCATTTCTTAGTTCTCTTTAGACAACTCTGACACTGAAGAAACCAGATTTTGCTAATAATAAACCCGAGACAAACAAACAAACCAAACAAATCATAGAGGAACAAAACGCAAAATCTTTGGCTCAAACTGAGGGTCCCAGCCTTTTCAGAAAGAAAGAAATGCCTTCTTCTTTTTCTATCAATTGATACTACCTGAAGAACTCAAATACTTTCTCTCTAGAACAAGTTGTCTTGTTCCATTCCTTTGAAAATACCAAAGGAAAACCATTGAAACTATTTGTTGTTGTTTTTTTCTGGGACAAGATAGTATTTTATTTTTTAAAATGGAATTTATTGGGGTGACATTGCTTTGCAAAACCATGCAGGTTTCAAGTGTACAACTCAATAAAACATCATCTGCACACTGCATCATGTGCCCATTGCCCCAAGCAAGGTCTCTTTCTGTCCCCAATTCTCCACCCTCCTTTACCCCCTTTACTTACCCTCACCTCCCCTTTCCCTCTGGATATCACCACACTGTTGTCTGCGTCAATGTGTATGTGTGTGTGTGTGTATGAATATATATTTTTTATTTTTGCTTAACCCCTTCACATCCTTTCATCCAGTTCCCTAACCCCTTCCCTCTGACAGCTGTCAGTCTGTTCCATGTATCCAGGCCTTTGTTTCTATTTTGTTCATTGGTTTATTTTGTTCACTAGATTCCACATATAAGTGAGATGTGGTATTTGTCTTCCTCTGACTGGCTTATTTCACTTGAAACTATTTATAATTTTAAACTTACATAAAGATGACATAACTTGTGAAAGATATTTTTAACTTGTATAATCACATGTTGAATTATTAAAAGGCAAGGAATGGGGGACAAAAATACTGGTGAATTCTTATTCATGCTCCAAAACCCAGCAAAATTGGTGTCTCCTCAGTGAAGATTTTGCTATCTTTTTAATTTAGTCCTCCTCTCCTCTGAGCTCCCATAGCATCCTGTACCTTCTACCATCACATACATTTATCTTAGGCTCTTTTAACTAATTTTAAAAAATCTGTGTATTTTGCTCAACAAACTGAGCTTCAGAGGTCATAACCATATAATTAACCTTTTGGATTCCACAGTGCCAGTGTGGTAATCGTTTATTATTGGTTGAAGAAATGAATTTATAAATAGAAAAATGGGTGAAGAGAAAAAATTAGAATGGTTTCTAAACTGTGTCACCTTATTAGAGAAATGTGGAGGTGACCATTCAGAAGCTGAGACATTATAGAAAACCTGGTGGCATAGCTTGAGACACATCAGCTAGAACATGTTTTGGAGTCACACCTGAGTTCATATCTGACTCGTCACATATTAGCCAATAATTTAACATCTTTGAGTTTTTTTACTCACTTAAAATGGGAAAAATAATGCTTCACAGTTTAAGTAGCTAATAGCTAATAAACAGCTTTGTTATGCATTTTTAACATAATATACACATGAGGTATGATGACTACTATTATCTCTGTGAGAAAAGTTTTTCTCTTTTAAATGATATTGGATATATTTACAGCCAGCAAAATTAGCACACAAATCAAAAGTAGTTTATTCTTTTTCTCATGGAAACGAAAGTAACAGTTTTTCTTGTATCACCTTGGTGTTACTACCAAGGAAGTAAAGGCAATTTTGCAGGTGGAAAATGGTTAGTTTATTGAAAAAACTATTTATTTTATGCAGTGGTTATTTTCATACTAAATTGAAAAAAAAATTTCCATAAAGATCTTTCCTTGTGTTATCTCATGACAGCTTTTAGATGCTTTTTGGTGGGAAGATTTATAAATTAATCTTATAATATATAAATATATTTAGTGGACTATGATTAGAAATATGATATTAAGTTGAATTGGGGTCTATGAGATTTAGAAAATAGGGAAACCTTTTGTCAAATGGAAAATGTTTCAAATGGATTTGTGGTTTGGCCAGCTGCTTATAGAATAATTCAAGAACTGTGGCTGGAACATTAGAGGACTGGCAGTCTAAGCTAAATGGACCATGTTACTCGTGGCTGTGCAGTTTCCTCTGTCCAACTTAGTCCTGGACCATGGTAGCTGCATCCTTAGCTGTTGGGTTAGAATGTACGTGGATGAACAAATGTCTCATCAAATAGCTAAGATGGTAGAACTTATAGACTTTGGGGTCAGACACCAGATCTTACCATAATGAAAAGACAATAAAACAGTAAGAGGGAGTGACACAATCTTCACCTGCTGAATTCACCTCAATTCTTTAAAGTTATTTTGCAGACATGCAGCTTGCAAAGCCCATGCTTTAAAAATGTACTATGGCCCTGGCCAGGTAGTTCAGTGGGCTGAAGCATTGTCCTACACACCAAAAATGTTGCAGGTTTGATTCCTGTCAGGGCACATACCTAGACTGTAGGTTCAATTCTCAGTTGGGAAGTGTACAGTCAATGTTTCTCTCCCACTTTGAGGTTTCTCTCCCTTTCTCTCTACAATCAATAAACATATCCTTGGGTGAGGACTAAAAAAAACTATTTTAAAATGTACTGTGATTATATTACTCCCAACCCTGTCTTAGACTGCACCCAAGAGGATTTATCCTTATTTATGCTCATGGATTGAGATTTCTTTTCAAGTGCTTGGGAGCTTTCCATTGTGTCCTTCGATGCTTCGAAATGAAGCCTTCTCATTTTTAATCCTTTCTTTTCCCCAGACAGAATTGCCTCTTGTAATTTCTTCTTTTTTACTTTAAAAAATTGAGTGAGAAAAAGAAGAAGAAGCAGAAGGATGCTAGTTGGAGACTGCAGCCCTGCGCTCTGGGAACAACTACTGCAGTTGGTAGTTAAAAATGGCACTCCCGTCTTTTTCCCCACAAACTGAAAATCAACTTTTCCTCTCAACATCTTCCTCTGGACTGGATCAATTAACAAATTAAATTATTGTAATGAAATGGCCACTTAAACATGTTCAAGTACTAGCTTCAAAGAGAAACAAAAGTGTTTTGAACATCTCTCGCCTGAACCCAAATCTTGTATAATCTAAATGGTGCAATGTGTGAGTGCTGGTGTTTAAACACGAAATCACTCAAAATCTGTTCTCGGTATAAATTTTTCTCGTCAAGAAATCACATACACGATTTAGCATAAATTGTGGCCTATTGTGATGACAATCCATAAGTGAAATACTCTAAATTGTGCTAACGTGTTGTTCACTGGGGAAAATCTGGAAACGATTGCGTCGTGGCCATCTGTAACTACTTGAGAAAAAGAAAGATGTTTCTAAAGAAATTACCCTTATTCTCAACCACTTTGTGAGCTATGAAACCTCCAAGAATCCTTCAGGAGTTATTGGGATATTGTGGCAATATGAGTGACACAAGTTACAACGGTAATACAGTGTCCATGAATACAAATAACTGGATGGTCGTTACAGGCAGTCTCATACTTAACTGATACCAATTTTCTATAGGAAAATTTGGCAATACTTGGAGAAAATTTCAGTGTTCCTATCCCTTGCCCCCTCAATCCCATTTCTAAAAATATATCCTCATGGGATTTAGGATATGTGCAAAGAGTCACTTATAGAGATGTTCATTGCAGAATTACTTATGATAGAGAAACAGTGGAAGCAATCCAAATATCCAGCAATAGGGTGCTGGTTAAATGAATCATAGGATAAATTTCTATAATGCTATACCATTCAGCTTGAAATGCGTTGTTAAGTAAGTGGAAAAAGTTGGCAAAAATATGCCCTGGCTGGTGTGGCTCAATGGGTTGAGCACCAGACTGTGAAGCAAAGGGTTCCTGGTTTCAGTTCCTAGTCAGGGCACATGTCTGGGTTGCAGGCCAGGTCCCCAGTAGGGGGTGTGCGAGAGGCCACCACATATTGATGTTTCTCTTCCTCTCTTTATCTCTCCCTCCTTTATAAATCTCTAAAAATAAATAAATAAAATCTTTTTAAAAAAGTTTGCAAAGATATGTAAGTATAATTCTTTTTATTTTGTAATTAAAAGATAGGAAAATATCTAGAAAGTATACTTTAAAAGGTTACTAATAATGGTTATTTTATAAATCATGGGGTTATAAGTGTTTCCTTTTTATCTTTTTGCTTCTTTATATTCTCTAATTTTCTACAATAAACATGCGTTGCTTGTATATAAAATTGCCCCTTGGCCCACATGCCTTCACTTTGGATGGACCAGAGGCTCTCAATCCACCTCAAAGAGCAAGCCACCATCACTATCCTGGACATAACCAGAAGCTTCATTGTAGAATGTGGAATCGGAATCTCCTTAGACTGCAAGGATTTTGCAGTTGTAACATCTTAACACTTTCTCATTTCATAATTATCTTCTTACTGTTTAAATATATACTCCTTCAAAGTCCTACAGGGTACACATTCACGATTTAAATTTTAAAAATTTAAATTATTATTTCAGTGTATCTTATGACAACTGTTTACATAATCGGGAATGTCCATGGCTTGGAATGGCTTCTTTGGTAAGTAGATTTATTTTAGCATATACTTAATAGATTTGAACACTTTAATATGGATACTGAAGAGTGATCCTTAGAATTCTTTGCAGTAGATTAGGACCTAAAACCCAAATATAGTCATAAAGGAAGATCAAGTCAACTCCAGTAAGGACAAAGCTCCTCCATCTTCATTCTTGTATTAGTGTCCCTTGTCCTTAAGTTTTGTGAATGGGACCAGCAGACTCTCTGCCTATGTCTGTTAAGCATGGAACCCAATAGTCGTAATTTGGGTCAAAGAGCAAATAGCCATGTTTTTGGGCTATAATACGGAAAACTACATTATTCACCCTTCAGGCATAATTATTCTCAAAGGGCATTATTCTCAACCATTGTTATGCCTGATGCCCCAAGATGCATATCAAGGTTTCCCATTTCTTTCCAATCCTAACGCTTATCAACCTAAAACCTGTCAATGCTTATACCCTTATTACTAAATTCACATTGCCTTTCTTACTAAGGCCTTTGGGGGGGTAAACCTGGAATTAAGGTGATTGAAGTTTAGAGAAACAATTTCTATGGAAACTGGGTTAAAGTCCCTTGCTTTCCTGTGAATTAAATTAAAAATTACCTTTTTTGGTGATGGGGAGCAGGGCTTGATTCATTCAGGCTGTGGGTATGGGTCATGCCAAATGACTAAATCCCAGGTTTTCATTTACTCAGAGTTATATAGCGTGTGCCTTCAACGACCAACTCTTTTACTAATTTATCATCCAAATAAAAAACTGAGCTTAGGAGACCCCAAAGTAAAAGCGTTTCCAGAATCCTCAATGTATTGTAGTAAATCTCCCATGACATCTTACCAACATACTCAGCCCTCCCAAGTTCCCATCCTCCCACAAAGGCAAAGTTAGAGGTTTTTTCCTCCATGATAGTATGTTACCTAGTATCTTTACCATAGCCCTCATGATATTACATGGTAACTATTTGTTTTGTCTGTTTTCTCTTAGTAGGCTTTGAAGTCCTTGAAGGCCAGGACTAGGACTTTACTCATCTTTCCATATCCACTCAAACCCTGTGTCTGCCATATAAGAGGCAATCAATGCCTTAAATACGTGTGGAGGGAATGTGGGGCTAGCTATAAGAATCGAACACCCTCCTTGTGAAGAAACACATAGAGTGGAATGTCCATTTACTGTTAAGAATAATCTTATGTCTGGACAGTAGTGATAAAAAGCAAGAAAGAAAGCAATGATATTTTAGTGCCTGTTTAATGATATATAAGGCTGGAAGAAAATCAGGAGTTTTTTCTTTATTGTGTAAGTCAATTTGATAAAGTGGATACTTTATAGCTCTGACTTCTGGGGCATTTTTATGCATATTCAGTTACTGCTCAATCTTGTCAGATAAATTTTTTTCCATAAAATCACAGCCTACTTCTGCAAAAAGCTGATATCATCCTGCCACTCAGAAATCTTACCCTGTACCGTAGTCACTGCACCAAGCACCAGCCAGCACAGCCAAGGCCGTCTGGAGCAATGGGCAGCCAGCACAGCGGCAGGTTTCATTTCAAAACCACCATGTAATTGAAACCGCTTTTACTTTCTTAAGCACTAGAGAAAACACGGTTTGAATGTATCATCACTAAAAAAAGGGTTTTCTGTGTTTTTTTTTCTTTCTACCCATATTGACTTATTTCTATAACCTAGGGAGCTCTAGGCATCCCACATCCTCCAGGGGGAAAATGTCTCATAATGACAGTATCAGGGAACTCCTAGAAATAGCCGGGGGTTCACATGATAAATCACATTGGGTGAAAATCTTAGCTTTAGTTCTAGAATTGGGAGAGTCCAGGGGGAGCCAACCTTTTGGGGTCTCTGGGCCATGCTGGAAGAAGAAGAGTTGTCTTGGGCCACATATTAAATACACAAACACTAATGAAAACTGATGAGCAAAAAAAAAAAAGATTTTAAATAAATTTATGATTTTGTGTTGGGCACTCACAGTCACCCTGGGCCACGGGTTGGATGCTACTTTTCACCATTCTTAGAGTCAGTTCAATTACAAAAATCTGTTAAGTGAAAATTAAGTATCAGACAATGTGCTGGATTCCTGGTAGGTGTTGGAGATGGAAAGAGGAAGGAGTTGAAGTGGCATTTCTCCTGGGCCTCACAGTCTAGTACGGAAAACTGACAATCTCACAAATTATGAAAACACCCATAGGGGCTTTGGAATCCTAGAGGACGAACAGATATTCTTCCACATCTTCTTCTGCAGTAACATTTGTTTTGGGACTTTATTACTTGTAAGCAATGACTCCTGGCTAATGCAGTCTCAGTGCTATAATACTGGATTCCCTATTCTCTGGTTTTGAAACTGGTCATCTGACGCACCTGGCTACACACTCCTGGGTTTTTCAATCCAGTTTTTTTCTCTATCCCTTCCTGGGTCCAAACCAGACAACACAGTGGCAGAATTCTGTTAGGAAGTTGCTAAATGTAGCTGCCAGACAGGGACTTAGGCCTGTTGTTTCAAAAGATCAGGAGATTTACTGTGGTGTAATGGACCCAGGGAGATACCTAACCCTCTCTGGTTTTCACTTTAAGGGGCAATTAGCCCATTAGGTCCAGCAGAATGGAAAATTAATTAAGCAAGTATTTTATATTTATTTAATGAGCATACTTAGCACCTTCTGGGTGTCAGGCACTGCACTAGGAACTGGAGATGTATAAATGCTCTCATGTAATTGATGGTCAAACAGGAGAGGCTGACATGCAACCAAATGGAAGCTAAGTAGAGCTTTTAAGTGGGCAGAGAAGCTACCCAGAGAACTAAGGAAATCTCCACCGAAGAGGTAATATTTCAGTTGGATCTTAAAAGATTGGCACTTCATCAGGGAATATGGAACAGCCTGTTCAAAGGCATTGGCACGGGAAAGAACACAGTGGGATTGGGGATTGATTTCAGTGTAGCCGTGGGAGGAAGAAAGAGGGTTCAAGGGATCCACAAATTCTGCCTGAGATGTAAATGGTTTTTCTCCTCTTCCCTGTGCATTTCCTGTAGGTCTCTCCTCTCGGTGGAAAAGAATCGCCACTTCTTCTTTTCCTTCCAGAGGCCAGCTTTTTAATAACTCACTACCCTCACAATGTTAATTGCAACATGCTTCGGGGGAAAAAATATTACACTTTTGACACCAACCATGGGTGCTAAATTTTATTTGGTATCCAACTGATCTGAAATAAATAATACAATTTTTAAAAAGTGAAATGTGCCCCCAGGTGCTTCTGTGTCACAGTTTTACCGCCGCAAAGTGGAGCCCTCCAGCCTGCACACAGCCGCTCTAGGAACGTGCTTCACACTCGCACAATGTTTTCGACAGATTATAGTCACTGGGGAGATCCTCTGTGCCCTTAAACTGAAATCATTATATGATGAGTGAGAAGCTTCTTATTATAAGCATTTATCTTATACTAGGTATGCTTATAGTAAAATTCAAATTTTTAAGATTAAGGATGAGCAAATTGGAGACAGGTGATTAAACTGGTGGGCCACAACCTGGGTATACATCAGAATGACACATGGAACTTCTTCAGAATTAAAGGGAAAAGGGTCTGGAATCAAAATTTATAAAAAAACAAAACTCCACAAATGACTTTGGCGCACAGTCATGTTTGTGAATTCCAGGGTCTGATGACCTCTTATGCATATGTCCAGTCATAAGATGGTTAGGCAATTTTCTGGGTGAATAACTAAATGGTGTAAAAAATCCACCTATTCAAGGTTGAAGTAGATCTAAAAAAATTTGTAGGAATAAAATGTCCAAGTGTTTTTTGAATTACGAACGATGTTTTTGAAAACCGTACTTTGAACTCTAACCATTCTGCTAATCCCATCTAGCAATATATATGCATTATGTATATTGTTCAGTATAACGGAGCATGGATCCTGAGTTCATCTATCATTCCTGTTCTTCTCATTCCTATTAGTAATACCTCTGTCACTTTGTGCAATAATTTATAAATGTCATTCACCCCGAGGCAAACAGAAGTAGAGATGTGCCATTAGGAGTGCAGAGTTATCTTTCCTTGCTGAAAGCAGGTATCTTCAAGCTGCCTGGCATCTATACAGATTAGGGAAAAAAAGATGAACTTTCTGCTGTTGTGAATTCTCACATGATTGGTTGGCTGGTTGTTTTAAAAAAGTATTGACTAAGTCTTAAGGACTCAGAGATAAATTAAACTTAGAAAGAAAATCAAGTTAAGCTTAATCAAGTTAAGCTTTTGAATAACATAAAACATCTATTCTTTTTCTTATGATGCTTCAGTGTGTGCATGCTGAAGGAGGGACCAAAGTGGTGATATTTGGGTCAGTGCCCACTGCAGGGAGAATGGGGAAAGAGAGAGGAGAAAAGTGTCCTGGCAGCTGTGGCAAAATCAGGCGGAACAAAGAGGGACAATTCTTCCAAGGCAGAGGGGGCGTTGTTACTAGAAAATAAATATTTAAAAGGTGTCAGGCAGATAAAATCAATATAGATCCACTCGAATTGTAAATCAGATTACATCGTTTTTATTTTCCGTAAAACTAAAATGTAAACAAGGGCACAAAAATAAGGCTGTTACATTTGACTTTATGTTTGAGACATTTTTGGAATGGATCACAGAGGTATGTATCCATTAGCCACTTCATAAAAACCAGAAGAAAAGAAAAGAAGAAAGTGGTGAGGCAGGCATTTTCTTGCATGAAAAAATTGGGTTGTTATGCTTCAAAGAGGAATATTGTTCTAAATGTATGTTACATTAGATGCAAAAATAATTATGAAACAGTGTGGTTTTGTCAGTTAAATCCTGAGGTTTGCAGGTGAAATGAAAATGAGTTATTGTTTTGGTTGCTGTCCCAATGACATGTGCTGCTCATTGGTGTCAAAGCTGTTTATTAAAGTAAGCAGAGCAGGCATTTCACTTTCACTAAGTAACAAAAGTGAAGTTACAAATTGTTATGTGCCACATGAATAAGCATTTGCTATTGGCACTATTTCCCAAGGTCAGCGGTTTGTCCAAGAGTAACAATTTATAAATGTAATTGAGGACCAAATCGCCAAATAGATCCTTGCTCCATTATACTCTTTTCTTCTGCTCCATTTACTCTCATTTTGATTCTTTGGTTTTCTTTCTTATGGTCTCTTCCCCTTCCACACAGTTCAATCCATTCAAAATCTCATTCTTCACTCTTTTATTCTCACATTACCCATTTTATCTAAAGATTTTATTTTTTAAAATAATGGTTTGTATATTTTCCTTTTAAGTTTTTAAAATTTTTCAGTTGCAGTTGGCATTCAATATATTGGCTTCAGGTGTACAGCATAGTGGTTAGACGCACATGACTTATGAAGCAATTCCTCCAGTAAGCCTACTGCCCACCTGATACCACACATAGTTGCTCCAATATTTTTTACTATAAATTCCTTATGCTCTACTTTATATCCCCATGGCTGTTTTGTAACTACCAATTTATATATCTTAATCTCTTCACCTTTTTCGCTCAGTGCCCCCCCGCCCAAAACTTCCTCCCCTTTGGCCACCAGTGGTTTGTTCTCTGTATCTATAAGTTTGTTTCTGTTTTGTTTGCTCATTTGTCTTGTTCTTTAGATTCCACATATAAGTGAAATCATATAGTATTTGTCTTTCTTTATCTGACTTATCTCACTTAGCATAATAACCTCTAGGTCCATTCATGTCACAACTGGTAAGATTTCACTCTTTTTTATGGCCAAGTAATATTTCATTGTATATATGTACTACAGCTTTTTTATCCACTCATCTGTTGATTGGATAAAAACACTTGTGTTGCTTCCATATCTTAGCTATTGTAAATAACCCTGCAATGAACCTATGGGTGCGTATATCCTTTTGAATTAGTGTTTTGTGTTTCTTTGGACATATATCCAGAAGTGGAATTGCTGGGTCACAAGGCAATTCCATTTCTAACTTTTTGAGGAGGCTCCATATTGTTTTCTATAGTGGCTATACCAGTCTGCATTCCCAGCAACGGTGCCAGACTTTTCTCCACACCCTCGCTAACACTTGTTGTTGTTGTTTTTTTATTTACTGAAGATAGCCATTCTGACAGGTATGTGGTGATATCCCATTGTGGTTTTTATTTGTGTTATCTGATGGCTATGGCATTGAGTATCTTCTCATATGTAAAGATTATTATAATAATTACTTTTTCTCATTTCTTCCCTTTTTCTTCTTTCTCTTTGCACCTCCTGCCCTCCACCCCCCACTCCGCTTACTTCCCTATTCCTTGTCAAGATGAACGTAGAGGTGGAGAAGTGACTGAAGAAAATCTTAGGAAAAAAATGAGAGACAATATAAAACAAGACAAAACACAACAAAAAATAAAATAAGAAATGGAATTCTTAAAGATAGCAAGCTGCTTTGATATAAAAAAAGAGACTAGCTCGAACCCGCAGGGTGAGACATGTTAAATGGAAAGGTGCATGGCCAGTAGCTATCTGCGAAGCTTGCAGGCTATCTTTTGGGACTTTGAAGACAACTTGTTGAAGGTCAGTAGAAAGTGTAAAAGGGAATTCCTCCATGTGTCTAAAGGGATAGAAACCATCCTGCTTCCTCTCCACAACGTGGAACTTGGAAAGCAACTTCAATACAAAGGTCCGGTGAGGGATGTAGAAGGAAAAGGGAATCAGAAAATTGGCTTTGGCACTAGAATAGAATTTAAAAATATGGAAAAATGAAAAGACATGACAAGCACTGAAAATAATATTATCACTTTGATATCACTTGTGGCTCTAAGTGGACACTTTCACTAAAGGCATAAAAGAGGCCATGGTTTTGAAGAATCTTTGGCAAAGAGGTAGAAGCTTAGAGAGCTATAGTTGGAGTTTATTAAATAATTTTATGATATTCACTTTTTTTGAAAAATTGAGATATGATTGACATATAACATTGTGTAAGTTTAAGTTACACAATGTGTTGATTTAATACACTTATATATTGCAATATGATTACTGCCACAATTTTTGCTAACCCTTCCATCATGTCACATAATTAGCATTTCATTTTTGTGGTAAGAACAGTTAAGATACACTCTCTTTGCAAATTTGAAGTATACGGTACAGTGCTGTTGACTATAATCACTATACTGGGCCTTAGCTCTCCAGAAAAAATTCATCTTCTAGTTGCAAGTTTGTCCCCTTTAACAACTTCTCCCCAATTTGCCATCCCCTGTCCCTGATAACCACCATGCCACCCTCTGTTTCTACGAGTTCGGCTTTTTTAGAGTCCACCTATGACACAGTATTTGTCTTTCTCTGTCTGACTTATTTCACTTAGCACAATGTCCTCAAGGTCCATCCATGTTTTCACAAATGGTAGGATTTTCTTCTTTCCCATGACCAAATCATATTCCAGTGTATATAGGTATACCACCTCTTCTTATGATCCACATTCATCCACTGATGGACGCTTAGGTCATTTTCACATTGTGACTATTGTGAATAATGTTGTAGTAAACTTATTTTTCATAATGGAGGCAAATAAAAATTACCATCTAAATGTAGACGTGGTAACTTAGGACAGTGGTTTTGGGGAGTGAACACCATAAACTCACAGGGTTTTAGCAACTCTGACCCATCTGGAGGCCTTTGTGGGAGGAGGAGAGACTTAATGAACCAGAGAAAATGTGATTTAAATTTTAATTCCAGTTGTCATACATACTAGTCCTGTGACTTGCACAAGTGGTGGATCCTAGCAACATTCTCACAGCTGTGGTGGGGGGGGGCATATTGACTGTCCTTACTTTAGGAGATAAAGAGCAGAAGCAAGTGTGGTTATCTACTAAATTTCAGTGCACAACAAAGCTGTGTAATGCGAGGGATTCTTAAATATTTCACACATGCATTCGTATTGGATGGGCTTTTCCCCAAATCTCTTTCTTGTTGACTGCTATGTTGATTGTATTATTGTCAGAATATATAACCTGCAAGACTTCTGATTTAGGGTGTATTGAGATGTTCATTGTAGGCTAACAAATGGTTAATATTTTGAGAATTTTCCATATGTATTTGAGAATAATATTTTCTGTTGAACAGTTTTCTCTGCTCAGGTGATGCTCATGTTAATGAAAGACACTAGAGCCTCTTTTTTTTTCACTTTGATTTGTTTATTTGTTAAGGTATCCCACAATGATTATGGATTTGTTAATTTTTGCTTGCATTTCTATCAGTTTTGGTTTATGTATTTTGAAGCTATTTCATTAGCTATATAAAGGTTCATAACTGTTAACCTTTTGCTGGAACATACCTTATAATCAATAATAAATACTCTTCTTTCTCTTTTTGAAAGTCTTTTTTTTTTTTGCCTCAGTAAATTTTGTCAAAAACTTAAACTGCTATACTTGCTTTCCTTTTGGTGGTGTTGGTCATTTTTCCTTTATTTTCAAGCTTTCTATGTCATTGTTCTTCCAAATAAGAAGTCTAGTCAACTCAAGAGACCATTTGGAGAGATCTGAGAGCAAGAGAGAGAGAGTGAGAGAGATAGAGAGACAGAGAGAGAGACAGAGAGGGAGAGACATGTGAGCCCCTGTTGGTCCAGTCCCTGACTTTTGAGCCTTCTAGCACAGGTGCCATGTGAATGAAGAAGGCTTCAAGATGAGCCCAGCATTAACCGATGTCTGCTTGCAACTGTGTGACAGAGCCCAAGGATGAACCACCTGAGCCCAGCCAACCCTCAGAAACTGGAGAAATAATAATAATAATAATAATAATAATAATAATAATAAAATCATTGTTGTTTTATGCCATCATTTTTGTCATACAAAATAACTTGAGCAGAGCTTAACATCTAAGGTATTGTTCTAAGTATCTCTTATGTAGGTAACTCATTTAATTCTCACTGCTCTATTATTCTTCCTATTCTATAAGTTGCATAGCTGGTGTACAGAGAAGTTAAATGCATCAGGTGGCTCTTTTTTCTGCAAAACAAATGACTCCCAAATCTAGTAATATAAAATAATGATTCTGCTGACCTGGGCCTCACTCAAATGGTCTTAGTTGGCTTTACTCCTGAATCTGCAATTAGCTGTTGGCTTACTGGGGGCTGGGGAGTCTACAACGACCTCTTTCACATTCCTGGCCATGGACTTGTCCTCTGAGGATGCTGGGGTGACTGAGCCATGTGATCTCTTATTATCTAGCAGGCCAGGCTGGGCTGATTCACACCATGGAGGCAGTGTTCCAGGAGAGGAGTGAAGCATTCAAGGGCTCCTGCCTAACCTTGGGACTGGTACAAGCCAGACCAGAGTTAAGGGGTGAGAAAAATGGGATCTACCTCTTGATGGAATAAAATATTGCAAGGATGAGAATACAAGGAGGTAGATTCTTGGGACCAGTCTGCCACAATCAGTTATATTACATAAGTTGCACATTGTTACATAGGTTGTGACAGAAGACAGGTCTGCACCCAAGCAGCAGGCTCCCAAGGGCATCCCCTTCACTACTGAACCACACTGTCTCTGACTACATGACAGCTAGTGTCAACCCTTGGTGAAAACCACCTCAAAAGACAGGCTGGCTACCATATCCAATCAGAAACCCAAGGCTTTCACAGTATATTAGAACCAATAGTTTGAGTCTTGTCTTAACCACTTACTAGATATTTATTCTTGGGTAAACTACTAAAACTCCTCAAATCTCAACTTCCTCATATGAAAAATGATGTTTTTTAAAATAACAATTAAGATAAGACATAGTCAGTTTTGCTGTAATCCAACATATGCATTCCTAAAAATCACTATACTGTGCAAAATTACATAATAAAAACTACAGAACTTATGGGAAATGAGGTTAGCGGCATGACACTAAAATAGTGACACACATCAAAAAAAAAATTGAACCCTAATGAAAACAATAGTGCAATTTTACATGGAAAATGGTTAAAAAATATATAAATATTACACAAAATTTGTGTTGGGTTCAAAAGTGTCCTAATATAACAATCATTTTGGAACAAGATTGTGTTTTTTTTTTAATTTTTAATTTTTTAAAATATATTTTATTGATTATACTTTATTATTTTATTTTATTATTCAATTTTATTGATTATTGATTATACAGTTGTCTCATTTTTTCCTCCCCTCCACCCTCCACCTCCCCACCAGTATTCCCCTCCACCTTAGTTCATGTCCATGGGTTGTACATATTTGGCTTCTTGATTTCCTATACAATTCTTAACCTCCCCCTGTCTATTTTGTACCTACTATTTATGTTTCTTATTCTCCATACCTTTTCCCCCATCCCCACCTCCCCCTCCCTCCATGTGATCTCCACTTCTGTGATTCTGTTCCTGTTCTAGTTGTTTGCATTTTTGTTTTTTAGGTTCAGTTGTTGATAGTCGTGAGTTTGTTGTCATTTTTCTCTTCATAATTTTTATCTTTTTCTTAGATAAGTCCCTTTAACATTTCATATAATAAGAGCTTGGTGATGATGAACTCCTTTAACTTGACCTTATCTGGGAAGCACTTTATCTGCCCTTCCATTCTAAATGATAGCTTTGCCTAATAGAGTAATGTTGGATGTAGGTCCTTGACTTCCATGACTTTCAATATTTACTTCTTCCCAGACACTTCTTGCCTGTAAAGTTGCTTTTGAGAAATCAGCTGATAGTTTTATGGGAACTCCTTTATAGGTAACTGTCTCCTTTTCTCTTGCTGCTTTTAAGATTCTCTCCTTATCTTTAATCTTGGGTAATGTAATGATGATGTGCCTTGGTGTGTGCTTCCTTGGGTCCAACTTCTTTGGGACTCTCTGGGCTTCTTGGACTTCCTGGAAGTCTATTTCCTTGGCCAGGATGGGGAAGTTCCCCTTCATTATTTTTTCAGATAAGTTTTCAATTTCTTGCTCTTCTTCTTCTCCTTCTGGCACCCCTATGATTTGGATGCTGGAATGTTTAAAGTTGTCCTGGAGGTTCCTAAACCTCACCTCATGTTTTTGAATTCTTGTTTCTTCATTCTGTTCTGGTTGAGTGTTTATTTCTTCCTTCTGCTCCAAACCATTGATCTGAGTCCTAGTTTCCTTCCCTTCACTGTTGGTTCCCTGTATATTTTTCTTTGTTTCACTTTGCATAGCCTTCACCTTTTCCTCTGTTTTGTGACCATACTCAACCATTTCTGTCAGCACCCTGATTACCAGTGTTTTGAACTCTGCATCTGATAGGCTGGCTATTCTTTATCACTTAAAGTTAGTTCTTTTTTATGGAATTTTGATCTGTTCTTTCATTTGGGCCATATTTGTCCCGACACACCTGTTATGTTTTAAGGTGCGGAGCCTTAGATATTCACCAGGGCAGGGTAACCCATGTTGCTGCACTGTGGTGCTATACGTGGCGGAGGGGTTAGAGGGGGAACAATGCCACTTGCTCAGTTCTCAGCAGGCTCTCAGTCGCTTCCCCTGATACCCACAAGCAAATTGAGCCCTTCTGGTGCTGATTACCTGGGTGGATGGGTTTATGTCCATTCTAGGACCCTGTGGGTCTCTCCAGCAAAAACTTCTATGAGGTTGGGAGTTTCTCCCACCACCGCAACCCCCACAGATTTTTACAGCCAGAGGTTTTAAAGGCTTTCTTTGCCTGCACTGAGACCCTGGGTTTTGTGGCCTGTTTCATTCCCCTGTTGTTCCTCCTGGTTTATCTGCATGCAAGTGTGGGGCAGCTAGCCGCTGTTCACCCACCCAGCCACTGTTCGCCCACCCAGCCCTCCAGCCACTGCCTAGCCACGAGTCATCTCCATCTTGGCTGCCCGTCTCTGCCCCTCCTACCAGTCTGGATGAATGTTTCTTCTTAAACTCCTTGGTTGTCGGACTTCCATACAGTTCAATTTTCTGGCAGTTCTGGTTGTTTTTTGTTTTTAAATATATTGTTGTCTTTCTTTTGGTTGTGTGAAGAGGAAAAGTATATCTACCTATGCCTCCATCATGGCTGGATTTCTCTTTTTAATTTATATTTTATTGATCATGCTATTACAGTTGTTCTGATTTTTCTCCCTGTGCCTCCCTCTGTCCAGCACCCCCACTCTCTCAGGCAATTCTCCCACCATTTTTCATGTCCATGGGTCATGCATATATATTCTTTGACTACTCCATTTCCTACACTGTACTTTACATCCCCATGGCTATTCTGTAACTACCTATTTGTAATTCTTAATCACCTTACCTCTTCACTCATTCCCCCACAACCCCCTCTCATCTGGCAACCATCAAATGTTCTCTGCATCCATGATTTTGTCTCTGTTTTTCTTGTTTGCTTAGTTTGTTTTTTAGATTCAATTGTTGACAGATTTGTATTTATTGCCATTTTATTGTATTTATTGCCATTTTTATTGACCTTCTTCTTTTTCTTAAATAAATCCCTTTAACATTTCATATAATAATGGTTTGGTGATGATGAACTCCTTTAGGTTTTTTTGTCTGGGAAACTATCTGCCCTCAATTCTAAATGATAGCTTTGCTGGGTAGAGCAACCTTGGCTGTAGGTCCCTGCTTTTCATGGCTTTGAATATTTCTTGCCCATCCCTTCTAGGTTGCAAAGTTTCTTTTGAGAAATCAGCTGACTATCTTATGGGGACTCCCCCGTATATAACTAACTACTTTTCTCTTGCTGTTTATAAGATTCTCTCTTTACATTTAGCCTTTGGCATTTCAATTATGATGTGTCTTAGAGTGGGCCTCTTTGTATCCATCATGTTTGGGACTCTCTGTGCTTCCTGGACTTGCATGTTTATTTCCTTCACCAAATTAGGGAAATTTTCTTTCATTCTTTAATTTTTTCAAAGAGATTCCCAATTCCTTGCTCTTGCTCTTCTCACACCCCATGATGCAAATGTTGGACCTTGTGATTTCTCCCATAAGCTGCTTATACCAGCCTCATATTTTGGATTCTTTTTTCTTCTTGTTCTGATTGGTTGTTTTTTGTCTCCTTGTGTTCCAAATAATTGATTTGATTCTCAGCTTCATCCACTCTACTGTTGTACCTGTAAATTGTTCTTTATTTCAGTTAGTGTACCCTTCATTTATTACTGGGTCTTTTTTATGCTGTTGAGATCTCATTAAGTTCTTTGAGCATTCTTATAACCAGTGTTTTGAACTCTGCATCTAATAGATTGCTTATCTCCATTTCATTTAGCTCTTTTTCTGGAATTTTGATCTGTTCTTTCATTTGGGTGATGTTCCTTTGTCTCCTCATTTTGGCAGCCTCTCTGCTTTTGTTTCTATGTATTAGGTCAAGTTGCTTTGACTCTGTGTCTTGATAGTGTGGCCTAATGTGGTAGGTGCCCTGTAGGGTCCAGTGACACAGCCTCCCCTGTCACCCAAGCTGGGTACTCAGGTGCACCCTTTGTATGGGCTGAGCATACCCTCCTCTTGTAGTTGAGCCTCAGTTGCTGTTGGCAGATCAACGGGAGGGATTTACCCAGGCCAGTCAACTGCAAGGACAGGCTGTGACCACTTACCACCAACCTCCACCCTCTGTGGAGGATCAGCTGTGCAGGGCAGGATGGTGGTGCTCTGGTATGGTCTATAATTGACCACTGGGTGGGCTGGCCCTGGGGCTTCCCCAGTGGTGTACGCCAAGGTGAGCCTGTCCCCTGTGTTTTACCCAGGGCCACCCTGCCTGAGTTCTAAAGCAATCTGAGAAGTCTACTAGTTGTGTTGGGCTTGGAGATTCCCAGGTGGAGCCAAACCGTGAACCTAGGCTGGCTGCTCCTAGTGCCAGACCTGGGGCTCACTGAAGCCAGCTATTGCTTGTTTGATAGGATTTAGGAAATGTGAAGCATGAGCCAAATCAGCCATTCATATGGAAAAGCAACTTGGGTGGGCCCATGGGTGGGTGGGGTGGAGTCTCTGGGCTCCTCCAAGGTGGATCAAAAAGCATTAGCCAGGTTGATAGAGCCTCAAATATGGTACCAGCTTCTCAACTCAGTCTGGATGGTTGTGGTTTCTTTAATTCCATAGTTGTCAAACTTCCATCCAACCTGATTTCTGACTGTTCTGAGTGATGGTTCTAAATTTTAGTTGTAATTTTGATGTGGTTGTGTGAAGAGGAGGGCCATGTCTGCCTTCACTGCCACCTTAATTGGAAGTCTCCAAGTTTGTGTTTTCAAAACAAGTATTTAAACAGAATTGACTGTGGAGTTGTTAGCATAGCTCTTATTACTACTCAAGAAATGTTAGATCATTACTATTATTATGAAGCCTCATTGACTGAAAAAAAAGACATATTTTCTTCAATGGCATTAGGGTACATTAAGAAAGAATGGATGGGTGTCCAGCAAGGAATTTAGAAAAAGGAAAGCTAGTGAACAAGAATTATCAATGTGTTTCCAGTACTGGCCAGAGAATCCAAGTGCCCTCCTTCTTGGCAGGTACATTTCAATTTGGATATGGCTGTGTTAGGCCTAATGACACCAGTTATTAAGGTCATCCAACTTCTTCCTTCTGCTCCAAACCCATTCTTACCTATCAAACTCCTGATTGTGATTTACCTCTTCATGTTATAGGGCGGCTGCAGTCTCAGGCTGACGTAAACATTAACTACTACTTGGCAGTTGCATTTCTTAGTGTAAATTGCTAAATTGGCACTCTGTTCTGCACATCAGTCTCCTGTGAATTCCCAGGGATTAATCAACTACAAGCACACTGACACATTCCATTTTCTGGATCTGCAAAGCCGAGGAGCAGGTGTTGGAATGCCGTGACCCTGAGAAGTGACTGCTCCCTGCCAGGTCCGACAGCTGCTGCCCCAGATGACACATTTACCCATTCTCCAACTCCAAGAGTGCTGGCACATAACCACATTGGATCTGGACACATGTGCACGTGGGAAGATATAACATAGTCTCTTTCTAAGGTTCCAGTTCTTTTTTAAATGTGTCTTTCTTACAGAATTAGGACCAACTTCTTCATTCTATAGTAAATAACTTGAAAAGCTGGGATCTGAGCCTTAAGGCATACCATCTTCACTTATAACACTCGAATTTTGGATAGTTGACTTTGAATAAATTTGCACCTGCAAATACTCATTTTTCTCTTTCTTCAGGAGGTAAATTACCTTAGAAAGTAAAGAGTATGACATTCAGCTGTCTACTTTATTCCCTATTCATCCAAAATTGAACTAACAAAAGAATACGTGATTAGTATCATCAAAGAGAGAACTTGAAGAGAAATAGACTCTTTTCTTATTTTGCTTCATTGCAATACTCTCAGACATCTAACCCCATGATTGGGCCTGAAATGCGCCACTATTGAAGATGCGATCTTTTTGCCATCTAGCAGGCTTGCCATCTTTTCTCCTGCAATTGAGGGGATTTGTAGGCTTTGCCTTTGAATGAGCACCTACTAATACAAACAAACCAGAGATGTTTGCAGACATTTGTTGTAGTGTGAAGGCAAAAATAATTGGCCAGTTAGGTAAATTGGAGCCACGACCATTATCTGAAAGCTTTCAAAACTTATAAAGCCCAGTATTATTTATATCTGCCATCTTATAAGAATGCCTTAATATGTAAATTAATCAATTATAATTTGCATATTTTTAAGATGGAAGTTTCTCTGTGGTTGCACACATTTTCATTGTGTTTAAGTATTCACTCAATAAGTCAATTATTTGTTCAACAAACATTTATTAAATGCATTAGTTGAATGCCAGACCCCATAGTAGGTGCTAAGGATATAACAGCTCTATTATTATTGGCTCTAAGAGCTTGGAGTCTGGCTGAAGCAAAATATAAATAAATGCTTATTACATAATTCATTCATTCATTTATTCAACATATCTTTTTTGAGCACCTAAATGCCAGGAGTTATTTTAAACATTGGAAATGGAACAATACATCCTTGCTTTGGCAAGCTTGCATTGTAGGAAATAGTTGATAAATAAGTAGATAAATAGACAAGATAATTTCAGATAGCCATGAGAGCTATGAAAAAAATAAAGCAGGGTAAATTGATCCAGAATGAGTAATGGGGGTAGTACTTTAGCTGGGATTATGACAGATGACTTCTCTGAGTAGGTGACATTTGTGCTGAGATCTGAATGTTAGGAAATGGCCAGTGGGAAGGATCTGTAGGAGTTTTCCATGCAAGGGAGCATTAACTCCAAAAGCCTTGAGAGAACAAGTTTGGCATATTGGAGGCACTGCTAATTGGCGTGTCTGATACAGGATCAAAGGTGTAGGCTGGGACCTAAAAACCATGGTAAAGCATTGGAATTTTATCCTAAATGTAATAGCAGCTGCTGGTGTTGGGGTGGGGGTAGGGTTGTTGAACATTGAAATCGTCTAACTAACTCATGTTTTTAAAAGATTGCTTTGGCAGTTTGTGCAGGGGCTAGATGGAAATGGGTTGAACAAGGTGGCTTTTGTTACAATTCAGAGAGGAGATGGTGATGATGTACACAATCTCAGCTGTGATGAGGATGACAATGTAATTGGCATTCTAAAAGCTGTCCCTGAAAAGAGCTGCAAGAGCACAGATATGAGTGGAATTAATTCTGCTTTGAAAGGTTGGGAGTTCATCAGGAGGGGTGTGTGAACCCTGCATGCGACACTAGAACAGGGATGGACAAACTTCAGAACCACAGAGCAAAAACATTTCAGGTTTTGAGAAATATATGGTTACTTGTTGCAATTATTCAACTCTGTTGTTATCATTCAAAAGCAGCCATAGACAATGTGTTAATGAATGGATGTGGCTGTATGCCAATAAAACTTTTTTTTCAAAAACGTGCAGCCAGTGGATCTTGGCTTGCAGGCTCTGGTTTCATGATGCTTGGTCTAGATGTTATCATCTGTAGCACTTCTGAGTTTCTTCTTTTTTCTCCATTGTATCGTATGCCATTTCTCTTCATCCTCACTACTTTGATTTTGTTTATAGTAACTTTGAGAGCCAGGATATTTTTATTATACTATTTAAATAATTTACAGTATCATCAACTATGATATCCCTCAAAAAAAATCTGCTTAAAGGCTTGATCTGATAGCCTGTGATAGAGGTGGTCCAAAACTTGCCCACTTCTTGGTGGAAAGAGCAGTCTTCAACACTCTTGTCTTCAGAGTTGGTTTTCTGTCACTGAAAATGATTGATCACAAAGACATTGGAGTCATATTTTATAGTCATTGTCTTCACCTCCTATATAAAATAAAAGAGTAAGTTTTATTGACTCTTTTTCATAGTTTTCTATCCATCTGTCACCTTCTACATAAGGCAGGACCCAAAGAGAAAATAAAATACTGTAAGCATTTAAAATTTAACAGAGTGAATTGGGGTCACCAGTGACGAAGCTAAAAAGGTATATAGGGAGCAATAATAATATCACTCAGAGATTAGTAATGGCAAAAAGCTGCTACCAGTTTTAAGCAGGGGTGGGGACAGAGAAAGGAGTTGGGCTTTCTGTGGCCCAGGGACTAGAGTCCATTGGCCGAACTCAGCCAGCAGCTAGCTGACATAAGAGCCTGTGAACCAAGCAAGACAAGCAGAGCAGAGGGAGGGAAAGGAGTGGGTCTGAGGCAGCAGACCCTGGACCTGTTCCTTCTCTCTTCCTCTAACCAGCACCCTGGCTCAGGTCCTCGTCCTATGCCTGACTGACTGCGACAGCACCTCACCAAGTCCCCAGTTTCCTGAACTGATTCATTCTTTCAAGTTGCACTCTTTCATGTGATTTAGTGTCAGTCAAACCCATAGCCAATTTTTATGGTAGCTCTCAAGTCCCACCTCTTTCTTAAAATGTTATTGTTCACTCCAGGAATCCAAAGTAGACACTACTTCTTTTGAAACTCTGTATCAGGCATTGTTTCTAATAAGTCCTGGATACTTAATCATATATTTTTCTCACATTGGTTCTAAACATTTCTCCCGAGTAGGCTGTAGGTTTCTCAAGTGCAGGGACCACACCTTCTATTTCTTTGTATTGTCTATGGGATCCACAGCATGGATGGGTATAAGTAGGTGCGAGATAAATACTTGCCGAATGATTAGATTTTAAAGCGATAGAATCTTAAAGGCAAAAAGATCCTTTACCTTGACTAATTTACAATCTCTCAGATAGTCATAAAGAGACTCTCTAAAAGTCAGAAAGAAAAATTGATACCGAGAAAATAGAGAAAGTTTTGAAGAGAGTTATCACAGTAAAGAGACTTGAAATCCTTTCTTGGAAGGAGGTCTGAGTGGGAAATACACACACGCACACACATCCACACACATCAGGTGGGCAGAGAGAGAGAGCAGGGCCTGGGATTAGGGAGTGGTGCTCTGGTTACAGATATGGGGCGAAATGTGCTTATCACACATAGAATAACAAACCTGTTCAACAGCTGATCTTACAAAGGTAAGTAATTTCAAATGTGCTTAGGGGCACAGTTACGGGAGAAGTCTCCCGTGCTCCCTCTGAGGGACCCACTACCAAGATGAGCTGTTTGTCAGAAGAAAGCCTCCCTCAGAGTGAGCTTCTCCTGGCAATCTGTGATGTGAGCTGTTTGGAGGAAGAGTTTGGAATGTGTCCAGCCAAGCACCAGCGACAGAATGCCTCAGAGCCTGAGGTAATCCAAAATGTCCTTGTCATCCACGGCTGATTGTACGGCCTCACTGAGCTCACCCTGGATGGTCTGGGATAGCTTCCCTTGATGACACAGCTTCCCAGCAAATCAGCAGCTTCAGCGTTCATAGGTTGTAACTTTGTATAATCATTTTTCTGACACATTTTAAATAAGTAACAGGGTGAGGCCGTGTGCTACACAGGTATTTTCACTGCCTGATGTCCAACAACCGCTCTTCCACAAATCGTAGGGATGCGTCTTGTAGTTGTACCAGAAACAAGTTCTTGCCTATGTCTTCCAGTGCCTGATGTCCTTCAGAACCAGTGTCTGTCCCTCCAACTCCTGGGGTGATGGCATCAAAGATAAAACAATGTCAATAAGCTCTCCATGGCTCTACGGAGGGAACTCCCTTTGAAAGGGGTCACTCCAGAAACAAAGTCATTTTCTCCTTCTCAGGTACAGAGATAAGAGTATAGTAATCTCAAGGAGAACACCAGTGACTCTGGGTGATGCTGGGAACATGACAGGAACAGTTTCAGTAGTTTGCTTTATACACTGAAACATCACCGCCTCCTTCAAGCCTGCCAACCTGGGGAGGTTTCTAAAGGGAAAATGACTGTATCTAGGATCCGCAACTTCTGGAACTTTGGAAATATTTGGATTGTATGTGTAAGTACTTTGGACAATTCTCAGAAATACTTGGAGATGGTTATATTCCTAGGGTAAGAGCATTTCCAGTTAAAGAGCAATGGGGAGTCTTCAGAGCAGGAGTTTCATGAGATTAATGTGCCTGCTGTCTCAGTTGGGGACAGCAGGACAGAACACCTGACATCACTCTCCTGATGTAAGAAAGAACTCCAAACTGGATTGTCTCTGATGTAAGTGAGTTCTTGAATGGTTCAAGCCTGGACATAACTAGTAAGCAAGGATTATTGAGGGGACTTGGGTTTTGTTTTCCAAATAAATCATATGACTCTTGAAGTCCCTTCTAATCTCTGAATTCAAAGGTAGGGGTTTTGTAAGAGCGTTTTCACTGGGAAGCCCCCCTCCAATTTTCTTATCTGTCCCTTCATTCTTTATTTGTTGTCATGAGGCTACATATGTATCATGCCATCCATAAGTTGTTTTTTTCATTGAGAACGTGGGTAACACGAGGCCAGGGTGGCAACAGAAGAGATGCATGAGAAGCAGCTTTGGAAAGCCAGATCTTCTGTAGGCTTCTAGATCTCATAGGAATTTAGTCGTACAGTTGCTTTCAGGATCTGAATGGATGCCTAAAAATCTGTGTAGTAGGATGTGAGGAATTTCAAGCAAAAAGTTATGCTCTTTGTCCTTCCCATTGGCTTGTAAGACCACAGCAAGTTAGACAACTGACAAGATATTTTTATAGATTTTTCTCAGTGGGATAGCACATTGATCCTTTGGGCCTTTATTGAGGAAAGCTGTCAGGCAACCAGCTGACACTTCCACATTGGTAAGCTGACCCCATCACTAACCTGGTTCGGATGGCTCGACAGCGCCGACTGTCAACAGCTCGCGATCTGATGGATCGCTTTAGGCAGGGAAGAAATGAAATTACCCTTCAAACGAGTTGATAAGGTTGAAATATGTTAAGAGAAGCAGTTTGCTCCTTAGAAAAAGTCCACTATCATATTTTAATCACAATATAGTAGACTCTTAGAGCAGGAAGATTAATGATAATCTATTAGAGTTAAATTATGTTCCTCAGTAAAATGAAAGAATTAGGGCAGTTTTATGGATGTGATTACTCAAAACTCCCCAGCTTTGCACTGTTAGTATGGGCATCGGATGGGACTGACATCCTACCTAGTGCCGGGAGAAAATGACATTTTGCAAAAACAAACACACCAACTAAACCAACAGCCAATACAAGGTTAATGTGCCGTTTGCGAGCTTCATTTTACTTCATCTTGTCCTTGTAAGAGAATGGGTCCAGACAGAAGTCCACTGCTAGAGTGTCATTTTCTTCATTTAAATTGCTTTGTTTTAAAGAAGGACTTTAGCTACGGTTGTATATGTGTATCTCTGTGTGTGCAAAGACTTTTGTCTGTGATATTAAACTTTCTAATGGATAATTTATGGTGTAGATAACATTTATCAACTTTTACATTAGTTTTGCAAAAATATTGCTTCATGTTTTTGTGTAAGTCTTAAAAACTTCAAGTTGTGACTGCATGAAATCCATTCCTCCTTTGCAAAGAAATTGGAAAAGCAAGTTGATTGCAGTTAACATATTAAATATAAAACTTATTACCACCTCCATTTAACTAAACCTACTTTTGCCCTTTGCTTTCACCTAGAATTTTTTTATCCCATAATTATTTATAATTAATGTAGACATTGAAAACTGCCTTCTGGTTCAACAATTCTTATTAACAAAATGAAGTAGAGAACTGAAAATAAGAAACAGAAATATAGGACAAAATATTATAGTCTTTCCAAAAATAGTTATAGTATTAAGTTGTGTATGAGATTTAGGTCTCCAGTTTTTAGATGTTACCTTAATTCTCTATTTTATATTAAATGTTTTCATTTGGCCATTGTAATGCTTTCAATCAGTTATTGTAAAATATTTTTGGCTTCCTTTTTTTTGTATATTTTATTGAGTATGTTTTTACAGTTGTCCCATTTTCCCTCCCTATATCCCCTCTGCCCTGCACCCCATTTCATCATCCCCACACCTCATAGTCCATGTCCATGGGCTGCACACACCAGTTCTTTGGCTTCTTAATTTCCCACACTACTCCCAGCCTCCCCCTGACTACTTTGTTTTTTGTTTGTTTTTGTCAACATTTTCCCGCCACCACTGTCTATAGCCCCTCCCACCACCACCTCCCACCCTCCATCCTTCACCCATTTGGCCTTGTCCATGGGTCCTTTATGCACGTTCCTTGATGCCCCTTCCCCTCTTTTTCCCTGTTATCCCCTTCCCTCCTCCCCTCTGGTTACGTCAGTTTTGTGTTTTCTTTTTAAATTTAAATGTTGCTGGTTATATTTTGCTTGCTTGTTTATTTTGTTGATTAGGTTCCACTTATAGGTGAGATCATATGGTATTTGTCTTTCACCACCTGGCTTATTTCACTTAGCATAGTGCTCTCCAGTTCCATCCATGCTATTGTGAAGGGTAGTAGCTCCTTCTTCCTTTCTTCTGCTTGGTATTCCATTGTGTAAATGTACCATAGTTTTTTGATCCACTCATTTACTGTTGGGCACTTAGGTTGCTTCCAATTCTTGGCTATTTAAGTTGTGTTGCTATGAATGTTTGGGTGCATAGGTTCTTTTGAATTGGAGTTTTGGGAATCTAGGGTATAAAATCAGCAGTCGAATTGCTGGGTCAAAAGGCAGTTCCATTTTTAGTTTTCGGAGGAAATTCCAAACTGTTTTCCACAATGGCTGCACCAGTCTGCATTCCTACCAACAGTGCACTAGGGTTCCCTTTTCTTCGCATCCTCGCCAGCACTTGTTGTTTCTTGATTTGTTTATAATGGCCATTTTGACTGCTGTGAAATGGTATCTCATTGTGGTTTTAATTGACATCTCTCTGATGGCTAGTGATGATGAGCATCCTTTCATGTGCCTCTGGGCCCTGTGTACGTTCTCCTTGGATAAGTGTCTGTTCAGGTCCTTTGCCCATTTTTTATTTAGGTTGTTTGTCTTCCTAGAGTGGAGTCATGTGAGTTCTTTATACATTTTGGAGATCAAACCCTTGTCCAAGGTATCAATGATACCTTGAGGTATCATTGGCAAATATATTTTCCCATACAGTTGGTTGCCTTTTCATTTTGCTGATGTTTTCTTTAGCTGTGCAGAAGCTTCTTATTTTGATGAAGTCCCATTTGTTTATTCTTTCCTTTATGTCCCTTGCTCTAGGGGACATATCAGTGAAAATATTGCTGCATGGAATATCTGATATTTTCCTGCCTATGTTCTCCTCTAGGACTTTTATGGTGTTGCAACTTATATTTAAGTCAACTTATATCCGTCTTGAGTTTATTTTTGTGTATGGTGAAAACTGGTGGTAGAGTTTCATTTTTTTGCACGTAGTTGTCCAGATCTCCCAACACCATTTGTTGAAGAGGCTATTTTTATTCCATTTTATGATCCTGCCCCCTTTGTCAAATATTAATTGTGCATAGAGACATGTGTTTATTTCCGGGCTCTCTATTCTGTTCCATTGACCTATGTGTCTGTTCTTATGCCAGTATCAGACTGTTTTGATTACAGTGGCCTTATAATATAGTTTGATGTCAGGCATTGTGATCCCTCCTGCTTTGTTCTTCTTTCTCAAAATTGCTGCAGCTATTCTGGGTTGTTTATGGTTCCATTTAAATTTTTGAAGTGTTTTTTTCTATATCTTTGAAATATGACATTGGTAGTTTAATAAGGATTGTGTTCAATCTATAAATTGCTTTGGATAGTATGGACATAAAATATTTTTGGCTTCTAATGTCAATTTATAAATATATCACAGAAACATAAAATGATAAACAATACCTCTGTACACAGAGATAGTACACGATGTTGCTAACTTGTTTTTGATTTAAGAAAATAGAGTACTCTGTTATGTCTAAAATTTTTAGTCAACAAATATGTTCTGAGCATGTGCTATGTGATAAGTCTTCTGCCAGATATTAAGTTATACAGATATAATGTGATCAAAATTTTACACAATATATTCACATCTAATACATGTTTAGCCTTAGTCATAAAAATTTCCTTCCAAAAGGGCTGGGAATTTGTGGAAAGAAACTTAATTTTTTTAAGCATATCTATATATGCTTTTTAAAAAAAAAATTTATTCATTTATTTTTAGGGATCAGGGGAGAAGGGAGAAGGAGAGGGAAAGAAACACTGACATGAGGGAGAAACATCTATCAGTTGCCTCTCTTATGTGCCCAGACCAGTGACCAAACCTACAACCCAGTCATGTTCCCTGACTGGGAATCAAACGGGTGACCTTTTACTTTGCAAGATAATACCCAATGAACTGAGCCACATCTGTCAAGGCAAGAAGTTTGATCTTGGCAATTCAATGTATCCCAGTCTCTGCTAGGATCAAACAGTTTCCTTTTGTTTAGCTCAATCTCCTTTGGATTCAAGGTTCACCTCTCTGCCAGGCTGTGTTTGCCTTTCAAGTGATCGTCCCAAATCATCTCCCTCTCCAAGATGGAATCTGGAATAATAGCAATTCTTACATGTTCCCTGCAGGACAGAGGCAGCTGTTGGGTATATGGGTCCTTGGGTTGTCCTTGTCCTTCTGTGTCACAGGGTGACCAGCTCTTGTCTGATGTACACGGCTAGTGAAACTTATGTCCTGTTCTCTTGACACAGCAATGTTCCCTGGGAGTTCAGTTGTCTCCCTGCTGACTGGCCAGGCCCAGCTGTTCTAAAGTCCCTACTTGACCCTATCTTAGTGAACCCTCCCTGGGCACATTTATTGGACCAGAACCTTCAGCTACCAGACTGTCTCCTGTGAGGACCCAGGGGCTTCTGATGCCCTCTCTACAGCTCACTCTCTGTAGAATACCACCGCCCTCTCCTCCGCCCACACACCATTTAACTCTGTGTGGCTATGTTCTCTGAGGCCTCTTCTCTTGGGAAGAGGAGTACAGCTCCCTCTGGGTGTATCTTCTCCCTCTACATGATACATGTGGGCTTGTCATATCATTCCCCTCTCTCAAAGGGAGATAGAAAAGGGGAGCATTTGCATAAAGCCTTCCAGGCTCGGGGACCAGAAGGCTTTTCACCCGTGTCTGTCAGGTGGGATGTAGTTCACACTGCATCACCTTGTTTACACTATGGCTTCTAGCAAAGCTTTTCTCCTGTGACATGTATGTTGTCATAGGAGATGAATTCAGAGATGAATTCGGTGAACTTTGAAAAAGCCCTTTGCTCTCTTGAAAAAGAATTTTGTTTCCAAGGTGAATGTTGACCATTCCAAGTTTTAGAGGTGAGTACACTTCATTTGTGAAGCAGGAACTCATCATACTCTCCTGAAGCTAGAGGCTAAAGTACTCAGCTGTGTGCCATTGGTGAGAAGGAAAAGGGGGCTCAGTGGGGTCCTTGGTCCCCAACTTGTTTTGATGTGACCTCCACTAGGGCAGTTGCTCCCTGCTCATGTGACCACTCCCAGGTTTCAGTCTGCTCAACCCTCCAAGTCTTTGTCTATACCTGTCTACTTTTAGGCAAGGACAACAGAGAACCACCTTCTTTATAATTGAAAGCTCTGGGGATGAAGTAAGGAGCCCAGTGAGTATGTTCCCATGTCTTCCTCAGTTATTTACCTGAATTAAGGTAATAAAGCATTGAGCCTCCACTATGGACTCCAAGGTCAAAGCTTCCTCTTTGGCAGAGGATGAGGGAAAGAGGAGAAAATCTCACATTTCTGAAATGTTGCAAAGCTACAGTATTAAAGGTAGAGAAGAAAGAAGAGGTCTTAATAAATCTTAGCAGTGTCTCTTTCTCTCCTTTTAAATATATTTCTAGATTAGAATAAAAACTTCGCATGCATTTTAAAACAGGAAATTTCAAAGAAATGAAATTTCTCATCATTTTTCCCTCACATACATATCACATTGAGAGAGAGAAAGAGTAATTATTTAAGTACTCCTCAAAACTTTCCACTTATAGCCTATAACTGGAAAAGCACAAAGGTGGGATTTGAACTCTGGCCTGTTTGTATTTTGGAGACCATGCTCTTTCTACAAAATAGTTTCATCCTCACTGCATCAGACAAACCATGTGGAGGGAAAAACAGTCACCAAATTTTATTCACCACTGACATCATTGCCATTTCTTCCCATTTTCCTCAAAATGGCAGTAGCAATTGCTCTCCCAAAGGTCACAGGTTCCTGGAATGTCCCTTGAAAATTCAAAACCTTGATTTTCTCCAAACCAGACCCTTCTTTCTCATCCACACTGACAATTCTGCCTCTGGACAATGTCACTGGCCCCTTGAGTCATCACTCAGTTCTACTGCCTCTTCACAAGATAAGAGAAAGACTAGGATGGTTAAGGCTGAGGCGGTGGTGCATTCTGGATGGGCAGGTCTCAGGTCATATGGGGCTACTTCTGGCCCTACTGGAAGATTAAGAAATTTACCTGGATAGTAGAGAAAAGTGATAATATCAGATACCCTATTGGTTGTGCATTGTGGAAGATTGAGGTAAACCAGAAAACTAACAGCCAATTCTCAGATACTTGTTTTCTAGCATTTGTTTTGGACCCCATCATGAAAGGCAAGGCCACTTAACAATTGTAATTTGGCCTTGTGATAATTTTTTAGAAATGTAAAGTTTTTATCTTTTTAAAGGAGATCATTATTTCTTATTGCTTGCATCACAATTTAAATACAGTTTTATGCCGATAAATCTTTTTTTAATGTTCTTTGTCAACATAAGGTAAATAAAAATAACACTCAAATAAAGCAGGCTAATGAAATTCATAAAAGGAAGAGTGTTTATAGTAGAATTGAAAAATCGATGCCATCAAACCCGTATACAGTCTAAAAACCCATATTCAAAACAAATTACTATTTCAAGGACTGTGATGTTTCAAAGCTGCTAGGATGTCCTAAGCCAAATTATATGACCTGAGAACATTAAATAATTTAAAAAAATTTTTGTTCCTACCTTTTCCAGGAATAGAGGTTAAGGCAATTATGCGAAGTAGCCTGGACAACTTGCTGAAGAATCATGAACTGCTGAGAGTTGTTTAAAGGCCCACATTTTGTGTAACATGCACCTCCTCAAAGAGTGGGAAGTAGGTCTCTAATTCTCCCCAAAGAAAGTTCACAGACTATATTTCAGCTCTAAAAGCTCTATGTTCAGAAGACAAGCCAAGTCCAGAAATAAAGGAGGGTGTTATTGCTATTTCCCAGAAAGAAGAGTCTCAGGGTATCAAAGGTTGTATTGTTTAAATATTATTTTTAAGGGTGCGGTCTATACAAGTAATGACCTAGAGAAAAATTAAAGAGAAGTTCAACCCTTTAGCTTTTCTTGGTCCTGAATTTCCCAGATGATTGCCCACATTTTCATTGTTCTCTGAATAAGAAGCCACGGCCATCAATTTGTTGAGACAAAAGCAACTTTTGGATTTCTTCCATTCACTTCTTAACTTCTTTTATGATTCTGCACGAGCCGAGTAATAAGAGTCCTTCCATAATCTATCAATTTACAGGGATCAAAGCCACCAGTTTGGGACTATAGAATCTTGCCTTCCATTCAAGTCTGCTAAACACAATGAGAAAACAGGGGAACAAGAGCTGCGTGATACAAGAAAAAGACATATAAATTCTGGGCAATAAATATGAATCTAGCAAACCAGCTGGCAAAGAACAGGGGGAAACTAAAAATAATACTGTCGAGTTTAAAATCGTGGATGCCAAGGCATGCCAGTAAATAATCGCATCCAACTAACAATTATTGAATGCCTACTGCACACGAGGGCCCATGCTAAGTACTTCACAAATCTCACCTCCTTTCGTCTTCACAAGAGCCCTGCAAACTACTAAGAGGTATGGATTTTTTTTTTTTAACAGAGGAGAAACTGATGCGCCTGAGGGTTAAATAACAGGTTTCAAGGCCTCACAGCTTGCAAGTATAACCAGGTTTCAAATCAGACTTTCCTGACCCTGCCTGGGGTCGTTTCTTCCAGAAGCAGATCCCGAACCATAGATTTGAGTGCAGGTGATTAGGAAGGAATAGGGCGGCGAGATAGGGATGGGCGAGAAGCCAGGCAAGGGTGTGATTTTAGGCGAACCTGCAGATTTACAGTTTGCGTTGAGGCAAAGGAGCTAAGATTTTGTGCCCTCTCATCAGTCAGTCTGTGGCTGGCCCATGAACTTCTGTATCTCCAGAGCAACCCTCTTGGACAGGAATATTTAACAGCACGGCAGGCAGAAAATGCAGGCACAGAAGAGGCAGGTGAAAGGGCATGACAGGCTTGAAGACTTATGCTTCTTATTGTTTGGGTTGGTTTTTTTTTTAGCATAACTTTAGATCATTTTTTCCAAACCCATAGAAACAACAGTGTAACATTATAAAAGTACCCAATGAAAGACAAAATACATGGAAGACAGATATCCCAGAAGACACCTTTGAAGATGGCATAGTTAGGCAATTTCTTTCGACAGAAAGAGCTATCTGTGTAAGGCCTATAGCTTCACGGTGTTTGTGACATGCGGTATTTTCCCTGAAGAAAAAGGAAACGATTTTTGTTGTTTATTTTGCCTCCATCTCCTAATTTCACATTTTTGAAAGCCTATACTTGGCTGAACAAACAACAGTTTGTTGGTGTAATAAGTCAAGCAGGACCAATTCTAGTATGCCTTAATAAAAAAAAATGATTTAGTACCCACATGTTGCTAAATTTCTACAAAATGTCCTCTAATCTTTCTTTTTTTTTCTGCAGCTCCTCTCCACATCTTTATTTCCATGGATGTATAACTTTTTTCTGGTCAAATTGTTGAAACAATGACACTTGTTTGAAAGAGCTGTGTCAATACTTCTTCAATGTTGACCATCATTTTACCAACTATTTATGGGAGAACACCTATTCCAAGACCCCTCTTGTATCCAGGGTTCGGGTCACCTCTATGTCTTTTCTCTCTTCTTCCAGGCGCTATTATGGGCCATGAACTTGTGTGCTAACCTCGTGGCAGGAAACAGTCTGGCTATGTGAGCACCGTAATTGACCTTCATCCAGAGCTTTAACTGCAGTCAGTTGTGGATCTTGTATTGGGAACAATAAAAGGGTTTGCTGAGAATGACTAAACCACTTATGTGGTATGGGCAATATGCTATGTTCCATGTAGCTAACCCAGCAAGTTACATATACTGCCTAAGGCGGTTTTAATGCAGACTCTCTATCCCTCTTCCCTGAGGATTGGCAGAAATGTCTCTGACCTTGTCTCATTGGTGTCCTCATCCTGCCATGACATCCATGGTTTTCCGTATTTATTGATCCTCTTCCCAGCTAATTCCATTTCTTATGCTTCTTTGTGTCAAAATGGGAGCTTTAATTTAATTAAGTTTTGTTCTACAGCAAATTCTCTCTTTCTATAGTTGCTCAAAGTGCATGCTTTCATAGAGAGCTTCAGCTGGCTCTCCCAAGTTCAACTCATACCATTCTTTGGTATACAAACAAGAGGAAGAGCATGAAACACATGCCCTGTAACAAGCCAGCTGTAACCACCTGTTATACCGGAAATAGCTACCACGTCTTGCACTGTATGTTCTCGGACATGCTATCAGTGTATGAGTGTGTGGGTTGTTGTGGGGGGATGTCTAGAGTTTCTGAATCTTGGTAAGGGGTAGAATAAACTTTAGGTATAGCAGCACCTAAAATATTGCCCTCCCAGTGTGGTAGGTGCTTATTCTCTGCCCCAGTTGTGTGTCAGGAAGCACCCCTTGCTGGTGCCTTTATGGCTACCCTCTGTGGGCTTCACAGAGGTGCTCTGTATGCGGGTGGGCAGGGTCTGAGCTTCAGAGCTTGCTTGTACATACCTACTGACATTACAGTTCTACATGAAAATATAGGCTAAGGACTGTAATCACACTTGGAGCCAATTCTTAGAATCTCTCTCCATACAAAGGAGAGAGATAAAGAGGTTGACTAGTTTCTCTTAATAATCAGTACGGTCGGTGAAATATGGCCTGTCACTTAACACTAATCAAATATGAGAGTTTCAAAGTTTCTGTGACTCCAGAAAAGGCACTTATGCCTAATTTGTAATCAGTTCCAGAAAAGTAAGTGACATTCCATAGATCAAGTATAACACAGTCAAACTAGGATACATTAACATCACATTTAACTATGTTTTAAAAATCACTGAAGCAATAAATTGAGATGGATTAGTAACTGGAGAGAAGCTGAGAAATGTTAGGTACCTGTAAAGACATTTATTATCACAAATGCAACTTGCTATTAAACAATACTGATCATTTCCATTGTAGAAGAAGCCAGAAACTGACAGAGGGGTGAAATATTCCATAAGCATTTTTAAAAGGATGTTAAAATTCTATATATCCATTTCTACTTTCAACTGGATGAATAACTAAATTTTTATTCTCATATTAAAGGCCCTTTGTCAGTTTCCTCCTATATATATCACTTCTCATTTTTAAAAATGTGGGCCAATTCCATAGGCATATTTCCGGGCTATTTTGTTGCTATGGACTAAAATCCATCGCAAAGTTTTCAAAGATTCAGATATGGTGCCTTATATAAACTACAGAGGTAGAGTTCTTTAGCACAGAAATAGTTTTTAATTCAGAGGCAATTTCATAAAAAGGGAATGTGGTAGTAAGTCATCATAACACTGTTGTTTTCTGGCATCTAAAGTGTCTTAACTTGGGTTTTGGAAGCACCTAGGCAAAAGGGAGATACCAAACTAGTTTTTTCCCCAGAAAATAACATTGAGTGAATGCCTATTGAAAGAGAGAGAAGTTGATTGGTCACTGCCACCCACCTTGAATGTAGACATCAGGCGACATAAAATGGTGCCAGGCAAAGACGGGTCTTTCTGCGGCCGATTCGAATCTCCTGTGCTTTTCCCCGTTGCTGAAACTTTAGATGAATCCCTGGTTGTTACGATACGTTTAATTTTTAGGGTTAATTAGAATTTCTGAACTTTACCATCTCTTTTTCCTAATCACAATTTCCGTAAATATATGACTGGTTTTGCATTCTGGAATGTCAGATAAAACCAAAATGAAACAAGACCGCTGGCTGTCTTACTTGACAAGCTTGGTGAAAGGAGTAATAATGTGGTGAAGTTCCTAAAAGATATGGAAATAAATGTCTTTGATTCTTTGTGGAAAAACGAGAATGAAAAATTATACTCAATATGAAAGAGCACTGAGTCTTGGTCGGGGTAAGTTATATGGAGAGTCCTTATTGTGTGAATAGATGTCTGAGATCTGACTTCATGAAAAGAGTTCATTCTAAAAAATAGTTGCTAAATTCCATCAGCAGTTCAAGTTAAATGAAAACTGTCACATCTATCTATCATCTATCTATCTATCTATCTATCTATCATCTATCTATATCTCTTACCTATCTTTTTTCCATTTTTCTATAAGAAAAAATTTAAGATTTTAGAATGGACTAAAGAGATCACTGGATATCCAGTCAGTGGAATGCTGGAGTCTCTGGGAATTACCTGGTTTTATAGGGGTGTGGGAATTTGTCTTTTACTAGGCTATTATAGGACTCTGTAGAGAAAGACATTAACTTGTAGAAAATGAATGGTAATCAAATTATTTATGTTCAGGGAAATGCAAATGAATTTTGTCCAATAAAAAATATAAAATCACTGCAAATCAAATCCTCATTTGAACCAGTTCTAATACCTTACTTGCTTTCTCATTAATGTGTCAAAATTTTTTAAGCCATGTGTTTATATCTATATGAGAGCTATAAATGTATACTTGTTAAAGGCTGTCCACTAACAATACTCAATAAGGAACTTCATTTAGTTTTTAGAGCTAAAATGATCCAGGAGCAGGGGGCCAATGATGTCAGTAGAAGGAGAACCATTTGCTAGGATGAAGAATACTGTCTGCAAAATTTCAGAAATAGATGGATATGGTTACTTATGGTGCAGAGCTGAAAAGATCATGATATCAGGAGCAATGAGCCTGTTTTGCATTACGTACACATGCACGCACATGTACACATCTGTGCACACACACTTATAAGGAGAGACCACAGAAATAAGATTATAGGGGAAGAGAGAAGGGAAAAAGGAGGAGAGAGCAATTTCTTTTCCTAAAAGCTTCCTCTTACTCTTCCTTTCTTGACTCAATATTCTTTGCACACATCCTTATTTGTTTTGCTTTTTTTCCTAGAAGAAATTTTACAGAATGTCTGCAATTTATACAGCAGATATATTTATTTTGTCATGCTGCCAGTTTCATTTCTTTCATGAGAAAATAATTTCAAAATACTTTGTCAGTTAAAATTTTAAAAATTTGCTTTCTGGAATATGTATTTATCATTTTTGTGTGCTTGTTCAGAGGCACCTCAGAGAGCTATCTACCATTTTTTCACTCACCCAAGCCCTGTAATTAACTAAAAACATCATCTGACTTGAAAAATTTCTCACTAAATGATATGGTGCTTTTTCATAAGCCACGAGGGCAAATTCTGGGCAGAACTGTGAGCTACACTTAAAGATGCAGCCTGTGATTAGGGAATGAGAGTGGAAAAGGTCAACTGCAAGTTGTAGGAGTAAGTGCAGGAGGACAGTCAATGATTCCTGAGTTTGACACAGAGTGTGTAGTTATAGACACAGAGAGAAGACAGGCTCACAGCAAACAGGGCACATTGAGTATGCCTATTTAACTCAGTCTGGTGCTCAAACATCCTTTGTCATCTATGTCCTTTCTGGCTTGCTGTCCACTGATGCTGTGTCCACACAGATGGCCATGAACCTGGCCAAGGAAGACCTTGGCAGGAGGAACTCAAACATATTTCCTTCTCTACACATAAGATCTTGAAGTTTTTATAACCATCTTGAGGAGACTTGTTGCTGTAGAAATGAAATGTCCATGAAAGGGGAGTAGGGATAACATCAAGGAGGAGGCAATTTTCCCAGTGAAAGTTTACTCATGCTTCTTTTTCCCTCCCTGAGGCAGAAGGACAACTCCCCTGCAGATCATGAATGTCTGAAGTTGCACTCATCTCATGCAGAAAATGCAAAACCTGAATTGTCAAGGAAAATCTGAAAATAGTGTCCCCTTCTTAGAAGACTTAGGCTCAGAACATTGGCTTGGTTTTTCTTATCTTGTATAACTTAGTATCCAGATCATTGTATTACCCTGCATCTGAGCTCGGTGACTCTCTCTTTGCTTGAGCTGTAACATCTGCCATCTTCCTTGATTTGTTCTATGAAAATCAAAGGGAAGCCAGTTTGTTTCAGTCACATTCAGTATGGGCATTTGAGAATGAAAGAAATGACAGCTTTGAGAGCATGGATAAAGATAGTTTAAGAAATGAGTAAGAAAATACCTATCTTTAAACTAAAATTGTTCAGTCCTGACTAGGTTTTTTAAAAAGCTTTTTATTTAAAAAATTTAAACCCACAGAAAAGTATATCCATATAATTTATGCTGAATCACTTGAGAGTGCATTATAATGCTATAGATGTCATGACCCTTCATCCCTAGGAATAAGGACATTCTCTCACACAATCACAACACAATAATCAAACTGAGAAGTTCACCATAGACATAATGTTCTTCTTTAATATTTAGTCCATATTCAAATTTCACCACTTGTTCCAATACTAGTCTTTATAGCAAGATACAGTTTTTGATATAAGACCCAACACAGCATTAATGCTTCTTCAGTCTCTCTATATCTAGGTCAATTTTCAGCCTTTCTTTGAAGCGAATTAGGAATTTTTAAAGAGTTCAAAATAGTTGTTTTGTAGAAAGTCCTTCGGTTTGTGTTTATTTGATGGTGTCCTTGTTATTAGATTCAGGCAATGAGTTTTGGGCAGAAATTTTACATTGTGAATGTTGTGTCCTTCTCAGCACATCGAATCTGGAATTTTGTGATGCTGCTTTGCCCCGTTATTGGTAATGTCAGCTTTGATCATGTGGCCCAAAGTGAAAGCACTGCAGAATTGAAAGTAAGGAAAGAATGAAGAATAGTATAGAAAATTTATTGCACATTAATGTGTCTTAGTGTAACTAATAGAAATACATGGGGAGATACTTTCACACTATGGAAGTTTCTTGTTCTTTAACAAACATTTTAGTCAATAGTTGTAATATCCATAATGATTTTTGCTTAGAGTAATTAATATGACAGTAATTGAAAATGGTGATTTTTCTATTTCATTTCTTTTACATGTAACAGTAAGAACTCTGCTTTCTACCTCCCCTGTCTCTCCTTGTTTCATCCTCCCCCCTTCTTTCCTCTGATTGTGTAGTGCACGCTTACTATCAGTATGCACTCATGGATCTTTTCAAAAGTCAGTGTATTGTATTCCATTATGATTATTAGTCATTTTAAAGCTCAATTTTGTCTCTGATTTGATCAGTAGAAGCACCTTAGAGCTGATTTCTGGGTTTCTTTGACTTGATCCCATTTTTTGGCACTTTTTTTTTGGTCATAACATAATCTTCTAGGCTTAATTTTTATTTTCTCTGTCTTCCCCTAAAGCAGCCATTTCTTTAAGGATCTCTGGTTCCCTTTAGTTGGAAATAATATTTAGAAACCAAATCCTGGGTTCTAGATATGCTCATTGGTCTTAGGGTGGCATTGCTTCTAGTCTCAGTCCATAGACAAAAGTTGGAAATATGTATTTGTTATTTTTAAAATAATGAATGCATACTAATAACTAATTTTGACCTATCAAACCTAAAGAATAAAGTTAATATATACGAGGTCCATCCAGATGTTTTTCAGCTATGTAATATGAAAAGCAGAGGCATTTATTGAAGAAAATACAAGATACAAGTGACATTATACAGAGGATAATGATGCCTCAGTCCTCTGCAAAGTAGGTGCCTTGGAGACTCAAATAGTTCTCCCAATTTCCATCAACTACCCCGTTGTATTTTCCTGAATCTCACTGATAGTCTGAAATCTCTCCCCTTTCAAAGGTGATTTTAGTTTTGGGAAAAACCAGAGTGGCAGGGCACCAAATCTGGTCTGTAGAGGGGCTGTGTCACCTGGGTGATTTGATATTTCACCAAACAACCCTGTATAAGTCATGATGCATGAGCAGGTGGGCTGTCGTGATGAAGCTGCTGATCACCAGTGGCCCATAGCTGCGGCCTTCTGATTCATACAAATAGTTTCTGTGGAGGAATGTTCAAGCTTAATGCAAAATTTGATGCAGATTCATTGCTCTACTTACTCAGTCATTTTGAGTGCCTTGGCCACACAGTACACATGCTCACTCAACAGCATCTACTGCCCCCATTGACTAATGCAGTGAAGTCATCATTGTTCACACATGCACATTCCAATCTACTCTTCTTGGCTGCCAGGTTACATTGATGTCACACAAACTGTTCTTGTTATAGTAACAATGGCTAGGTTTTAATGGACAGACTTTGTGTGTGTGTGCGCGCACGTATTTAAGTACTGGTATGCTCTCTCTCTCTGAAGATGGAGATCTCTTTATTTTTTTGCTCCGACCACAAAGTATACATACAAAAATATTGGCTAAATGGGCCTTATTAATATGCAGAAATATCTGATTCCTCCAATGCAAATCTCTGGTTAAGATGGATTAGAGAATGTGATTTAGACTCAGGGCCAACCTTGAAACTTTTACCACTCACTTCAAATCTTGACCACCATTACCCAGACAGTGAAGGAGACTCTCCTGTGGAATAACTGACTCCACTTAGTCCCATTTTCTAATGGAAAAAGATCTCGGAGCTCGTGAAGAAATGGATCATTTAATGTCCTGTCAGGGGAGCCTACTATCAGGGGAATCAGGAGCATGACCGGGCCATGCACCGCATGTACAAGAATACTTCTGTAGAGTAAGTCTTATGAGGTGGAGCTTCTCTTCTTAGGATAACATTTATATGCAGTGGAATACTGGGCCATAAGGCAGTTCCATTTTTAATTTTTTGAGGTAACGCCACACTGCTTTCCACAATGACTGCACCAACCTGCATTTCCACCAACGGTGCACGAGGATCCCCTTTTCTCCACATCCTTGCCAACACTTGTTTATTGATTCCATAGATTGGTAGCCATTTTGACAGGTGTGAGATGATATCTCATTGTGGTTTTAATTTGCATTTCTCTGATGATTAGTGACATTGAACATCTTTTCACATGTCTGTTGACCATCTACCTGCCCTCTTTGGAGAACTACCTATTCAGATCCTTTGCCCATTTTTTTAATTGGATTGTTTGGGTTTTTTTTGGTATTGAGTTGAATAAGTTCTATATAAATTTTATATATTAACCCCTTATCAGATGTATCATTGGTGAATATGTTCTTCCATTCAGTGGGTTGTCTTTTCATTTTGTTAATCATTCTTTTTGCTGTGCAAAAACATTTTACTTTGATGTAGTCTCATTTGTTTATTTTTTTCTTTTGTTTCCCTTGCCAGAGGAGATAGATCAGAAAAAAATATTCCTGGGAGAAATGTCTGAGATTTTACTGCCTATGTTTTCTTCTAGGATTTTTATGGTTTTGAGTCTAATATTTAAGTCTTTAATCCATTTTGAGTTTATTCTTGTGTATGGTGTAAGTAGGTGGTCTAGTTACATTTTTTACACTTATCTGTCTAATTTTCCCAACACCATTTATTAAATAGACTCTCTTACCTCATTGTATGTTTTGCCTCCTTTGTCATATATTAATGGGCTGTAAAGGAATGGGTTTATTTCTGGGTTCTCTGTTCTGTTCTGTTAATCTATATCTTTAGTTCCATGCCAGTGCCATGCTGTTTTAATCACTATGGTCTTGTAGTATAGTTTGACATCAGGTAGCATGATTCATCCATCTTTGTTCTTTCTCAAGACTGCTGTGGCCATTCAGTGTCTTTTGTGCTTCTATATAAATTTTTATAACATTTGTTCTAGTTCTGTGAAATACAACATTTGTGTCATGATAGGAATTGCATTGAGTTTATTCAGTGGTTCTGCTTCTGGAAATATATCTGAAGAAACACAAAACACTAATTTGAAAGAATATATGCACCCCTATGTTCATTTCAGTGTTACTGACAGTAGCCAAGATTTGTAAACAGCCCAAATGCTCATCAGTAAGTGAGTGAATAAAAAAGCGTGTACATTCACATAATGAAATACTACTCAGCTGTAAAAAAGAAGGAAATCTTAGCTTTTGTGACAGCATGGATGGCCTTAAAGAATATTATACTAAGGGAAATAAGCCAGTCAGAGAAAGACAAACGCCACATGATTTCACTGATATGCGGAATCTAATGAACAAACTAAATTAATAAACAACATAAAAACAGATTCATAGATACAGAGAACAGATTGACAGTTGTCAGAGGGAAGGGGGTAGAGAGGTAGGGTAAAAAAAGGTGAAGGGATAAAGCAGAAAATAAATAAATAAACATCATTGACAAGCAACAGTGTGGTGATTACCAGAGGGAAAGGGAGGTGGGGGAAGGTAGGAGGAGGTTAAGGGGAAATTAATGGTAATAGAAGGAAGCTTGGCTTGGGGTGGTGAAAACATAATATACAATATACACACAGATGATGTATTATAGGATTGTATCCCTGAAGCCTACATAATTTTATTAACAAATATTACCTCAATAAAGTCAATAAAAATTAATTAATTACAAAAAACATTTACATGCTAATGAAGAATAGTTAAAATGATTATATGGATCAGTGGTAATGTGACAGTCAAGATCAAGAGAGAACTGTTGAAATCTGAGTGTGGTAGAGAAGTCAATCAAAAGATTATTTATGTTGAGGGAAAGCAAATCAAAGCACTTATCCTATTTTCTGATATTTAGGGTTTCCTAGGAAAAAAGGTAAAAAAATAGGAGTGGCTAATCACTAAGGATTCAATATTTTCGTGTTGAGTTGAATTGTTTCCCCCTAAAGACAAGCTGAAACTTCAGTCCCCAGTGCCACAGAATATGACCTTATTTGGGAATAGGGACATTGCAGACGTAATTAGTTAAGCTGACGTCATATAGGAATAGTGTGGACCCTTAATCCAATAACACTGATGACCTCCTAAGAGAAAAGAATGCCAAGTGAAAACAGACACAGAGGGAGAGAGAGAGAGAAAAGCTCTCAAGCTCCCTGGTGTCTCTTCTTACAAGGGCACTAATACCTGTGACCTTATTTAAACCTAATTACTTCCCAAAGGCCTCATCTCCAAATGACTGCTTTACACTGGACATTCAAGCTTCACCAAATGAATGTCAGGGGGTGAACAAGACACAGTTCAGTCCATAATACCATCCCATAAATTAATCTCATACACATTATTGGGTAACAACAAACTCAACTCTGTGGTCCATATTTTGCCCAAGGTCTTGGAATTCTAGTCTCCAGAGAAGAGCCCACTAAATTCTACCTCTCATCTCCTGCTTTCCTAACCATGCGCACACATTAACACCACATCATGACGTGGCGATAAATAGGGCTGAAAATTTATAATGACAAACATTCCCTGAAATTCAAAAAAAATCAAATATGGTCTCACAAATTCAATGAAATATTTGTCATATAAAATGAGTGCTAGCTAGCTACAGAGTTGCAGCTGTATTAAATCATTACTTCCTGGTTTTCACAGCAACTAGGCACTTTTTACTCTTAGAGGCCCTGTGCATATGGGACTTCCAGATTATTCATTACCATTCTGTTTCCTGGTCATTTTAATTACTCATTTCCCTTAACTAAGTTGACTGATTGTCTTTCCTCAAATAATCCATTGTTTAAGTGAATTGACCGAGAAAGAGCTTGTGTTCCGGAGATAATGCAAGGTTAGTAGAGAGCTGAGAGCTCATCCAGAGGAGACCATTTGTTTTGGGTGAATCTTAACGTGGTCTTAAGGAAAACAACCACCAGAGACTTTCCCTTGGCTGATAAGCTAAGAATTTTGAAGACTGCAAGGCAGTTATTATTCAGGCTTCTCTTCTTTCTAAGTGATTTCTTAATAATTTGAAACTACTTGGGGATGATGAGAATAAATACTCCCATGAGATTAAGAAAATATTTGGTTTTCTCGGAACTAATAAGATATTTTTATTATCAAGACTTTAACAGATAAATTCATCCTATTACCTAGAGAAGGTTGACAGAAAGAACTGTCTGGGTTCAGTCACTGAAATCAACGTTTTTGTCAGATATACTTCAGACTGTCATTGAGTTATATTACCATAATGATAATTATGGACCATTTAGTATATTTCATAATCCAATTACCTTGGAGTATTTACTGGAAAACTATATTTCTCCAGACAAGGTGGTTTCAGGTGTTGGCCCTTAGGCTTTTTTTGGTGAGGCTAAAGATGATTGACAACTTCCTTACTAAAATTGTTTGGGCTGTTATTACCATTGTGATCACACTCTGGTTTGGAATTGTAGACCTGGTATAGTCTTTTATTCTCTATTGGCGCTAACTTAAAACTCTTTGCTGTGTTATACAATGTTCCTGTCTGAATAACTCTAACCAAACTATGAAGGTGGAGAAATAATCTGCTATATGGTCAAGGCTACTGTTTGAAACTTTTTATTCATCTTTAAGGGGGCTTTAAAGAATAACTATATATAAATCACACTCAAGGAGCAAGAAACTGTTTCTTTCTTTCACTATAGACATAAATCATCAGTATACTTTTATAATCCTGAACAGTACAATATCTTACCATATGATGCACACCAGAGTCATTATTTCTTTTAAAAATACTTTTTAAGATTAAAATTATAGCTGCAATTTGAATTTGAAAATCAAGCATCCTAAAATAGCTAGCAAATTGTGGACTCACAGAGTCAGCCTCCTTTTCATCCTTTCCTTGGTGAATTGAGCAGAAATGATCAAGATCAATTCAAGGATGCATGAATTTTATCTTCTTCAGCTTCTGCACATTGTATGAGGCCTGTAATTCTGTCTGCAAGATGACGCTGTTAGGAAGTGAACAAAGAAAGCAATTGATATTTTATTCTTATCTTTGCAGTGAATTTTGCTTATTACCTTCCTCTAAGTACGACTGAGTGAATAATGATTACTCTTGCTGAGGCATCAATGCATACATGTGGAAGAAACTAAAACCGAATGGCATAAAAATAGCTTTCGACTTCCAAAATCATTTTCTCTGTCTGCTAAATGAGGCCAGATTTGTGCAGGCGACGTCAGGCTCATAACAGAGTCGACTCTTCCAGCTTTGTTATAACTTAGGATCCGGTAATATAAGGTGAACAGAACCAAATGTTGGTGATATCAGTTTTTCTACTTATTGGACATGACTAAGGAACAGTGTCTAGTAACATGCCATCTTGGTCCTTGCAGTTATTCAAAGTGTGCACATTAAAGTTTGAAAAGTACTGATTTAGGCTAGTTACCTTTGCAAGGCTTAAAGAGTATATAAAGCTATCTAGGATATTAACCATGTTTATTTCAAAGCCATGTTAGTGAGCACTTTGCATATTTTTGGTATATATTTGTAAAATTATTCCATGGATTTTATTCCATTAATGACTGGAAATAAATGTTTGGTTGGTTTAATCAGCAGAATTGTTTTGTTTTCTTCCCCTCCCCCATTATAAATTTTTCTCATTAATCAATGTTATTAGAATGTAACTAAATTTTTTCTAACTAAATTATTTGCAAGCAATGGCCCAGAATTTTACTTCATGAGTCTCCATTAATTGCACATATTACTATTCAGCTCACATATAGAGTGAGCTCTAATTTAGTCACAATAGTTAAGATATGGACACTAACAGTGTCCATACTGTAATTAACTTATAATTACATTATACATTTCCAGAAATTAAGCAAAATCACATATACTATATAAAACATAATTTATTGCTATCTTTTATAGACACACGGAATTTTAGAATCTTTATGTGGTTCAATACCTCATCTATAAACTTATTGTTTCATCGAGCACCAAGGTCTGTCTAAATTTATCCTTGGAATACCTGTGAAACCCAACCACTTCTCTCCACCTTGATGTCATCACTGTAGTTTAGGTCACTGTTTTCTCTTGACTAGATAAACATAGCAGTCTTCTACCTGCTCAACAAGGTGCCCTCTTTAATGTGTTCTTCCTTCTGAAATCTGAGGGGTTATTGAAAGAGGGATTTATAGTTTTGCTCCTCTGCTTAAAACACACCAATGGCTTTCTATAATGTTTCTTCTGGGATAAAGTTTTTAGTGCATTCTGAACCACACTTACTTTACAGTGCTTTATACCCCCAGTCCCCTCTATGTCTCCGTCCCACTTTCCCCACATACATGCTTGCTACTCTTCAGGCCCTCTTCCAGCTAGAAAAATGACTTTCAGGCCCCAGAAGCCTCTGTGTACTTTCTGGCCTCCAGGGCTCTGCACCTGCTGCCCCTTTGATGAGACCACTGTCTTCCCATTTCTATGCCATTGCATGACTAATTCATAGTCATCCTTCAGATCTCAATTTCACCACAGGTTTATCCAGCAGTCCTGCCTGCCTCTCTCATGCCCCTCTGAGCCGCAGGCCAGTTGAACACAACTCCTTACTGATCCCAAAGCAGACTAAACATCCTTCATTCCTGCACTTTCATTTTGGACTCAACTTCTCATTTTACCTCTCTACATACTCAAACAATAAGGGCCTTCATGGTGGTCAGTAAGTCTTTCTCACTATTATAAACCCAATGCCTAGCACCATGACAGACAAAGAAGTCACTCTATACATTTTAATTAAGTAAATGAATATACTACTTTCCTTGATATCAAAAAGCATTTGATCTCATCAGTGTAAATATCAGTTTTCCATATGTACTATTTAAAAAAAGATAGCAGATAAGCTATTTACACTGGATTGTTAGTTTTCTAGATATGTGCCCTAGAAAATGCTAAAAATTAATGCCCAATATTAACATATTTGCTTGTCACTTAACTTCTTTTCATAAAAATAAAGTGCAGATTGGGCAAATGCAGAGCTGGTTCGAGCCAAAATTCACTGTCTCCCCTTATTAAAATGTGTGTAAGACTCTGCTTATTTGTATACTGTGATGATTATTAGAGAAGATAGATTGAGGAACATTATCCTCAGAAAAACATGATTTGTAATGTAAGAATGGCAGAAATATGAGCAAGGAACAGTGGATGAGAAATTACAAAGTAAATATGGAAGCCCATGAGAAAACTCAGAATTTAATTAGGTAACTATGGACAGGATATGTATTTACTTAAAAGGTAATCAACAGAATTTCAGGTTTGTTAAGGAATCATCAAACTCAGTGGATGTCATCATCATCCAAGAAAGCATCCTCATAAAGACTCGTCACTTCGCGTCCTCCAGGGTGTGGCCATGGCTCAAATGCTAGTGGGGACACCGAGAGAGAGCTGCCTGCTCTGGCAGAGAGAAAAGACCCAGGCAGGAGGTCTGTCTTTGCAATAACCAGCTTTGCTGTGGTGACTAATGACCCCCAGTCTCCGTAGTTTCCAACCATAAAAGCTTCTTTCTTATGCACATCTCATGTGAGCTATGAGTCAGCCACAGCTCTGCTTCAACATACCTTTACTCCAAATCCAGGCGGAGGAGAAGCCCCTGTTTGGGACATGGCATTCTCATGGGAAAAGAAAAATAAGAGGCAGTGTTTAAACACAACCAATTTTATGATTCTTCTCAGATGCATCCTGTCACAGCTTTTTACATTCCATCCATTGGTCAAAGGATATCACATGACTAAGCCTGACATTAGATTGAGGAAGTTTCTGTCACCAACACAGAAGCCTCGTGAGTCATGGGAAGGTTGGAGTGGTATTATATATTCTTCTTATTCAGAAAGGGATAAATATTTGGGGACAATAATACAATAGACCACAGCCCTTGAACTGGGAAACAGAGTGGACAGAGTCGAAACAAAGGACTTGTCAGAGATCTATTTGTTTGAAAGTGAAAGGCCTCGTGGGATAACATTTTTAAAACCTGTGTCTAGTCCGTATTCTATAGAAGCTTTGTGGCCCACAGTTAAGGATCCAGGCACACAGATCTCTGATGGTTTTTAATGGGAATCTGGGAATCTGGGCTCTCCTGTTTATTAGCTTTCTGACCTGGTGAGTCATTTCACTTCTTTAAGTTTCAGTTTCTGGGCCATAATCTATTTTTTGTTCATCAAATATCAAAGGAAAATCTGTGCACTTCTCCATATTTACTCATCCCATCTGCAGTTGGAATGAGGCCATGAGAGAGGTTCTGGCAGTGAAATATGAATATTTCCAGGCATGGCCCCTAGAATCTGCCCTGAGATGCTCAGCCCATTTTCTTTTCTTTTGCAGAGCTGGAGTTGCTGATGAGAGAAGCACAGATCCCTGAACCACTCTGTGGGGAAGAGCAGCACAGGGGAGCCTCATCAGACTGTGCTGGGGGTGGCAATTCTGGTTTGTGGTAAGGCATTGGAGTCTGGGGATTTAGCCCTGGCTGGTGTGGTTCAGTGGATCGAGCATCGGCCTGCAAACTGAGGGGTCGTCAATTCAATTCCCCAGTCAGGGCACATGCCTGGGTTGCAGGCCAGGTTCCCGGTGGGAGGTGTGTGAGAGGCAACCACACATTGATGTTTCTCTCCCTTTCTTTCTCCCTCCCTTTCTTTCTCCCTCCCTTTCCCTCTGTCTAAAAATAAAATAAAATCTTCTTTAAAAAATCTTTTAAAAAGGCAATCTGGGGGTTTATTTGTTGCTGCAGAATAACCCAACATTCATTTATAGATGAGGATAAAGAAAATATTCAGGGCTTTTGCAAAGATTAATTGAGATAATTTATGCAAAGTACAGAGGAGCAATGCCTGGTACAATTACTACTCAATAGGTGGCAACCGTTATAATTTATTTTAAGGCCATTTTCAAATAGAGATTAAAAATAATGTTTGTAGAATCAATTGATTTAGTTCACACCCTAGCTCTGCTGCTAAGTAACTATGCATATGAAGAACGTTACTTACACTCTCTATACCTTAATTTCTTTATTTATAAAATGGCAATAAAAATAGCCATTTATGCTCTGGAATTTCTTGATACAAATGTCCATGTTACTGATACATCTGAGGATTCCCAAGTTGCCCCAACTTTTGTGTGAGAACCCTAGCGCCATACTATATAGTCATGCACTGCATAACAATGTTTAGGTAAACGACAGACTGCAAATACAGTGATGGTCCTGTAAAATTATATAGTCATGCAACACTTAAGGCCAAGGGATGTGTTCTGAGAAGCGTGTTGTGGGCAATTTCACTATTGTACAAACATCATAGTGTGCTCACACACATAAACTATACGGTATACCACAGTTGCATATGTGGTCCACTGTTGACCTAAACATTATGCACATCACTATGTGGGGATGAAAAATTCCCATCACTTAATGATACCATAGCCATCATAACAATGTGATGTATTACTCACATGCCTGGGGTGATGTTGGTATAAACAAACCCACCGCACTGCATGTCATAAAAGTATAGCACATACAATTATGTATAGTACATAATACTTGACAATGATAATACATGACTGTGTTACTGGCTTATGTATTTAGTGTACTATTAACTATTATTCTAGAGTGTTTGTTTTTACTAGTAGAAAAAAAAGTTTGCTGTAAAACAGCATGCCATGTTACAACAGCCGCAACCTCATGTATCTCATGCTTAGTGCAGCCCTCAATTACATCATTTTCTATTGTACTTGATTTAATCTCCTATTGTTTTATGAATTTAGCACAACCCAAGTGAACAGTCATTGTAGAGTCTACAATAGTGCACACTAGCATTCTAGGTTTTCACATTCACTCACCACTCACTCACTGACTCACTCAGAACAACTTCTGGTCCCTCAAGCTCAATTTATGGTATGTTCTCTATACAGATGTACCATTTAAAAAAAGCCTTTCATACCATATTGTTACTGAAACTTTTCTATGTTTAATACACAAATACTTACCATTGTGTTATAATTGCCTACAGCACTCAGTACAGTAATGGGCTGGGGAGGTTTATAGCCTAGGAGCAAGAGGCTACACTATACAGCTTAGGTGTAGATTGTTTGGTGGGCTGCACCATCTAGGTTTGTGTGAGTACCTCCACTATGTTCACACAATGACAAAATCACCTAAAGACACATTTCTCAGAATGTATCCCCGTCACTAAGTGGTGTATGACTACTGCCTTCTCTTCCTGTTTTTTGTCCATTTATCTATCTCCCATTGATTGGAATTAACTTTTAGCACTGCTCAGATTATGATTAGGAAAATCAAGAAGTAAAGCCAAGTGACTCACCAAAGAGTGTCAGAGGTAGAAACTGGGTAGATCAAGACTAGAATCTTAATCTTCTGTCCAGGACTTTCGTGTATGTCACATTGCTATTGCCTCATAAATTAATTCATTGGCTTTTCATTGAAAATCAGTGTCCAAATAATTTTTTTAGATTATTGTTGATGTAAATCAATTCAATAGAGCCTAGTGGTTCCTGGTGTAGTGACATATTGAATTTCTAAGCCTGAAGACTAGAAGATGAGAATCCTACTTTATAAGGACCAGCCTAAGGAAGTCTTTAAACTATAGCCATTGTTCCTCCACAGAACCAAGTAGCCATGGCTTTCCTTGGCTTCTCATTCCATATTTATTCATTCTTCTAGTCAGGCTTTGTATACTATATTGTCTGGATTTTTCTTTTTTGAAATGCAAAATTTCCATTGCCTAGATTTCCAGATGCTGCCTTGGAATAATCCATCTTGCCTGGAACCAGATAGTAAAGTGAATCAAAATATAAAACAAAAATGGAAGCAATTTATCTTTCTCTGTTTATGTCACAAGTTCTGATTAAGGGGGACACAATTAGCATTTTCTATACAAAACTGGAAAAAAGTTTCTACATCAAGAGCAAATGTGATATTCCAATCCCCTAAATTTGAGTCCTTCTGATCTACTTGTTATCCTTTCTAAATCAAGAAAAGAATATTAGGTGTGATAGTTGAGCTGTGAACGATAAACCGTATATGTATTAGGGAGAAAATGCCTATGTAGCAATTGACTTAAGTAGGTGTGCAGCCCTGTACACATTATGTCTGAGATCCAAATCAAGCCCTTAACAGGCAAGATTCTTTAATATAAACGAGAAATAGGCTTTATCCTGCCATAATGACCTGCAGCCTCTCAGACATGGCTCTCCACAGACTGATCACTCCACAGAAAGTTTGGCCGGCTCCTGAAGCTATTACCTTTTATTTATGCAGATCAGGTTGTGACAATCCTTGGAATTCTTTGTTTTTTTCTTTTTTAAAAAAATCCTCCTAATGTGATATTTTCTTTGTTTCTGTATAGGCAACTCCCTAAACAAGCAATTTCATGACATTCCAAGTCATTGAATGAAAATATTAGATATAATTTGGCTTGCTTGTATTATTCCACAAAGAAAAGAAAACTTTTAATTTTGGAGTCTACTATGTAAAGGAAGAGGGAAAAATTCCTTAATTTTTTAAACCACACAAGGAGCTATGCACTGTGCCAACATGCTAACCAGCACCAAATCCCAATAGTTTATACTTTCATTATTTAATATGCCCTCTAGAATTTTGGATGTGGCTCAGAAAAAAACTTTAAACAATTTTTTTTACATGTGACCCTTATATCAATGGATGTGCTTAAAAAAACATTAGCTTCTTGCTTTTACATTTCCCATTAGTCATTATTAGCTACATATTCATGGTGAGAATTTAAATAGCATACATCTTATAGAAAAACAAACAAACAAACCAAGGGTGACTTTCTTATGGGTATGCTTCCAGCGATCTTTCCTTCTTGGGGAGTTGGGGGGTCAGTTAACAGTAAGAGCTGAAAGAAAAAGAGAATATTACTTTTGAGTGAGGCAGTTTAGCCTCCATTGTGTAATAGTTATTTTTTCACCCCTGCAGCGCTATACTTTCTAGCTTTTATCTGAGCCAAGGAGTAAGGCAAGAGACCCACTGAGATCTCAGGAAACAACCCTTGTAGGCAGGGGTTTCCCAGCTGATTTGGGGTATTTCTGAATACAGCTGACATTCTTAGGGTTCTTATTCCTACACTTAATCCATAAGAATTTTATTGAATGCTAATAATTATGTGTAAGTTATTCTGCTAGATGTTATGGCAGATATAAGAAAGGCTTAAACGTGATTCCTGCCTTTATTCGTTCAGTTGATAAACATTTGCTGTCCACTGACAAAACAACGATGACCTAGCTTTAGAGGTCTTTTCAGTCTGTTGTGGCAGACAATCTGAATAAATGATAGTGGGTGTTACAGAAACTGGGTAAACTATGCTGGCTACTATAAAAGCAGGGGTGATACAGGAGCATATGATACAGGGTGCTAACTTAGCATGCACGTGCAAGGTTTAGCAGAGTTCTCCCTGAAGTAATAAAGTTTATGCTGAGACCAAGTTAGACTTGGGGGTGGTAGGGAATGTACAGTATCCCAGGAAGATGGAACACAACTGTATGAAGGTTGAGGTGATTGGCGCACAGGGACTAAAGAAAGCTCAAGGCAGGTAAGCTCAGTTCTTTTTTCTCATGCGGATAGTGCATTTTTTGTTGCTGTTGTTTTGTTAGTTTTTAATGAGCAAATCCAAATTTATTTTAACGCCATGTCATTTTCAGTGTCTGAAAACCACACTAGTTAGTGGGAGACCTAGTTTCCTGGGACAGCATCAAATAGTGCATTTTGAGGGCTCCTCTTAAGTGGGCATGAGTGGCTGCCTTCAGTGACTGCAAGGGACAAGCTGCATTGGTAGCAACTAGCCATCTGTAACTCACCTCTCACTGGGAGGCCTGGAGAAATTCCCTCCCTTCTTCACCCCCTCCAAACAGAGGATGGAGGAGGGAAAAGAGAGTTCAAAAAATGAATTGTTGGGGATGTAGGTAATATAAATACCCAGCAATCCATAAATATTAATGAGTGATAAGAAGAAAATGTTTTTCCTAACCAAGGAATAATGGAGCCCCTGAGAGAGGACATGGATTGTGTTTCGGGCTTCTTCTCAGTCATTATTAACACCTTGCTAAGAATGAATTTTTAGCTGCTGGTTGAAGGCAGAGGATTGACAACATCGAATTTGGGCAGGAAATTTTCTTTAGAGAATTGAGAAGAGATGGGACTAAACTGTTGAGTCAGAAAGAAAGAATGTGTTAGAAGACCTGGGGAATCAATGATTCCAAGAGGGTAAGGGGCGGGGCACTCTAATTCGTCTTCAGACTGTCCAAGACCACTTAGGGTGACAACAGATACTGCGTTTGAAATTGAGGGTGGAGGTCTCCTGGTTTTCAAAGCATGAACTTTGCTGTAGTCTCCTTTTCAATGGCCATCACGAAGCCATTTCCAGTCAGGAGAAAGGTTGGGATCAGGAGCGAGGTGTGACAGAAAAGTCCTGGAAGGAGACAATCTGAATGTCCTCAGGAAAGGTCGCATATGTCACAAATGTCACATGTGTCACAAATGTCACATGTGCTGCATGCCTCACAAATGTCACGGGTTGCCAATGCCACACATCACACACATCACGTGTGTCACAAATGCCTTGAAAGTTGCCAGCTCCACATGTGTCACATGTCATGTGTGTCATAAATATCACAGGTGTTGCATACCACACGTATCACATGTATCACAAATGTCTCGAGTGTTACAAGACAAAAATGGCATGTGAAACGCATGCAGGAATTGACATGCAACAAATGACGAAAATGGCAGGCAACACACATATCAGAGCCGACATGGACCCAGTGTCAAAATAGACATGGGTCGCATGCCAGAACCAACATGACCCACATGCTGGAATCGACATGTTTCGTCGCATGTGTCACACGTCGCTGATGCCGCGTATGTCGCATGTGTTTGTCATAAATTTCACATTCACATATGTTGCATGTATCAATAATGTCACACAAGTCACATGACACATGTGTCACAAATGTCATCAACGCACATGTGTCGCATGTCGCATGTGTCAAACATCTCAAGCGTTGCATACCACACGTGTCGCATGTGTCACGAATATCTCGTGCGTCACAAAACAAAAATGACATGTGAAAAGCATGCAGGAATTGACATGTGATAAATGACAAAAATGGCAGGCAACACGCATATCAGAGCCAATATGGGTCCTGTGTCAAAATCAACATGGGTCGATTGCCAGAACTGACATGGATCCCATGCCAGAATCGACATGGGTCCCATGACAGAATCGACGTGTGTCAGGTTTCTGAATCGACGTGTGACGTATGTCAAGAATCTACACTTGTTGCACGCCACAATCGACATGTGCCATGTGTCAGAATCGACATGTGTCACATGCCAGAATTGATGTGCATTACAGTCAGAATTGACACGTGTCGCAAGCTAGAATCAACCTGCGCCACATGCCAGAATTGACACAGGACACATTTCAAAACCGGCATGGGTCCCATTCCAGAACGGGCATTTGTCGTGTGTCAGAATCTACGAGTCCTGTGCCAGACGTGACATGTGTTGCTTTCAGAATCGGCGTGCGCCGCATGTCAGAATAGACGGGGGCCTCATGTCAGAACTGACATGTGTTGCACATTGGAATCGACATGAGACCCATGTCAGAACCGATATGCACTGCGTGTCAGAATCCACATGGGTCTGTGTCAGAATTGACATGTGTCACATGATCTGTCCACCTGTGCCAAGGAGCCCTAGGTAGTGCTTTTCACCTTCTGCGGCCATCAGACCCTCAGCAGAAAAAGAACTGTGGGATCGTTCATCCTTACTGCCTCCTCCTCCCATTGTCCTAGGGCTTTCCTCTCCAAACGCTGGCTTCTGGCTCTGATAATTCCCTACGAAGACATCAAAAGGCCCAAAGCCCAAGGCTCCCCAGACTTCACTCAAAAAAACACAGGGCTCATCCCGGCCAGACCATAATACTGGACTCTCTGGCCCCTCCGCACCTACAGTTACGTCCCTCGTCCTCAGGCGGCTGCTGCTCCACTGGCAGTTGAGGCCGCTCCGTGACCTTGTGTCCCTAGATGTGACCGGGACATGGAAACCCTTTGCAAATAGCTCAGTTCCAGCACAGAGAGGTCCTTCGGCTCTGCAGACCTCACCCTGGGGGGCCCCCTGGTCCTGCACCGAGGCCTGATTGAGAGTGTGGATATTATTCTAGGCTTAGCTCACCGATAGGGGGCTATTTGCTCCCGTTTTCACCTGTTCACAGATACATGTTCTTATGTCCTTTTGACTTTAAGTCAAAGGAATTTTATTTTCAAATAATTTTAATGTTAACTATTTGATAATGCCATTAAAATAATAAACCAATGCAGTATTCAATAAAATATATTTCAAAATATTGAATAATTTTAATTATTTCAGAAGCTGCCTGAGGTCAGAGGTGAGACCAGGACACACAAGAGAGGTTTTCAAGTCCTCCTGGCCACGCCAGGGAGGCCGAGTCACGCAGGAAGCAGCCTTGATTGCCAATGGGGATGCAGCCACCTGCCAGGCAAGGGACACTGACTGCCACAGGGCAGAGCACCTAAGGGATAGGCCAGGGACTCTGCAGGAAGCTCCAGGGCTCCTCACCCCAGTCAGAGGACATTCTAAGTTCCCAGGACAGACAGGTACCATCATGGGGTAAAGAAAGACGATGGAGAGCAAGCATAACCCAAAGGGCTCCTTATAATTCAATTGTATCAAACTGGGGTTTATATGGGATTAGACCTTTGGTTACTTTTCCTCCCCTGTCTTCTAGACCAGATGACTCATTTTTCTGGGTGTGTCTGGGTGTAAAGCATGTAAATTTGCCACCCTACTATGGAAGTGGCCCCTTTCAAATTTATATGTATATGTAACTTCTGAAACCACTTCTTCTGAAGGAGATTAATCAGCTCCCGCTTCTGGGTAGTAGTATTGGGTTTGGACCAGAGAACTTCTCTCAGTCGTCTCTCAGGGAAGTTAGAGTTCTCGGGGTGTTTGGGTAGTAAGACAGAAAATGGAGAAAAGAGGGAAGGGACTCTTGTGAGATTTAAATATGGGAGAAAAGCGCTAAAAGGAGAAGTAAGAGAAGCTGCATTTACATTTCCTTTATGTTCGTGCTGTTGAATATTAACGAAGGCTTTCTTTGTAACTATAATATGTTACAAATGTGAAACTGGGCCTTGAGAAAACAATATGAGATGTTTCCAAACGCTGAACAATAAAAGTGTTCCAGTGCAGGGTCTGTGCCCCAGGCACCTTCAGGGATTACTGCACGTGCTATGTTGGTTTTGTATTGGAACACAAAAGAATCCGTGCACCCAAGAGCCCTTGGGAGTTTAGAAACTTCAGATCTTACACGTTGCTGTCTCAGGTGTAAAATTATGCTGCCCTATGCCTGCTCTCTCCCTGGCGCTCACACTCTGATGACGCTGTGGAAAGCAGGAGAGAGGGGAGGCAACCCGTTTCGGGGATAAGGAAAGCATAATGCCGGTTAGCAGCCGGCTCTCCTTTTGTTAGGTCCCTTCCAACTGACTAATGACGTGTTCCCTCTTACATATACTCTCATAACTGAATTTTCCATTGATCATAAGTAAAATCTCCCTTTTGCATAGACTTTCAAGTTTAGTAGTTGTCACCTCCCCATGAAGATAGACTTAGGGCCGACTTTTCAACTTTTAGCAAACATATTTAATATCTGCTTGTTGTTCTTCAAAAATGGCATAATTGCAGAATTCTATTTAATTTTTAAGTTCTCTGTGTGTATGCAAAATGTTCCCTTCACTATAACTTTGGGACTGTCAGAAGGGTACGGTATTGTGCCTGAGTTTTTGCGTAAGCTGAAAGGTGAGAAATAGTTACCATCTTCATAGAAATTTCCGTTTAGAACCACATCTCAGTGCGCTGTTCGTATTTCAGACGTCTCATTATGTAATACTTCTTCACAGAAAACAGTTTTAAGGATTAGGAAGCTTTTCTCAGCCCTCCTCCTTTGGAGGAGCTCCATGATTGCCTGGCCTGGCCTAAAGCAGTGGAGACGCTGGACAACCGTGGACCGAGTTCTCAATAATGCATCATTCCCACTGAGCCCACTTCTCTGCGGGCCACTGATGGAGCTAAGTTTCCAAATGCCACGGTGCTAAGCAGGAACCCTCAGGGCCACATGTGGCTTTTGTGCATTGTGGATTGTTTGGACTATTGCCTTTCCTTAATCATCACCTATTCTCATGTTTAAGACAGCAGAGCTCAAAGATTTTGGTTTCCAGGATTTCAAATGCACGAGGACACACACTACATAACATTGCCATGACATCCCAACTAGTGCCTTCTCTCATTAAAAGGCATCATTTATTCTTTCAACAAATATTTATTAACTACCTAGGGGAGCCGGTCTGCCTGCATTTGAATTTCAGTTCATCTATTTAGCAGCTGTGTGAATTTAAGTCATGTTGATCTTCTCAGTGTTTCTCATCTGAATTGTATTATTTCAATGCTGATGACGATATGCCAGACACTGTGCTAGGTGAAAAGTATATATACTTCAAGTGAATAAAGCCAGCACAGTCCTTTCATGGAGAGGAATAATAGAGGCTGCCTAAACTTGAACCTCTCTACCAAGCTTCCTAAAATGCATATAGGATAACAAGGAGAGAAAATTAAATCTCCCTTAGCTCAAGGCTACAGCTCTAGCAGGTGAAAGAATACACAAAATGTTAATTTACACGTAGGTGGAAGAACATGTCTGAAAACAGTGGAGTCTGCTCAGGACCCAAGAGTCTGGGCTTAGTATGGGTTTAGGTGGGAATTTTGTGGAACCAAAGAGAGGGAAATGGAGTCTCAGTGTCAGAGTGATGCAGATCACATCGATTGAAGTTCATCCCCGAAAGGACTGGGTCCCGCTCTGAGTGGAGGAATATGAAATGTAGATTCAGAAACCTCATAGTAAAAAGCCCTGGCTAGTGAGGACTGTAAAAAAGGGAGCTTAGAAAGTTCATGCTGTGGGAACAGGAGGCACACCGGAACCTGGGAGTGTGTCTTGGCGGCTCAGAAGTAAAGGAAAGAAGGAGTCAGCTGAAGGTAAGAGCCACAACATAATATGATAAAATTAAAGGCTAAGAAGAAAACAGACCAAAAATGTCATTTATTCAAGTAACTGCATTTCACTGCAGTAATAGAAGAAAACACTCTTAAATCAAGAAACTAAGGAAACCAACCAATCACCTGTATTACTGCTGCTCTAGGAAAATGCAACACAAACACGCATGGATGCCAATAACAAAGAGACTCAACATCCTAAGTTATTATATGTAATACAAACAGTTGTTTGGGGAAAACTCATGTTAATGAAGATGAAAAATACCAGTAAGTTAAACATCCAATTCAGGAAAGAAAATTTAAACTGAAAGAAGGAAGGAAAGAATATTGAATGAAAGTGCAAAAGTAATGATTTAGAAAACAAAAAAACATGAGAACTAATAAATAATTATCATCAGCTATTTTCAGGTATAATAATGATATTGTGGTCACATGTTTAAAAAAATCTTCTGGAACTCTCTTATATAACTGATGGAAGGCAAACACATTCCAGCCATTTTGGAAAAAAAGTTAGATAATTTCTTAGAAAGTTAAATATACACTTATCATAGGATCCAACAACCCTACTCTTTGACATCTACTCAAGTGAAACAAAAACTATGTTCACACAAAAACATGAATACAAATGTTTATAGTGACTTTATTTGTAATTATCAAAAACTATAAACAACCCAGTCCTTTAACAGGGGTATAAAAAAGACTCTGATAATATCCATAATACAATACTACTCAGCAATGAAAAGGAGTAAACTATTTTTGGACAATTACTTAACCCCCACCCTCAGTTTCCCTGTCTATAAAAGGGGATATTGCCTTTTATCCCTCTAAGATTATCATGATGACTAAAGATAATATGTATAAAATGTATACAGTAAACAAATGGCTGATCACAATGATTAATACTATTTTTTTTGCTTTTAATTTTTTGTATCCTCAAGGCTATTGAAAGAACATACCAGCAGCCTCTGGAACATGAATACTTTTCAATCAGGATCATATTCCTTTTAAGTCTTGCATGGGGACATTGTGGTCAGTCATTTAATCAAAATTCTTATCTGTCTTTTCTTTTCTATGAGTTTTTATTCTATGGAAGAAATTTTGTAACTGCAGGCCCTGAAATTTTGAAAGCTCCTACCTGCAGAACTATTCCTTTATCGCTTATTCAGAAGGGAGAAAGATATATGTTTTTCTCTCTTGAACATTTAAAACATATTAGATAGTCTTGAGTAATTTTCCAGCACAACTAATAGTAATTTGCTCAGAGCACCGAATGATTCCCCTTATGGGCAGTTGCCCTAAAATTTTCACTATTTGAGACACTAATGGGCCAAAAGAAAAAAAGAGGCATTTCCCCCCCGCCCCCCAGGAAATCCTGGAGGAAATATCCACCAGAAACCTTAGCTCTCCAGTCCCCTCTCTGAAGCCTTACAGTGGATCTGTTCATTAATTAATTGGCTGACATCTGGGGCTAAGATATAGGCCAGGAGGTCTGCAGTGGTTGGTGATAACATGATAATTGAAAGTGTTGGGTGTGTGTGAGGCTGCCCTGGGTTCTGAGAGGAGGGCCATGGACTCTAGGGAGAGAAGGCTGAGAAGCTACAGGGGACCGCACTGAAGCGGAAACACTAAAGGCACACCTCCTCTACTTATTGACCTAGTTTTGTTTTGAAAAAGAGTTTGAAGAAATTTGTAAAAAAATATTTCAAACACTAGAAAAGACTACGAAGTGAAAATATACCCATCTGCTCTCCCTTATCCATTTCTCCATTCTCTTCCCCAGAGGTAAACATTGATACCAGCCACTTGATTATACTTACAGAGCTCTTCTTGCACATAAGCAGGAGTGTGTATATGAAGATAGGACTCCTTCTTAATGCTTCACTAATTTTAATTAAATTATCCTTGCAGGTGACTATGAGGTAGATTCTATTATTACCATTCCCATTTTAAAGATGAAGATGTAGAATAGAGAGATTTAGAAAGTTGTCTAAGGATGCTCAGCTCATAAATGGTGGCTCCAGGGGAGGTTTTATATATATATAATGTATATTACATATTATAATGTGTAATGTTATGTATTATTATGTATTACATATTCATAATATATACATGCACATATACATACCCTATAATGTATTTTATTAATGATCTGTCATTTAAAGGGTGTTTAGGCTTTTCGTAGTCTTTTAATATTTCAAATGCTGTTGTAATGCATTTTCTTGAACACAGGGTCACCTGTGTGGGTTGTACGCTGCTCAATGCAAGCAGGTGCCATTCACCCAGATTATCTTGTGGTATAATTCACATGGATTATATTGGCATCCTTGGAATTGCTCCACATGTCAGCAATGCTTGCTCGTATTGACCTAATTTTAAATTAAATGTCTCATCCTCTGATTAGCTAGTATTTCCATTGGATTATTTGTAACATAGGAAAGAAAAATGTGCCCTATATACAACAGTGCTAGAATGTTCAAATTTAAGACCTGAGAAATTGCCTTGGTTTTTAAGATAAGTAAGATAAAACATGATCGAATATTTTCCTTCCCTGTTGCTTCCACCTTAATTAATTTTTCATGAAGGACTGCACTGTTTAAACAATTGGTTTTTACATTCTTTAGAGATAAGGATGACTATGAGCTGGATCTAAAAGGATTAATTGGTGAAAGGTATAATTGCATAGACTGTTTCTGACTCTCAGACATTCAGAAGAGGTCATGCTGCTCAGATCTGCGTGCAGAGCACTAGTGGTGTTTTAGAACAAGGGGGAATGGCAGTCCTGCCCTTCCATGCTCTGGGACGGGTCTCAGGCACACGTGATGATCTGCAGACAATGACACCTGGGTGCCACGGGACAGCTTTTTCTAGAATGCTATAGTTTTGCCTCTCAACAAAATAGACATCATATTTTGACTCAGAACACTCTTAGAATACAAATCATCCAGAGGACTGAAATGTTTTCTTGATGACATGATAGATCACTGGACATTAGATCTTTGAAGAGATGCTATTTTTCAGGAGTCGCCTTTAAAACATCATTCACCCTGTGATGGCGGATCCAAGTTTTATAGCCCTGCAGCTACTGATTCTAAATTGTTGAAGTCAACTCTAAGTAAGATATCCACCATAAATGACTAAAATAGACATTCTTTTAAAAAAGTGTTTGAAATTATTTATTTTTATAAATTGCATTAAACTAATTTGAATTTATCATACAAGTGTCTACAAATGGCACTGTCTTCTCTGTGTCTGGAGTTTTTCTTTGTATTCTTTAAGAAATAATTTGTTTTGTTTTAGCCATGTAAGTCCAGGACCCATTTGGGTCTCCTCACGTTTGTATGTGAAGGTGTTTATACTGTTCTCCCTGGAACTGGGACAATCATAGAAAAGAGATGGCCTTTACCCTCCTGCATAACTTTAATCCTGTCCTTCAACATCCTGAATCTATTTCTATGTTTGTGAATTTGTTTCTTTCAGCCACCACAATGGTCAATTACTAAATAAGAATTGATCACCAGGTGGTCTGATACTGTTACCTTAGCAACCCTGCACACGATGTAGTTATTTTAATCATTTAAATGACTAGATAAGATTATTCATTTGCCATTTGATCAGTGACACAGGGACCAACATAAGACTGACTAATCCCATTGGGCACTTAGGCAAAGTCTTGGGGGGAAGATGACTGTTCAATTAAAATACAAAAATATTTTTCTGGGCAAAACAAAATGTTTGCAGATCTAGTACCTAACATTGTAGCTGTTTTATTTTTCTTATGAAGTGAGAAAAATGCTAGCCTTAATGTCCCTAAAAGAAGTACTACACCATAGATAATTTATTTATTCAACAATCATTATTAAGAACCAAGTAAATTTTTGTATACTGGATGTTGGGGATATAGTGATGAGTAATTTATAGTCCCAGCAGGTAAGTAAATCAAAGACTCCTAACAGAGATATGCTGGAAAGGAAGTAATTTCAGGAGAGCATGGTAAGTACAAACAGAATATGATGAATGAAGAAAAAAAGAAGTTACTCTATCTGGATAAGTCTGAGAATATACATTCAGAGGAGTCAAAGCTTGAATAGGTTCTTCAAAGTTCAATAGGCATTCTCAAGGTAGACCAAGAAGAGCATTATAGCAGGGAGAAAGCTAGGAGGTCACAAAAATCAGGAAAACTAATTTGAGAAGGAAAGGGGATATTTACTGGACATTGTAGTAAGCAAAAACATGACTGCCCAAACATGTCTACATCCAAATTCCAGAAAACTAAGAATATGTTGTTACATGGCAAAGGGGAATTAAAGGTGCAGATGGGATTAAGGTTGCTAACAAACTAATCTTAATTAAGATAAGGAGGTTATACTGGACCATCCAGGAAGGTCCAGTGTAATCAGAGGGTCTTTACATAGAGAACAGGATGGTAGGAACATAAGAACCAGAGTGAGAAAGACTTAGCCAGACATTGCAGGTTTTGAAGGTGGAAAAGGACAATGAGAGAAGGAATATGGGTCACCTTCAGAAGCTGGGAAATACCTGAAAACAAATTCTCTCCTAGAGCCTCCAGAAAAAGAAGGCAACCTTGATGACAGCTTGATTTTAGCCCAGTAACACTCATGTTGGCCTTCTGGCCTCTGGGAATGTAAGATAATACGTTTGTGTTAAGCCACTGAGTTTGTGGTCCTTTGTAATAGTAGCAATAGGAAAGTAATGCACAAATTCACTTGAAATTCAGTTACCTTGAAATGTCATTGAATGAAGAGCTGGGAAATCAAGCCTCAAACTGAAACCAGAATCTCCAGTCTCCATCATCATCTCCTCTTCTCTCTCTCTCTTTTTCTCTCACTCTCACTCTCACTCTTTGTCTGTCTCTTGACCTATATTGGCTTCGTTCTATGAGAGCATATTTTCCCATGGTCACTAGTTGCTCTTGGCTCATATAATTATGGGATTTTAAATGAGAGAAAAATGTTTTTCTATCTTGGTTCCAACTTGAAAAAAATGCCATGGAAAAAAATATGATTGGCCTATTTTGAGTCAAATGCCCAACCTTTGAACTAAGCTCTTGGTGTGAATGATATTAATCATCCCAGCTTGGTTCACGTGCCCATCAATTTGGCAAATAGGGAGAGATTTGTTACCAAAAGAAAGGGGGCAAGAATGTAGGGCAAAATGAAATAGTAGTTATCTACTACAGCATGTGCCATGAACTAAAAAGGGTTTATTAGAGTGGGGGTTTAAAATTAGTGACAAGTTCAGCCCAACTTCATATGAAGTGCTAGATCCCATAATTGAGCTCTAATTGTGAACTTTGAATTATTCCCAGAACTCCAGCATTCCCAAATGTATGTTTATGAGTTTCCTGTCAAAAAGTGGAGTTCATGACAAATGAATTCAACTTACTCATAATTTTGTTTTCAGTATAAGAAATTCAGGAATTGGTTAGCAGTGAGGAAGGGCAGTTTAGGAGAGACCAAGGCCTGGAAATTGTATAGATTCCTACCAAGAAGTGCTAGTGTTTGGGTCAGACTCAGCTATAGGCAACTGAAGAGTTTATTCAGAAATCTTCAGCCTATTGGAAAGTGCCTTGGATTTTGGTCAGAAGGTCTGGATGCAAGCCTAAACTATGCTCTTTCTTAATTTTATTTCTTAATTTATTAGGCTGGTTTACTCAGCACTATAAGTCTCATTTTCATCATCTACAATCTATATATTGATCATAAAAATCTGCTCCCTTTAAAAGCTGTCATTTATTGACAGCATATATGAACCAGGAACTTTATGAGGTTCCAGGAAATTTCAGTCATGAAGGAGAAGCTACTGGCCTCAGAACAGAGCAAAGGCATAAACTAAGGGGGGCTGATGTAGTAATAGAGACATATCAGCAGACAAACCCCAAGTGAGGATAACTAGATGTAGAGGCATTTAAATTGGTGTTCTTAATGCAAATGTGATGGGTTGCTCACCGTGGGGGAGCTGGGAGTAGGATTATACAGTTTGCAGTGGAGAAGGTCAATTCTGTGGTGGAGGAGGGCGAGAAAGAGAGAGACAGAGACAGAGACAGAGACAGAGAGACAGAGAGGAATATGGAGGTTCTGGTTTTACTGTTTCCTTCCAGGTTTTCCAAGTCTGAAAACCACTGGTAAACCTGGCATTCATTAGGCAATTCCTTAAAGAAAATGATTCAAATGAACCAAAGTGAGGAAACTCCAACCAAGACTGTCTTCACAATAGACCAGAATGGCAACTGTTCCCCAAACCTTAGAATTAGATCATTGCTGATTCTGACCCTCTAGGCCAGCTAGACGCACACTCTCTTAGCAGAGTGTCTCATCCAATAAAGCACCATATTACTGCTGAGAGTAATTCTGGCCCATCTATGCTAGTTTCCTATGGTTCCTGTAACAAATTACCACCGATTGGATGGCTTAAAGCAACAGAGATTAATTGTATCACAGCTCTGGAGGCGAGACATTCCAAATCGAGGTGTCAGCAGGGCTATGTTTCTTCTGAAAGTTGTAGAAGGATCCTTCCTTGTCTCTTCCTAGTTTCTAGTGGTTTGGTGGCCATCCGCAGGGTTCCTTGGCTTCCAGCTGCATGACTCCAGTATCTGCCCTACGATCATAAGGTGTTTTTCCTGCGTGCCTCTGTCTTCACATGTCTGTCTTCTCACAAGGCCATTAGTCTTATTGGATTAGGAGACTCACCCTACTCCAGGAGAACCTCATTTTAACCTCACCAATTACATCTGCAATGATGTAATTAGGTTGATATTCTGAAGATCAAAGCTTCAACATATGTTTTTGGGGTGACATTTTTGAACAACTTCTGTTCAGATTCTATATCCATGAGATATTTGTCCCTGACTTCTGATTTTCTCTCCTATATATGACCCAGGTCTCATACTTTGGGTTATATGTTGGCATATCATTGATGTTGATACAGACATGAGAAAGAGAAAAGCAGCCCGACCTCTGGGAGCTGGCCGGGTATCACCATCTAGGCTACATGTTCTTTTGTTGAACGCAAACAGTTCCACAGAACATCAACATCAGACACAGCTGCTGTGAGCACGACAAATCAAGATAAACACAAGACCACTCTACAACCATGTTTGAACACGAAGCAAACTGCAAACATTGTCCAAACCACAAGATGACCAAACACCTCTCTATCTTGGTTAATGTGAGTAACTGCTACTTCTTTACCAATCAAAATTTTGCTTTGGTCTAGTCCTTCTTCCTTTGAGATAAGATTAATTAAAATAATTAAAATTACCCCCCACTTTCTGTGAGCATCTAATTCAGAACAAAACCCCATTTCCTTAAGTCCTCCCCAAATCACATAATGTCACCACAAATCTTATATTAAATCGCTCTGACACCAGCTTCCTGAGTCTCCCCTGGTTCAACAATGTACATTCTCCCTCACTGCAGCAAGCAATAAACTTGACTTGTTCAACTATGAATGTGTTCCTGATTATATTTGCCTAGAGAGCGTTGGCAGACATTTTAATAATGCATATTAGCTGAAATGTGATCATTGAATTATAAAACATGTTTTGCATGTGGAATGTATCAATCTCTCAAGTGATTACTGTGGGGATTATTATATATCAAATAGAAAAATACAGGTATAAAAAGTGGTTGTACTTACAAAAGTATTGATTGCTATACAAATCTGATGTTCAAATACATTCCTATTGCTTTTATTTTACAAATCAAATTAAACTCAAACTTTGATACCTCAATATGGCATCAGGCGTAGTTTCTTTCTCTCTCGCTCTCTCCCTTCCCTTCTCTCTCTCTCTCTCTCTCTCAAACTCTCTTCGAATTCTCAGAAACTAGAAAATGTTTTTTGAAAGTGAAATCTACTCAATTCCCACACCCAGCTGTGGGTTGGGAGGGGGAAGGTCTGAGATCCCATCCCCTGGTCCTGCCATTCCTTCCGCTGCCCATGGAGGTGTGGCTGGAAATTCATCCTATCTGTCAGGTCAGGCGACCATCTATCTTTGGCAACCCAAATCCCTCACTGCTTGGCGATATCAAGAGTTCCCCTTATTTTGGTTCTCTGGGCCACAGCTGTTCATTTTTGATTCATTCATTCTCAGTGACAGCCATTCCACTGAAGTGCTGGCCACTCCAGGAGTGCTGTGACAAGTGGACCAGGAGCCTGCCACTGCTGGACTGAAACCACTTTTCCTTTTTCCTCCAGGGAGCTGCCCCTCCAGGATGGGCAGCTCAGCTTCTTGAGGCTCTCAGACACAAAGGCCTCTTTCCTGTTATGACCCCTACCACAGGAGGACTTTGCACCTCCAGAAAGTCCTTAAATTCCCCATCCCTACGGGAGGCAAGGAATCTCTGTGTCTCAAAGAGAGGGATGGTTCCCAAGGAGGACATAGCCCTTTCTAAGTTACCTCTCAATACAGCAGAGAAGAAAGAAAACACTTTTGAGACATATGTTACATACTTGATGAGAACATGCTGCTCAATTCGTGTGACATAGCAACATAAGCTGCTTTGTTTTTGAGTGACTGCTCACTTGGGACTGTTTAATTTACATTGGACACTGGGTTCTGTGACACAGTTTACTTTGATAATTTAGAAAATCATTACATTTTGCCAATCTTATATACTACCCCAGACTTTTTAAAATGTTAATTAGATTTTTTCTACTCAAATTGCATCACCACATTATTGTCTCTAGCTTGAAATAAGAATATGTCCTTAAATTCTTAAAAACATCATTTAAAAAATTCCTGTAGGAAAGATCATCTTATCATTGAAAGTTAAAATTTCCTTAGCTTCTAGCTCCTTTTCCCCAAATAAGGCAATTATTTTTATAATGTAATTTTTAATAATATGATGCTATCCAGACAATATTTATCAATGACTATTATGTTGTGGCAGAGCAGGCAATATTAATGCTCCTTTGAAACCCCGGTCAGGACTTACTCTGACTACCTTCTTCCCCTCTCTCCCTTCTTACTAACCTGGTGGGGTACCTCATTCTCAGATACAGATTTTAGTATTAAATCAGTGACCCCTGCACAAGTTCTTCGAGGGGATATTTTGAGTAAGTGACCCATATACAAATCATCACTTACATCATTATTTTCATCACTTTTATTAGTCACAAAATAACTGAAGTCTATTCTTTAAGTTGTGCCAGTACTTTAAAAGGAAGATTGATTCTGCCGGTATCAACTGTGGCATTCTTTGCTTAAAAGTGCTTCTTGATGGCTAGTAGAGAGTGAATCGGAGAAGATGGGACTCAGGCTAGGTCAGTCTTTGCCGGAAGCAGAAGGAAGTTGAGAATATGATGCAATTAATCCTCTGAAGCATCGACTTCCAAGGCGGTGGAAATAGAAGGCAGAGTCAGTCTGGTAAGAACGTGGGTAAAGTGTAAGAAGTCAAAATGTAACTCATGTCCTAGTGTTGCTTTGGTCTCTCCCCAGAACTTGAGTTTGTCTATACTAACACTTAGTATCCTTTCTAACAATGAATTAAATTAATTATAATAAGAGAGTGAGTTGTGTCAGATTTGCTTTTTTCCCAGTGAACTTTGGTTGAATAACGTTCACTCTCTTTCCAACTCCTGCCACATTCTGCCTGTTATTCCAGAACACCCTGAGCTAATTTAGATTTGTAGCGCATATCTGTAGCCGAGGAAGCTGGAGACATGTCTCTGTCATCTCTGATACCATCGTTCTGGAATGTGATTTCAGTCTTGGTGAAATCTAATTACAATGATTGAAAAACACATTTCTCTGATCCTTTCAACTCACTCTGTTTCTGGACAATATTTATTTGTTTCTGTTCTCTTCAGTCAGACATAGCACAGAGAAAAGCTCATAGAATAAACACAATACTTGTTTTCTGCTCTACACTGATTCCAGTGAAAATCAAACTCCTCATTCTCTGACAAATATTTAATGGAAATATTGACCGTGAATCTCATGTAATATATGCTTACACTAAAATACATGCATTTGTACCTTATAAAGTAGTGGAAAGTTTCCCTCTACCTGTTTCATCATGTTCTGATAATTAAAAATGTGTTACTCAAAAATAAGAATTAAAATCTCGTAAAACACCACCAATAATGAATTTTCATCTCAAGGCAAGATAGGGTCATTGTGAGGGTGAGAGGTCATGTGTACAATGTGAGTACAGAGCTTGGCAGGTGTTAGATGCTGACTAAAAGGCAGCGTTTTTAGGGAAGCTCTGGGGTATGTCCTAGGTCACTTCAGAGATGAACCCTGGGATCCTGGCCTCCGGGGCAGGCTCACGTCCTTGGGAAATCCTGTCTCCCTGAGTGTGGCTGGACTTGATGCTTCATTTCTAATGAATAGACTAGGACAGAAGTGATGAGATGGTACTTCTGAGATTAGGTAATAAAATGACTGCCTTTCATCTTGAGTGCGCTCTCTCACAGGGTCTTCTGGGTCGCTTGCTCAAGGGGAAGGAACTGCCATGTTGGGAGGCAGCCCTGTGGAGTGGCCTGTGTGGAGCGGGCCAGGGCCTGCTGACAGCCATGCGAGCGAGTTTGGAGATCTACCGAGGAGAGACCCGGGTCAGGAGGGGCACTCTCCCCCGGAGCTTTTTCCTCAGTTCTTATCTTGCTTGCACAAGACAAATTCAAGCGAAGGACAAACACATAAGAGTGGAAATGAGATAGCAAATTTATTTATGAAACACACATGAGCACAAAACTAAAGGCAGGCACCCAGCAAGTCTAAATGCCCCACATGTAGAGGAAATGAAGTTGTTGGTAAGTTTATTAGTAAGTTTGTTCTATCCACTTGAGCAGAGGCTACAAGTGGTCGCCCAGCTAGCCTGAGTGCATCGGCTGTTGGGGTTCACGGTTGTATACCTTAGCCAGCTTCTAGGTTCCCACTCCTTCTCCCCTTTCTAAACCTTGGGAATAATGCACAGCTACAAAGGCTTTCTCTCTCAGCTAGTAAGGGCTCTTTGCCTTAGGGAAATTGTTACAGAGGCGCCCTTTCCCAGCACAGAATCCAAAGGACTCCCTCCCCCTGTGCTATTCCTGCTTCTGATGTCTGGAGCACCTGGCGATCTTATCGGACAGGGCTCAGGACTGCAGAGTCAATGGGTGAGACATGCGTCCCTTCTCCTCCCTGCCTTAGTTTACTGCCTGTCCTACCTATCAGGAAGCTCCCCACTACCTATCAGGTAGGTTCCCCAGATGAGCATTCAGATAAGGCTGTAGCTCTGACTGTCAGCTTCTCCGTACCTCATAAGAGGCCTTAAGTCAGAAACACCCAGTGAAGCCATGCCCACATTCCTGACCTCACAGAAATTGTGAGATAATTAGTGTTTGCTCTTTTAAGTTGCTAAATTTTGAGGTAATTTGTTATATGATAATAAGTAACGAATATATCATAACAGGCATAATTAGCCAGATTTTAGGAAAAAATATTTTCTTCCTTTTTATGAAAATTATTTAGTATATTTATATAATAAGTTTATATATAATTCACCTTAAAGCTACATTTGGTGTGGACGGGGGTGAGAGGTGGTAGAGGGCGGAGTCTGAAGCAGTTTTAGGAGTGGACTTCAGGTTCTGTTTACCTGACTATAGCCTTGAACCTCAAAATGTGTCCAAGGAACGCTAGGCAGATTTTTGAAGTGCTCCAACAAACGTGAACATCGTGTCTCTAAGTCTAGAAAGAATAATGCTTTCTTTCCATCCTGGAGAGTCACAATGAACATGGGATATTACAGGCTCTAGGAACCTGAACCATGCAAAGATTTCTAGCAGATTAATGGTTTTAGAAGATTAAACATTCCCCAGTACGTACTTTGGGAAATCTTGGATACTTTGAACAATGAAGTGTTGAAATCCTAGCCTCTTCCTCACAGCAGACTGAAGTTTACTTGTGAACAGCTACTTTCAAGTCCGCTTCACCTCACCTCGGTCCCAAGCCCTAAGGGCCCAACCTTTCCCCAGAGCAAATGTTTTGTTGTAAAATCACAAGAACTCAATGTTATGGTCACCAGATGGTAATAGCTGAGCAAGTTCTAATCTGACAACACTGAAGAAATTGTTCCCAGTCTCATTCTGTCAGTTCTCATTTCATCATTTTCTTCCTAATTGTTGAGCCTCCTAATTGCTTGATCCCAATAACTCACTCATTTTGCAGAAAAGCTTGTTAACAATGCCTTCTCCCCCTCCCCTAAATATATACACAAAAATCCTTCCCATTTAAAATTCTTGCCTAAGAACAGTTTTAGTTCTCCATGGAGGACTCTTCTTCACTATAACTTGCAGCATTTCTGCTAAAGGTTGTGTAATGTTTTTGCAACATATTGAAAAATTCTATGTGAATATTTGCATATCTCTCTGGTGCCATTTGCAGCAGTGTGTGGCAGTTGCTATGACAACTACCTGAAAAATTAAAAAGAGAAATAAAAAGTTTTGCATAATTGAAAGGACTTTCTGACACTGAATTTAAGATGTCAGGATTTTAACATAAGCTATACGTTAGTGTGTAGGTCTGTTCCTATTAGGACAAAATTTTAGAAACCATTAAAGGAGATTTATTCCACCAAATTTTCTTTCCACATCAGCTGTGCTAATATCATTGTCGGACAATGTTTATTTGAGTGTCCAGGTTATAAATTTTATAGACCGTGCTTGGTTAGCAAATTCCCCTCTCGGGGCCCTAGTAACAGTCCCCAGTAAAAGCACAACAGCACCGGCCGTCACCGGTTGGCTGCGTGCTAAGCACTACATCGCGCTTTCGATATATGTACTTTATGTAGGATTTTGTAAGGTTGTTGGCAGAAGGAAACATAGTTGGGCAATTTTACATATGCAATTATTTATTAGTTGAATCTCTAACTCTGCAAAATAGCTATTATAACCTCCACTTCACCCATGAAGAGACTGAGGCTCAGCGAGACTAGATAACTTGTTTAAGGTCGGAAAGCTAGGGTGGCGAGCCAGCATTCAAATTCAGGTTTGTTTAACTCCAAAAGCTGTGTTTTTAGTCATTACTTTGCTTTATCAACATTTTTACACATCTTATTTTTTAACTTGTGACTTCTTGCAATTTATACCCAAAGGGCTCTTGACATGACAATAGGCCAGGAGTGATCGAGGGAGAGGCTCTCAGGCGATGCGAAGACTCTTCGCTTTCCTGTTGGCTTGACATGGGCTACCAGGAAAACGCAAATCAAAACCACAATAAAATACCACTTTACACCAGGATCTCTATGATAAAAAGAACAGAAAATAATAAGTATTGGTGAAGATGTGGAAGAATTGGACCCCTTATGCACCACTGGTGGGAATGTAAATGGTATAGGTTCTGTGAAAAACAGTTTGGTGGTTCTTCAAAAGCTTAGCATAGAATTACCATATGACTAAGCAGTTCCACACCTAGGTATATACCCAAAAGAATGGAAATCAGGAACTCAACAGATATTTGCACACAAGTTTTCATTGCAGCATCAACACAATACCCAAAAGGCAGAAACAACAGAACTGTCAAGCACCATATAAATGGATGAACGAAATGTGGAATATACGTGCAACAGAATATTATTTAGCCATCAAAAGGAATGAAGCTCTGACACATGCTTCAACATGGGAAAACCCTAGAAAATATTATGTTAAGTGAAAAAAGCCAGATGCAAAATTTTAAAAAATATTGTATGATTTCAATTTCACTTATATGAAGTTTCTATAAGAGGCAAATTCACAGACAGAAAGCAGATTAGCAGTTACCTAGGGCTGGGGAGGAGGAAATGGGAGTTATTACTTATTGGTTACAGAGTTTCTGTTTAGGGTAATGAAAAAAGTTTGGAGATAGATAACTGGTAATAGTTGAACAGCATTGTGAATGCAATTAATGCTGTAATGAATTGTACACATAAAAATGGTAAAATGGCAAATTTTATTACATATATAAAACCACAGTAAAAAGTGTTTCAACTATCTTTACTGTGACCACTCGGTAACTTTCCCTTAACTAACCTGCTTCAGGTTCCTGCCACTCAGTTCCAGCTTTAGCTTTCTGTCTGTCATGGTTCTTTCGCCCATAGATTCTAACTAGAAGAGTTTCCCAGAGTGCCAGAATTTTATTTGTGGACCTCAGAATTTTAGAATTGGGAAGATTTTTGAGGATTTTTTTTTTTTACTACATCATTCATGTTTTTTAACAGTTTAGATTTTCACACACAAAATTGACCCACACAAACAGCTGCTACCACAATGCCTGATATGCAGCACTCAACAAATGTCAAGAACAAGTGAAAGAAAGGGAGAAAACAAAATGAAACCCAGAGAAGAACATCTGAGTTCATTTTATTCCTCAGTCTATCCATTTATTCAAACAAAATTAGTTGCTGCTTGTTTAGTATTATGCATACAGGATGCTAATATGATGGCCCTTGTTCCTGAGAGGCACAGAGTCAAGGGTGGGTGACAGGTATAGAGGAATATTTCCAGCACGATGGAGTAGTTGGTAGTATGTACAGCTAGTGTAACATAGCTGGCTAGAGGGAGGACCGGCCAGCTTGATTCCTTTATTTCTGTGTCATTTGGTAGAATGGTAAGTTCTATTGTGCTTATAGCTTCTCTCCATTAATGACTGGAAATAGGCCGAAATAAGGCCACTGTATTCACTAACATTATAGAGATTTTTGAAACTGCATAATTTATAACCACTTTACAATGTAGGTGGTTGATCCTGTACCTGGCTGTGGTAGGGTATGGAAAGTCTTTGGGGGATTATATCAGGACTCGGGATGCTCAGCATGTGTTACGGACTTAATGCTTATGTTCCCCAAAATTCATCGTTGAACCCCTAACCCCCAGCGTAATGACATTTGGAGGTGGGACCTTTGGGAAATTATTAAGTTTAGATGAGATTGTGAGAATGGTGCCGCCAGGATGATATTAGAGACTTTATAGGAACAAGAAAAGAGACCGGGGCTCCCTTTCTGTCCGCCATGTAAGCTTGGAAGACAGACCTCACTAGGAACTGAATCAGCCATCACCTTGACAGTGGACTTCCCAGCCTCCAGAATTGTAAGAAATGCCTGTTAAATCACTCAGTCTGTGGTATTAGTTCTAGCGGAATAAGCTAATAGCATATACTTTCAATAGCAGGTAGAAATAGGTTTCTGGAGAGCTGGTGAGACTGGTTGTCTGTTCTGGGTTGATGTGGAGTTGAGGAGAGGTGCCGGAGGGCCTCCATCTGGAATGTCAGTGCATGCGGTCAGAAGGGCAGCTTCACGGCCTATGGTAGGGAGCACGGTTGGGCCAAGGTAATATGTGGAATGTCGATATTCAAGGTATCAATTTCCAAGGCAGAAATTCATGTTTAAGTTCCAAAGTAAAGTTAAAACAAACAAACAAACAAACAAAAAATGGTGAGAAGAAAAAGGAAAGATAAAAACAAGGTGTAGCCAGCAAAACAGGAAGTAGGTGGCAAATTTTAGAGGCCAATCTTAGGTCGACACTTCTATCGGCTGAATGCACCGTCGTATAGCTATCTTCTCACCTTGATTTTTACTCAGCTCTGCCACCAGAAATGAGCCCAGTTCTCTTTACCGGGGCCCTGGCTTTATGTGGTTTTCAGACTCCCACAGAGGTCACAAGTCTGCTTCCTCAGGAGCCCTGGGGGAAGGTTGTGGACATCACAGATAGGCTCAGCTACCAACCGGATTCTGAAGAAGGAAGGAACCAAAGATACATCCATGAGTCATCCTTACTAACTGCTAGTCAAGTATTATTTGAATTACTTTGTTCTTCTTCCCTCAATGGTCCATCTAGCTTGGCATAGGCCAGACACTTCAGAAACATATACAAAGTTCCTCTAATTCACCCAACTGTATAATTGAAAACATTTGTATTGTCCTGAAAACCTGTAGCCAGATCAAAGCTGCTTATCACTTATTCATGAGCACTGACAGTCCTTTGAATGTCATTGAAATTGCTGTGTTTTAAAATTGACAAATGCTTGGAAGTTAAAATTGCAACTATACACACTGCTTGCAATTTTATGTTCTTTGCAAATTGTCATCATGCATATTATTGGAAATCCGAGGGATCCCAATTTAGAAGCTCATGTTTCTTTCTTTCATCCTCCTTAATATTCCAACCTTGTTCCAAACCAGGCTCTATCTTCTAAAGAAAAACTGCAAAGAGATCACTCTGATTCTTTTTTTTTTCTCCTTTTGGCTAATTCAGAGTATCAGAGCTGTTTATATTGCATTGCATTTTAAGTAAGATATTGCTCTTTCTAGATTCTTTCAGTTTGGGTTGCTTAAAAAAAAAAAAGCCCCTGTTGAGTTAAAAAAAAAATTGTTTCTTTTTGATGACATCAGCTTTGGGTGAATTACTTAACTTTCTGAATTTCAGTTCTCATTGGCAAAATGGACAGAATAGCTCTTGCCCTACCCACGCTGCTAGGTTGTTAAGGTGATTAAAAGAGGACAGCGGATGTGAAGAACAAAGCACAACTCCAGGAGTGAGGAACACATAAAAAAGCCATAAAAGAGTCCTGGAACCTTAGGTATTTGATTAACTGCATTTCAAACAAAGAATAAATTGGAATCTTTCTGAGGCAGCTTTCGGCCTAATCCCCACTCCCCAGCAGCAGCATGAGCTCTGTAACAAACTGAGTGAACCACGTGCCTAAAGCAGACGTCCCTGTGAGTGTCAGGTGCAGAGGAAGAGGCACGAAAGAGCTCGAAGTGACTCCTAAAGCCCAGAAAGATAGGGAGAGATTAGACACAGGAACAGCAGCCCTTTCTGGGAGAAAAATACTCCAGAATCCTGTATACTAGAGAGCAAATTCTTCTTGTTGAGAAAATTGAAGGGGTCCAAAACTGGTTCCCTGCTCTCCATTTGCTCTCCCCTGAGTGGAATCAAACCTTCTGCCAATTTCTACAAAGCCTTTCCCAGTACAGGAGAGAGAGAACTCTTGGGAAAACAGACTTATTCAAACAGAAAATCTACACAGTCTACTTTTAATTAACTAGATGTTAAATTAATTCATGTGCATAAATTAGAAGAATCATCAGATATCTAAAAGGGAGAAAACAGATAAAAGGAAAAGATTTTGATCAACTAATAGGACTGATATCAGAAGAACTGGAGATAATTTAGCAAACAGAAAAGAACTTAAAAATAATTTTATTTCTCAGAGAAATTTTACAGTCATAATATAAAACTTTATTGCAATGCAAAGTAAACTATTAAAGACCAATATAGCATTCTTGAAAATTAAAAACATAATTTCCCAAAAATGTAAAAGGTCTAAAGTTATGGTTGAACACAAAATTGTTGATCAGGAATATAAAGGGAAGTTAATATCCTAGAAGACAATGCAAATAGATGAAATAATAAAAAATGAAGAGATGTGGAAAAGTATTTCATAGGTTCCATATCTATCTAAAGGAGTTCCAAAAACATTGGCATTAGAAAGTGAAAATAGGAGGAATAACTTTAAAAGATTATTGTTTTCTAGCTGAGGAAAGTCACAGATGGAAATGTCTCACCAAGTGGCAAAATGAGATGAATGGAGAGATGATTAGATAGATAGATAGATAGATAGATAGATAGACATCCTGATAAAAATGTCAACCACTCAAACATAAAAAGAATGTCCTTGGAGGTTTTAGAAGGAAGAAAAGTAGCTTATTTACAAAAGAAGGAGAACGAGATAAGTACTAGATTCCTTACAGATCTAGGCGCTCGAAGAGAGCGAAAAAGCATCTTCAGAGTTCTGAGAGAAAAGCAGTTTAAACTTAGAGTTGTATACCCAGTCACATTAGCATTCAAATTTGAGGGCAAAGATATAAATTTACATAGTTGGCTATCTATAGAACTTTGCTAAAGAATTATTTAAGAATATATCACAGCAACATAAAAATAAATGGAAAAACAAGGAAAGTAAGAAATAGTAATGAACAAAGAAATCAGTAAAATGCATAGTTAATCTTCAACAAGAATTAATACATTACATAAAAACCAGGAAACAAACAAGCACCACAGAATAAAACGCCAGCTGCTCCTGGCGCGAGAGGTGGCGAGGAGCAAGGATGTCTGGGTGGAAGCGTAAGGAAGTAGATTCGGGGTAAAGTGAGAAGGAAATGATAGCATGAGAAGTGTATACAGACACTCAATAATTATAAACATAGATAGAAAATGTAAGTTTATATACATTTTGTGTTAAAAGAATAACAGTAACTATTGGGAGAAAAAAGAAAAAATTTCCAAACCACTAGGTAGAAAAACAGAACAAAGGCAATGCGATCAATCTAACAAAAGTAAACAAGAAATGTAAACGGTAAGAAATCAAATAAAAATCGCAATAAAAATGACAAGTGTAATGTTAATTGTTTTGGTAATCCCAGAAGTATTCATGGATTAAATTGTACTGTTACAGGTTGAGAAACTCAGATTACATCAAAAAATCCCATCCCATTCTTTTTATGAAAACTATAACTAAAAAGAACAAGAAATATACTTAAAAATAACAGAAATGTTGAACATTCAGGGGGTGAAAGATATAATAAACATATGAAAATCACAAAAACTCAGAGTGGCAATATTAATATCAAACATAAAATTCAAGCCCCAAAATAATTGAACTGGACAAAGGTATAATCTACCTAGAAGATAAAACATAAACCTTTATTCATCTCACAACATGGTTTCAAAATGTATGAAGTAAAAACTGCTAGACAAAAATGCTGTAATAAAAATTGACAAAAATGCACATGATTAATGAGAGATTTTACTGGCCACCCTCGCGGATGAATAGATCCATTAGAAAACAAAGTAAGTGTGAGAGTATAGGGTGCGCTGCCCCATGCGGCAGCCACAGGGCACGTGTGGTCATCGAGCACTTGATACATGGTTAATTCAAACTGGGACAGTAAAGAAGAAAAAGAACATAAAATATTTAATTATTAATTTTTATGTTGATTAAATATTGAAAGAATTGAATATTGCATAAAATAGAATATATTGGAAAAATCAATTTCACCCGTTTACTCTTTTGATGGGGCTACTAGAAATTTAAAATTATGTATGTGACTCACTACATTTCTTTTTTAAAATTTTTATTGCATATAACCTCCTTCCCCCTGCAATCTCCTTACTGTTGTCCATGTCCATGAGTCCTTTTCCCTTTTTCATTGGATAGTTTTACTACTGAGGATTTGAGAAACAAATTAGAGCTTGATCTAATAGGCCTATCTAGTTGTACATCACCTTTGCACTCCGCAAATAGATATATAATTCTATTCTAATACCTGTAAAATGTTTACAAAAATATTAACTATATGAAGTATTAGTTATCTTGAAATACATCAGTGTATTCCTCCAAAAGACAACATTAAAATCAAAATCGAAGACAGAACAAATTAAACAAGAAAAAAATTAAGTATGTTCCCCAAACATTATTACTATGGTTATGATCAATCTAAATAATCCGTGAACTAATACAATGCATTTAAACATATATGGATGAATAAGGACCCTGAAATGCTCACTCATCCACAGTCCAGAACTCATTCTTTATAAGCAAGCTTGACATCTTCCAGTGTCAAGAGGACTTGATGATAGTGACAGAAAAGTGCAAGTTGCAGAGAGAGCAAGTGTGTAAGGCCACTGCATGGGACTGAATCCAACTCTTCTCTCCAAACAAGCCTGGAAGGACAATGTGGCACTTCACTGTCATCATAAATGCCATATCCTACCCATCTGCTATTCAGAGTCCTGTTTACTGAGCATGAGCTCTGAGGAAGATGCTATACTATGCAAAACTGAGCAAAGGCAGCCTGATACCGAGTGTAACTATGTGGACTTTGGCATCAGACAAACTTGGGTTTTAAAGTAGCTCTGCCAAGTTTAAAGCTTGGATATTCTCTTACATCTCTTTGAACTTCAGGGTACTCATCTGTGAGATGAGCCTGATAATAGCATGTTAGATATAATCCATGTAAAATTGGCAGCACAGGCCTGGTATAGAGCAGTAATTAAAAAGAAAAAGTTTGTGATTAATGTAACCGTTATTTTAGGAATTAGCTAAAGTAGAGGGTCAAGGGAATTCTAGTTAGAAGGATTAGAATGAGAAAAGATGCAAAGCAAGAAACAAAATAGTGTTTTGGGGGAAATACAAGCAATTTCACATATCAAAAGGCAAAGAGCGGTAGGGAAGAACTTGTTGAGATGGGGAATGGACACACCATGAAGAGCCTTTTGAGTTCAAGAGGCTCAAACTTTATGAAGTGATGGGTAGCTTTTGAAAGACTGTCTTAAAAAGAAGAACCATTGGAACCTGTAACGACAAGAACAGTTTTGTATTTTAGATCGATGACTCTCTTCATGTGGTGATAACGGGATGTGAGGGGGTCAAAATGTAAACATTAGAAGGACCATGATCGTGATCTCCACCTTGACAATCGGTGGTGGGAGGAGTAAAGTGCAGAAAAGGAAGTTGTGTGTGTGTGTGTGTGTGTGTATAATTTATATACATACACACACTCATACCCCAACACACATATATACATATATACAGCTCCACATACGTATGTGATAAAAATAACTGAGAGTTTGTCAATAATTATAAGTAAGGAGGAAAAATGAAGTAGATCAAAGAGATCAAGATGTCACCGAAGCCTCTGCCTTGGATAACTGGAGAATGGTTGTGCCTATGAAGTAGATAAGGGACACAAGGAATGATAATGGAGAGCAAAATTGGGAGGGAAGGTGAAGAGCTCAGGTTTGAACATGTTGTGTGTTTCATGTGTCAATGAGACATCTAACTACAGAAGCAAGCAAAAATTCGTTTAGTGCGGTTCGAAATCAAAGAAGGGCCGGAAGCTGGTGTGTGAGTTAAATGTGCCTTTAGAAACACAGATGTGAATGGGGCAGTCAAAGGAAGAAATGGCTTTTAGGGAGACTGAGAATGTGTATGAAGATAAGAACTAGAGAGTTTAATATAACAAAAGTACCAGAAAAGACTTTCCAAAACGCAGAGTTGTGTGTAAAGTGGAAGGCAAAGAAAAAAAAAGTCCACTAAGATAGTGACTAAAGTATCCTCTCCCTTAAGACCTTTTTAGCCACTAGGTTGTAATAGTTTGAAGAAAGAATGAGAGCATAACTGAAATCAGAGTATGCATTAAAAAGTGAGTGTATTAAAAGTGGTGGCTAGAGTGGAACTTGAAATGAAAAGATTTTTTAAAAAATGATTAAACTACTCCCTGCCTCACCTCTCAAGTTAGAAGCTCAGCAACATCAACGTGATCTAACCAGAAATCACCTTCATTCAGTTTTTTTGAATGCGAGGTCAATATGGTTACAGAGTGAGAAAAAGGAGACAGTAAAGACGATAATGTTGAAAATACAGGAAAGAGGGGGAGAGCTAATAGAGAATCATCCCAGCAGAGTTGGGGAGGCTGCATCAAGGCCACACCAAGGAGAGTTTTTCCCACAGCACGTGGAGAGGAGCCCCATCCTCTGGAGCTGGAGGCAGGAAGCTGATGTCAGCAATGGCTGAAGTCTTGTTGCAGGGTGAGGTGCATTTGAAAATTTTCAACAAAGTCATGCTGTCACCTTTTGAAAGTAAGGGGTGTTTGGTTGGGTGAGAGGTTTGAGGAAAGCGTGAAAATTTAAAGTGATTTTTGACAGGATCAGGAGAAGGAGAAGACTAAAAAAAAAAGTGAAAGAAATATGGAGTGGGGTCTACCAGTAGCACTCAGCAGCCTGAGTGGGACAGATTATGATATGTTATAAAACTGACCCCAAGTGGCTGAGTGTTACAGCAAATGGGTGCAGTGGCATGAGGTGCTATGTAGTTGCAGGTACGGGTGAGAGAGGTGATGAGTGGAAGAGCCATAAGGCTCTGGCAAAGTAAAGAGGTGGAGCCAGATGGGGCCTGGAGAAGCGGGTAAGAAGGAAGGATAAGAATATTTGGAAGCTTCTGTGATGTAAAAGAATAGAGAATCATGGGTTGAACAATGGTCCCCCAAAGATGTCATGACTTAAGCCCTGTGAATATGTTATCTTACATGATGAAAAGGTACTTTGCTGATGTGAATAAATTAAAGATCTTGAGACAGAGAGATATCCTGGATTATCCAGGAGGGCCAGTGTAATGACAAGAGTCCTTATAAGAGGGAGGCAGGAGGGTCAGTCAGAGACCAAGATGATGACAGACGCAGAGGTCGAAGTGATGCTGGTCCATGAGTCGGGCAACATGGCTGGCCCCTAGAAGGTGGAAAAGGTGATGCAAAGATTCTCCCCGTGTCCTCCAAAGTGAATGCAGCCCTGCCGACACCTGATTTTAAAACTTCTGACCTTCAGAACTGTAAGATGAGAAATTTGTGTTGTTTTAAGCCAGTGAGTCTGTGGTAGTTTGTTACAGCAACCATAGAAAACTAACACAATGGGTTTTGTTCAACCTCACATGGGAGTGATAAAAGTCCAAGCAGAGCCTGTTGCTGCCTCTCCGTCTACCGGGAAGTCACATGTGACGATGCTGAAGGAAACACCTCATGGCTGAAGAGAGGTCTTTGGGAAGGATAACGAGCATTGCCGTCTGCCTGGATGGGATGGACCAAGCTTCCTTCGGTGAAGTGTGTCATCTGCTGCTCACGACCCAGCTCCGACTTCTGCCTTGAAACTCAGACAACGCGTCTCCTGTGGCTTCTTGGAAGACAGCTCTGCTGTTCAGTTGCTAAGGCCCCTTCAGGTTGGGCTTTTCTCTTGGGACCCCCCTTCCACCAACCTCATTTTTTTCCCCTCTAGGGTGGTGAAATAAGGGAAATGTTTACTGCTCTCTAATTGTAATGTTCTTTCAGAATCACCTGGATGAATTTGGGTTTTTAGAAACCAAAGCCTGGAAGACATCTTTTTCTTTTTGTTTCCCCTATTAATTTTATCTATCACCAGATGCATCGACTACGAGGCCTACCCTCTGCTTGAATGGGAGGCGGGGAGGTACAGAAAGGAAAAGGGAAGAGGCCTGCAGATAAAAGGCTCAGGAAATCAAGAAATGATTCTGGGTGGAGAGGTATCAGAAGATCAAGACAGAGTAAGTGTCTAGATATTTACACCAAGGTCCAAGAAACTAATATAGAGGATCAAAGTCAGAAGGTAACTTACCGTTTACTTCATTTTGAGCCACCATTTTGAGCTTCCAGCCCAGAGCAAGAACTGATTCCAGAGTATGAGGTCTGAGTTCAAAGATTGGGGCAAAGGGTCACTATGACTGACTGGGAGGGAACAGAAACATGAAACGAAGGAGCTCTGGACAGTTCTTGATATTTCTCTATACTCCAGCTGGTTGAGTATTAGAGTCATGCAATATTAAAGCTGAAAAAGTCCTGAGAATCAAGAAATACTAGTAATGATTGAGCATGGTGTGTTATGTACTTTATATCCACATAATCTTAAAAATCAATCCATGAAGTTGGCATTATTATGCTCACCTGACAGATAAATTTGAAACTCAAGGAAATTTGTGTGCCCTGCCCAAAGGCATTCAGCTCAAAGGTATTCAGTAAGTGTTTGAGACAGAAATCAAATTCACATATGACAGATTATAAAACCCCAAATGGCCCTGGCCAGTGTGTCTCAATTGGTTGGAGTGTCGTCCTGTTAACGGAAAGGTCAAAGGTTTGATCCCTGGTCAGGGCACATGCCTGTGATGTGATTTAGTCCCTGGATGGGGCTCATGTGAGAGGCAGCCGATCGATGTTCCTCTCTCACACTGGTATTTCTCTCCCTCTCTCTCCTTCCCTTACCCTCTCTCTAAACTCAGAGAGCATGTCCTCTGGTGAGGATGAATAAATAAATAAATTAATAATAAATAAATAAATAAAAACCAAATGCATGCTCTCTTGATTTCTACTCTAATTCCCCCTTATAGTCTCAGCATGAACTTTCTGTTACTACCCAAAACCCACAACTGCAAAAACATTCTAGTGCACTCATACTGCTAAGGTTATGTGAGAAGGTACATGCAGTCACACGGTTTTAATTTAACATTCGACACATTTCCGGATGATATGAATTGATATTTCCTCTTAGAACTATGGGCAAATATTTCAGCACCTAGTAAAATGTGTCTGTAATCTCTCTGAATTCTGCTTATTTCTGGCCAGCAAGGCACAGCCCAAATTACACTGCTTCGGTTTCTAATTTAATGGAACATTAAGCATCCATTTCTGGTACCTAAATTATACAGTCCCTGTTATTTATAGGGCTTACATGCAAACTGTTTAACTGAAAAATGGAAATAAAAATAGGAAATGGATGGGGGCCTCCTATCGAGTCTCATAAGTGATCCCATAATATTATTAAGTCCAGTACGTAATCAGTGTTAAACAATTTACATTTTCAAGATTTTAAAATAAAGACTTAATTACTTCCTTCTGCTAACGAGCGTCCAGTTTTTCTTTTGTATTCCAAAGATGAGCTTCTGGAAATAGTCAGATCAGCTGTACTCCGTATAATGTCATTTAGACGTCCCTTGTTCTCCACGGTGGTGCAACAGGAACTCTTTGGTTCCTCCCTCCCTCCCTCCCCCCTTAGTCCTTCCCTCCCTCTCTGCCTCCTTCCCTTCCAATAAATCAATGCTGCAATTTGAAAACCAGAAATGGACTCTAACAGTGCACACTCTCAGCAGGGCGGAACTTTGTAAGTCTGTCAAATGCAGTTTCAAAATTCCACTAACGAGAATAAATACACATAATCCGAATGCTGCCCTTTGCTGGGGACATTCAAAACGAATGTTTGCCTGTTTTTTTGGATGCATAAGCAGATGGAAAATCCTCTTGACAGATTCAGAAATACAAGCAGATACTTTGTAAGGTTTCGAGTCCCTGGGGCACAGATCTCTGCAGAGACAAAACAGTCTGACATCCGATTTCACTAATTATTTATTCAAAAGAGCTGGGCATCACAGGCCCCCTCTCTCCCCTTCCACACCTCCTGTTAGGCCAGGCAATTTCCCATAAGGCCCCAATCCCCCCTTTCCTTGCAACTGCAGCCCTATATCCCATGAATCCCATGCAGGTATGTTCCTTTCCGTATCGGGTCATCCCACAGGTGACCACTCATATTCCTTCGATTCCCAGAGCACCACATGACTCTTCCTGAAGTTTTGGGGCATCTGTTGATGTACAGCAAAGCATACCAATGATTGGAAGAATATTAAACATCTAGGGTCCCTTCACTGTCCCTCTCACTAAGGACCTAGTCCAGGCTGCCACGCCAAGGAAGCCTTGGCTCATTGCCAGGTTGCTTTTCTTCTCCTTCTACCTACCCTCATCTCTCCATGTTATCTCCTCACACACTCAGGCTCTCCGGAGAAGCTTAAAATCTCCCTGCTTTGTTACACAGAGCAATCTAATTCTCTCTGACTCACTACTCATCCTGACCAGGCCGTGAGGGTTTTTGTTTTCAGAGCCAAAGGTAGTTATACTAAACAAAAGCAGCTTATGAATTTAGGACTTCTGTAGCTAGAATGAACGGTGTATTATATTAGTCATTGTCCTCCTGCTGTTCTCACATTCCTGGCAGCCCTTTAATGCCATCCTGCCATTATAAGTCAGGCAGGCCTCATAGGTTATCCCCATTGTATGCACAAAAGGCCTGAGTCACAGAATTTCAGTGACTTCAAGTGGGAAAATTACAGTTTTAGAACTAGAATGCACACCCTCTGATGCCGAGTGTTCTGCATGTATCTTCCACATGGTGTTCTACAGATGGTCCCAGTTTTAGCAAATGTATGCGAGGGGCGTGACCAGTTGGATGTTGTAAACAGTTACGGGGTTAATTTTATGTGTCAACTTGATCAGGTTAAGGGATCATGAGATGGCTGGTAAAATATTATTTTGGAGGGGTATCTGTGATGGCGTCTCCAGAAGAGATTAACATTTGAATCAGTCAACTGAGTAAAGATCACCCTCACTAACATGGGTGGGCATCAGCCAATCTGTTGAGGACCTCAACAGAATAAAAAGGTGGAGGAAAAGCAAGTGCTGTCTCTTCACTTGAGCTGAGACGTCCGTCTCCTTCCTGCCTTCGGGAGTCAGTGCGGCTGGTTCTCAGGCTTTCGAACTTAGGTCGGGACTTACACCGTCAGCTCCGGATTCCCAGGCCTCGGGATTTGAACTGAGGGACACCATCAGCTTTCCTGTTTTGTAGTTTTCAGATGGCAAAGTGTGAGACCTCCAGGTCTCCATAACCAGGTGAGCCAGTTTCTCTTAAAAAATCTGTCTATCATCTATCGTCCTCCCAGTCCTGTTTCTGTGAACTGTGACTAACACAGGTGCTATTGGATCAAAGCATTCTGATGAACATGACATAATCATTGATGGGCTCGGGTCTGAGAAAGGATGGCATTTAACTCTCCTCATAATTGGGAAAAATGTGACCTCTCCTCACGTGGAGGAGGGAGAGGGAGAAAGAAGGAGAAAGAAGGTCTCACTTCATTAATAAGCTTGTAGTTTTGGAATCAGTCTGAATATCAGCTTAGCTCTGCCACTAACCACTTAACATCCAGATGGTGAACTAGTCTATCAGTCACCTCCTAGCAGGAGACAGATGACCAAAGTGATTGAAGAGTTTCAGAAAGAGATTATTTACAAAGTTGTAGGAGGGTTCAGGGAAATCAACAAGGAATATAAAAACCCTGAAATTAGCAACCTAGGGAAATTGCTACTATCCCTAGAGCGATGGGTGGGGGCCATTTACAAGAACTGCGTGAGACCTGCCAAAAAAGTGTCAGAAAAAGAAGCAGTCCAACCTCTCTTGCTTCCCACCCTCTGTCCTCCTGCCAGTGCCTCCATCTGGCTGAAGCCAGATGAAAGTCAGAGGGCATGGGGGGCCCGCTGAGGTAGTCCACTGACATCAGCCTCCCAAGGTACGGAGCCGGATGGAGAAGGGTGGACCGCAGATCTGGGGGGCGGGGGGCACACAGAAAAATAATTCTATACAGCCATTATTAATAACAATCTCCTTGTATGAAATAGAGAACAAAAGTACCTATCTCGGAGGGTTTTTTTTTTTCTGTTTTGTTTTGCTTTTGATAATTGAATGAGAGATAATGACTGCAAAGGGCCTAGGGAAGCTCTCGGTACACATTATGTGCAAAGTAGTGCTCTGCCAAGGGAGGAAACTGGCACTAATAGGAAAATGACTTGTATCCATCTGGTACTACTACTTCTAAAGTGACTTTAAGTCAGTTTGCCATTTATTGCACAGTCTCTGTGGGCAAGGTTGAGGACTGGGGGCCAGGACACCTAAAAGCCCCGTAATGGTCGCAGGGCAAAGCCATCCTTTATTACACTGATAGTTCTTAGCTTCTAGAAAACAATGAAATAGTGTTTGGGGAGCAATAACTATGGCTTATAGAAGCATTTGTAAAGTTTCATTTCTTTATCAGAACTTCTGACACGGAAAAGCAGCTTTTAAATCACCTCCCAGAAAAAATGAGGCACTTGAGCCACATGCTAGTATCTGGGAAGGCATGTCCTTGTCCCCATTCTTACCAGGCCACGAGGAACAATAGCAAAGGAGTTCATCAATATTTTGACAGCTGGAAGCCCTGATTGCTTTTCGTCTCACTCATATGAGAACGTATTTTCGGCTTAAAGGAAGGAAGTCTCTGAGGTTTTGAATTTCTTTCTCTTGGATTTGTAACGAGAAAGGGTTTGTGACATATGCTTTAACGGTAGGTCTGCGGAACGTTCACAATAACTCTCACCTCACTCCATCCATTACCTACTAAAGCCCCAAGATGATAAGATTGCCATGATCACTGTCTGCATTTAGTAATAAAGGAGAAAGCGAAGAAACAAAGGAGAAAAGAGTGTTGGGAGGTACAGAAGTAAGGCATTAATAATTTAAATAAACATTTAGGATGGATGCTTCCAAACTTAAAAGTTCATGTTGTAAGAAAGAACACAGTGATTGAGGTTTGTCTGTGAAGTCATCCAGCAAAATAATCACTATTCATCCACTAACTCACTCACTCAACAGATATTTTTTTGAGCAACTACTATGTGTCGGGAGCTGTTCCAGGCGCTGGGGACACAGAAAAAGACAGACAAAACAAATGCTCTCATGGAGTATAGTGAGCGAGTGATATTTGACATTGGAAACGGTAGGCAGAAGCCAGGCCGCAGAGGCCTCATAGACTTCGGTGAAGAGTTTGCACTGTACTCCATGTGAAGTACCGTAGCCTCAGGAGTGCAGTCTTCTACAAATTACAGGTTCTGAGGCTCAGTTTGCTAATATATAAAATGGACATTCTAAGTTCATAAAGTCATTGGGAGTATTAAGTAAAATCATGTATTGCAGCAAATGGTGATGATAATAATAATTACAAATGATTTCCAAGTAAAGCCGCATTTTGCTGTGAGGATCATCCTAGTGACTAATAGAGCCCAGCAGTCGATTTGATCGTTTATTTGAGGAAACAATGTTTGTGGATGGACTTTGCTACCAGACAGTGCCAAGAGGGCTTGCACGCACTGGTTCCTCTGCAGGCTCTGTGCACGAGCCTCAGAACTTGGCCTTTGGTGCCATAGAATACAGAGCTCCTTTGTTCTGTAGCAACTACCAGTTTTATCAGTTGCTACTTTCCATCAAGGAGGATACCAGGGTATTTTAAACTTGTCTTATGTAGGGATTCGGCTGCAAAATACAAATTTTCATAACATATGGTTCGGAGTACAACTAATGGTAAAGTTCCAAAAAGAAGATTAAAATCTTAAAGGACTAAAAATAATTCCTTTAAACAACCTTTTTCAGTACAGCTGTTTCTTTGTTAAAGCAGCTGTTACTAACCCCCAAAGATACTTCTTTTAAGGAGGAAGGGGGATTTTTTTTTTATGGTTTAATTCTTACAGCTCAGACTGCATTGTGTTTGTAGTGGCTTTACATTTTTACCGCTGAAAGACAAAGAAAGAAAGAAGGGCAATGAAAGACATAAAAGGATGGTGGAAGATTTATAAAGAGGTGTGTATATCCAATTCAAAATACGGTGGTCGAGAGCAGGGGCTAGCAATATAGCAAAGAAAATTAGGATGTGAAAAACAGGCATGTTCCTGACAGAGAATAGCTTCATATCTAGCAAACTGGAATGTACTTAATCTTCAGCATATTAAATAGTTTCTACACCATGTTGGCCCAAATACAGGAAAGAAGCCGAGTGTAGGATTTAAGATGACGATCTCAGGAGTCCAGTGAACAGCAAGAATCTTGACTCCCCTAATTATTAGCAGTGGGATCTTCGCCTCAGGAAAGTTACTTAATGCCTTTGGATCTAGATATCTTCATTTCTAAAACAGAAATAGTAGTAGAAATGCTACCGTATGGGATGATTGTCAGGGTTAATTGAGGTAATGTGTGTAAAGCGTTCAGGACATGCGCCAGGCAACACAAGAGCCCATGATAAATTTAATGATTATGTAAACAATGTACAGTTTCAGAAAAAGCTCATACTTGTCAAGAAAAAAAGCAATAGGTAAGAAATAGAGAAAAATAGAAAATAAAAATATTCTTTTTTAGATAAGCTCTGTAAGGAAAAAAAAAGCTCTTGTAGTTATACTCCTATCCTCAAATGGGTCAACCTTTCTTTTTGGTAATCAAAACACATTGCCCAGAATTATTCGGCTTTAAAAAAGAAGGAAATTCTATCATAGACTAGACATAACATGGTTGAACCTTCAGGACATTATAGTACGTGAAGTAATCCAATCACAAAAAGACAAATACTGAATGCTTCCACTTATATGAAGTATCTGAAGTAATTAAACTCATGGAAACAAAAAATAGATGGTGGTTCCCAAGGGCTGGGGTATGGGGAGGGGAAAACGGAGAGTTGTTCGTCAGTGACTACAGAATTTCAGACCTGCAAAATGAAAATGTTCTAGAGGCCTATTCTACAGTAGTGTGCATATAATTGAGAATGTTACAGTGTACACTTAAAATTGCTACGAAGATAAATTTATGCTATGTGTTTTTTTGTTTTGTTTCTAAAGATTTTGTTTATTTATTTTTAGAGCAAAGGGAAGGGAGGCAGAAAGAGAGGGAGGATAACATCGATGTGCAAGAGAAACATCAATCAGTTGCCTCTCATGGGTGCCCCGACCAGGGACACAGTATGGAGCCCACAAGCCAGCCATGTGCCCTGACTGGGGATGGAACCAGTGAGTTTTTACTTTGCTGGATGATGCCCAACCAACTGAGTCACACTGGTAAGGGCTATACTATGTGTTTGTTACTGCTTTTCTTTTTTTAAAGAAGGAAATTCTGACATGCTACAACATGGATGAGGCGCCAGGAAATGAGTGCTACAAAGGGGCACATGTTGTAGCTTTCCATTTAAATAAGGACCTAGCGTAGTCAAATTCATAAAGACAAAGAGAACGGTAGTTGCCAGTGAGTAGAGATTGGGAGGAATGGAGAATTATTGTCTAAGGAGTACAGAGTTTCAATCTGGGAAAGTGGAACAGTTCTGGAGATAAGGGTGGTGATACTTGCACAATGGGAATACGCTTAATGCCATTGAACTGTATATTTTAAACATGGCTAAAATGATAAGCTTGATATCACATATTCTTGACTACAATGAGAGAAAAAACCGACACTTGCGGTTACCTTTTCTGTAATGGAGTTTGTAAGCACACCTTCACAACCGAATTGGTTTGATGGGAGCATGACGGGCTGAGTGCTCAAACAGCTGCTGTATTCAAGGGCTCATGAGAAAATGGGGCCTCACTTGCCTGGACAATGGGTAGCACTTTGTGCTGCGAGAAAAATGGGTTTTGCTTGGAGAATACCTTCTAAGAAGGGATCCTTGCCTGACCTGCCTTCTACAAGAGCGAGAATCGAAGATATTTTTCCTTCTTGAAAAATACCTAATGTGGATTCTTAAACTTGGAACTTTAAGAAGATGGAAAAAGAATTTGTTGAGCATGTTTCAAACTACTTTCTTGGTTCATAACCAATTTTTTGAAATACATTTAGAGATGGCACATTTTAAAAAACATATTTATTTATAATTCTTCCCAAATGAAAAGCTGGTATTAATCCTTCAAGAGGGAGGCAGAGGAGACCTTATCCAGACTTTATTCTTTTTTTTTTTACACTCTGTGCCTTGAAATCTGCATAGGGGTGCCAATTATTGCTTTAGGGCAATTATTTATGAATTTTTAAACTTACGTAGGCACTCGAGTTACAGTCATTTTGTTCTGAGTCTTTATGAATTTAATATAGCGATCTCAGGAGTACAGTGAACAACAAGAATCTTGACTCCCCTAATTATTAGCAGTGGGATCTTCACCTCAGGAAAGTTACTTAATGCCTTTGGATCTAGATATCTTCATTTCTAAAACAGAAATAGTAGTAGAAATGCTACCTCATGGGGTGATTGTCAGGGTTAATTGAGGTAATGTGTGTAAAGCATTCGGGACATGCAACCAGGCAACACAAGAGCCCATGATAAATTTAATGATTATGTAAACAATGTACAGTTTCAGAAAAAATTCATACTTGTCAAGAAAAAAATTTCTAGAGTCAGCTTTGCTTCCTCCAAAATAATCAGTACTGTGTTGGCTATTGAAATTATTTGCACGCCTATCTTCTCTTTTGTGATCATCAACTTCTGTAAATGGAAGGTGAATTTTAAACTGATTTTATTGGAAACGGTCACTTCTTGCTCAGATCAGAAGCTAGAAACAAGCATTCAGCATTGTAGAGACACTTCCTTTGTAAAACCTCATGTATACCCTATCCCGCACAAGCAGTAGTAATAATTCAAAGCATTATAGTTTAATGTTTCTATGCAAAACATTTAGAGTTTAAAAGGTGGAGATCTTTTGAAATGGAAGTTCATGAAAGGTAAAGGAGCTTTTTAAAAGCTTGTTTATAAGAAACAACTTTTTAAAACTTAAAAACTACAAAGTACTCAGAATGATAAGTATGAAGAATATCTTTTAAAATCATAAGTGAGCTCACAGGAAAGTAAGGAAAGTCTCCCAGGAACCACAAAGTAGGAGAAAGATGAGCGTTAGCACTTGCAACTTCCATAGCAAGTGTCTGGGGCTTCAGTGACCACAGAAATACATGAAATAAGGTGTTGCGCTTAAAGAAGGGGAATTATTATTGAGGTATTATTGTACATGAAGGGAATTATTATTGAGACTCTTGAATAAAGCTGAGACCCTTGAAGGAGGGAGCCCTTAGTGAAAGGAGAATTAGAAAAAAAAATCTCCCTATGCATCGCTAAGGTGGGTAACATAAAAACTCTTCTATGCCATCAGTGGCTTTGATTGAAATTTTTTTTTAAAACAAGAGCTTGTCCTCATATGGAATTTAGTTCACATTTATGCTCCCTCTGTGATCAAGAACACTTTAACCTAAAAAATTAATTTAAAGTGTCCATGGCTAATGGCAACCCAAGGATCTGAGTGGAGAAAATGCAAATCATGTTTGGGGCTCATACCCTCAACACAAGCCACACATCATACCTGAAAAAAAATCTGGTGAAATAAAAAGATGTAATTCAAAACCACAAATTACACAGTTTAAAACAAATTACCATGATCGAGGGACAGCAAACAGCACAATTAAACTTCCAGTTGCTTCAGATAGACTATGTTCTGCTTAAAATACAAATAATAAAAATAAAAGATAGGTTTCATGTCCAAAAAGGGCACAGCAGTGATGATCAGATAAATCTTTTTCCAATAGATAATAACTATAAAATTGACAAATATATAAACCAACCATTTGAATACACTGAAGAGTGACAAGAAACAGGCGTAAGTTAGAAGGGAATCAATACTCGGGAGATGGGAGCATAACTGTCTAAGATCCTGAGTTTCTAATTTTTTATGGCTTTTTGTCAAAGGGCAGGTCTCATTTGAATCCAGGCAGGATCGATAAAACATGGATAAAAACTTGCAAGCTTGTCGACTTGAAGAGCCAGGGGCATAGAGTTTAGAGGTGACCATACCAGATGAAAAGCGAGGAAGGGAATCCAGGTGGAAAAAAAGAAGCAACAGTAGAAGAGCACCCAAATAAACACATAAAGTGTGTAAATATCTGGCTGGCTCCTGAACACTTGCACATACAGCAGAAGCCAACCAAAGCTAAGATTGGAGCAAGATTTCAGTTGCTGCTCAGTACGTAGGAGACAGAGTTTAAAGCAGATGTCTAGTCAAGTACAAGATGCTGACTGTTCAAACAAAACAAAAGGAAACATCAGTACTCAGAAGAATATAACAGAATCTAGAATCTATATAATGTATACATTGAAATCTCAGGGAAACAATGCAAAATTAATAGACATATAAATAAAAAGGTAACAAAACCCATATTTAGAACAAAAGGTAATCAATGAGATTAACCATAAGGTGAGACAATGATTTTTTTAACGTAGTTTTTTCCATTACCATTTAGCCCCCTTATACTCCCCTCTTCCCACAATCACCACACTGCTGTCCATGAGTCCTTTTTCCCTTCTGCTCAATCCTTCCACCCCCTTCCTCCCCTGCCTTAGCTGTCATCCTGCTCTCTATGAGTTTGTCTCTATTTTGTTTGTTAGTTCAGTGTGTTCATTAGATTCCACATGAGTGAAATCATATGGTATTTGTCTTTCTCTGACTGGCTTATTTCACTTATCATAATGTTTCCAGGTCCATCCATATTGTTGCATAGGGTAAAATTTTCTTCTTTTTATAGCCAGGTAGTATTCCATTGTGTAAATGTCCCATAGTTGTTTTAGCCGCTCATCTACTGATGGTCACGTGGGCTGCTTCTGTGTCTCGGTGATGGCAAATTACGCTGCAATGAACACAGGGATGCTTCTGTTCTTTCGCATTAGTTGTTTTGGGTCCCTTCAGATATATTCCCAAAAGTGGGACTGCTGGGTCAAAAGGCAGATCCATTTTTGATGTTTTGAGGTATCTCCAGACTGCTTTCCATGGTGGCTGCACCAACCTGCATTCATACCAACAGTGCAAAAGGGTTCTCCTTTCTCCACATCCCCACCATCACTTGTTGTTTGGCGATTTATTGATGATAGACATTCTGACAGGTGTGAGATGATATCTCATTGTGGTTTAATTTGCATCTCTCCGATGACTAGTAACATTGAGCATCTTTTCATATGTCTATTGGCCATCTGTATGTCCTCTTTGGAGAAGTGTCTATTCAGGTCTTATGCCTATTTATTTATTTATTTATTTATTTATCTCAGTTTTCCCAGTGTTTCCCCCTTTGCACTCTTCTGCCCAGTATCCTGCTTCCCTCCAGCAATACCCCACCTGCCACTAGTTCAAGTCCATGTCTTGTGCATATAAGTTCTTTGGCTTCTCCATTTCCTATACTGTTCTTAACATCCCCCTCTCTATTTTGTACCTACCAATTATTCTTTTTAATACCTGCATATTTTCCCCCATTTTCCCCTCCCCCTCCCAGCTGTTAACCCTCCAATTGATTTTCATAGCTATGATTCTGTTCCTGTTCTAGTTGTTTGCTTAGTTTGTTTTTGTTGTTTTTAGATTCAGTTGTTGATAATTGTATGTTTGTTGTCATTTTAATGTTCATAGTTTTGATCTTCTTCTTTTTCCTTAAATAAGTCCCTTTAACATTTCATGTAATAATGGTAATGATGAATTCCTTTAGCTTTACTTTGTCAGGGAAGAAACTGCAAAGTCTCTTTTGAGAAATCAGCTGATAGTCTTGTGGGAACTCCTTTGTAGGTAACTCTGCTTTTCTCTTGCTGCTTTTAAGATCCTCTCTTTATCTTTAGCCTTTGGCATTTTAATTATGATGTGGCTTGGGGTGGGCCTCTTTGCATCCATCTTGTTTGGGATCCTCTGTGCTTCCTGGACTTGTATATCTGTTTCCTTCACCGAATTAGGGAAGTTTTCTTTCATAATTTTTTCAAATAACTTTTCAATTTCTTGCTCTTCCTCTTCTCCTGCTTTACCTATGATTTGGATGTTGGCATTTTAGAGTCTTTTTATACTCTCCTCATTTTTTTGAGTTCTTGTTTCTTCATTCTGTTATGGTTGAATGTTTTTTTCTTCCTTACTTTCCAAATTGTTGATTTGAACCCTGGCTTCCTTCCCTTCACTATTGGTTCACTGTGGATTTTTATTTCATTTAGTGTAGCCTTCATTTCTTCCCTTATGTTTTTGCCATACTCAGTGAATTCTCTGAGCATCCTGATCACCAGTGTTTTGAACTCAGTATCTGATGGGTTGGCTGTCTCCATTTCACTCAGTTTTTTTTCTGGGGTTTTTTTCCTGTTCTTTCATTTGGGCCAGATTTCTTTGTCTCTTCAATTTGGCAGCCTTCCTGTGTTTGTTTCTGTGTATTAGGTACAGCTGCTTTGACTCCCTGTCTTAGTGCACCTGTTAAATTGTATGGAGCAGAACCTTAGGTATTTGCCAGGGCAGGGCAACTTTGTGGCACTGTGTGGGGAGAAGGGGTCGGAGAGCAGACATGCTGCTGCCTGGTTTCTGGGAACTTGCCCAGCACTTTACCCATTTCCAGTCACTTCACCCACTTCCCATATGTGACTATTGCCCATCTAGGTGTTGCCCTAGTGGTGATTCCCAAAGTGGGTGGGTTTTTGTATGTTCTAGGTCCATGCAGCCCTTTAAATGAACTCTCTTAACTGGCAATTTCTTCTGCTGCCCCAACCCCCTATGGTTTTTACAGCCAGAACTTATGAGGCTTTATCTTCCTGGCACTGGAACCCAGGGCTGTGCAGTCCGGCCTGGAGCTGGGTTCACTTGCTCCCAAGTTTTCCCTCCTGATTTTTATCCACCATATTTGAATATGAGACCATGCATTCTGCTGTCACCACTGCTGCCTGTCCATGCCACATCATGTCCTCTCCACCCCAGTTCCCTGTCTCTGCCTCTCCTACCCATCTGGATGAACATAGCTTCTTGAAATCCATGGTTGTCGGACTTCCATACAGTTTGATTTTCTGGTAGTTCTGGGTGTTTTTTGTTTTGAGGTTAGTTGTGATTATTCTTGTGGTTGCATGAGGAGGTGAAGTATATATACCTATGCCAGAAGTCTGGCTTTTGCCCATTTTTTAATTGGGTTGGGGTTTTTTTTTTTGGTGTTGAGTTTTATAAGCTCTTTATAAATTTTGGATATTAACATCTTATCAGATGTATCAGCGAATATGTTCTCCCATTCTGTGCGCTAGCTTTCTATTTTGTTGATTTTTTTTTTTTTTTTTTTTTGCTGTGTAAAAACATTTTAGTCTGATATAGTCCCATTTGTTTATTTTTTTCTTTTGTTTTTCTTGCCTGGGGAGATTAAAGCTAACCAGGGATGTAAAAGAACTGTACTCGGAAAATTATAAGACAGTGAAGAAAGAATTTAAAAGAGATACAAATAAGTGGCAGCACATACCATGTTCACAGACAGGAAGAACTATCATCATTAAAATACCCAGACCACCCAAAGCAATCTATAGATTCAACACGATTCCTACCAAGAGTTAGACCCCAAACCATAAAATTCTTAAAAGAAAACTTAGGTAGCAAAATCTTGGACATTGCTTGTAGCAATATTTTATTGAGATAAGGATTTTAAAGCAGCGATTGCAACTATGCACAAAAGAATAAAGAAAATAATGTTCCTAATGAGAGAACAAATATGACATTTCAGAAAAAAAGATAATTTTTAAACAGAAAAACACAATATAATGAATTATTTTAAAGTCACTGGATGACTTTATAACCAAAGGAAAAAATATAAATCAGTGGACTTAAGATAAATCTGAAAGTTCAATCTGAAGAACTGGGAGAAAAAAATATTTAAAAAACACATGACCAGAGAGCCTCAATGATCTGCGAGACAGTATGACAAGTAAATTGACTTATGTGGTTATAAGATTTAAAAAAATTTTTTTTATTTTTCAAGAGAGGGAAGGGAGAGAGAAAGAGAGGGAGAGAATCATCAATGTGCGGTTGCCTCTCAGGCACCCCCTACTGGGGACCTGGCACGCACCCCAGGTATGTGCCCTGACTGGGAATCAAACTGGTAACGCTCTTTGGTTCACAGGCTGGCACTCAATCCACTGAGGCATGCCAGCCACGGCAAGATTTCTATATGTTATGCAAAGCAGTGTAATATTAACTCAAGGGGGGCTGTGAAAAGTTAAAAGTGAATATTACAATAATTAATCAACCACTAAAAAATGCAAAGACCTACTGCTAGCAAGTCAACAGATAAAGTAAATGAATGTTTTAAAATGTGAAACATCTTTAAAAAAGCAGGAAGGGAGAAACAGAAAAACTGGTAGTACAAAAAACAAATGAGTAGTAAAATTATAGACCTAATCATTTTCAATTCAGACATATCAGTAATTATATTTAATGGGCAAGACAACTTAATGGTTAAAGACTGTCTATATTGATTTTAAAAGTTATGTCAGACTATAAGCTTTCTACAAGAGATGTGTTTTAAATATAAAGAGAGATAAATTGACAATATAGGGATGAAAAAATATATACCATGAAAATAATAAGCTTAAGAAGGTTATGGTTATCAAAAGAAGAAATTTTATAATAATGTAAGCTTTTTAAAGAGTTTCACCGGAGACAAAAATTATTACCAGAGAAAAATAGTGATATTTGGATATTCATAAGAAAACTAGTAAATTGATAAGGAAAACATATCAATCATCAATATTCATGCATCTAACAACAAAGCTTCAAAATATATGAAGCAAAAATTGACAGAAGAAATAGATAAATCCATTATCATGGTTGGAGATTTTTAACAATCCTCTTCCAGAAATTGATAGAACTTAGCAGAAAAAGAGTAAAACCATAGACTATCTGAAAAATACTATCAATCAGAATGACCTGACATTTATAGTACATTGGATACAACAAATGCAAAATAGACACATTATTTTCCAGCACACATGGTAATTTTAATGAGTGGGCCATAAAAAACTCAATATTTTTATTAAAGTAAAATTTTACACAGCACATTCTCTTATCATAAGAGAATTAAATTAAATACCAATAATAATAATAAGATATCTAGAAACTTCAATAATTTTCTTGGCTTACTCCTGGCTACTAATTTGAATCACATGGAAACTTACACTAGTTACCTATTGCTATGTAACAAGTTACTCTGCAACTCAGCACCTTTAAGCAGCCAGCACTTGTTTTCTCATACAATCACCGGTGGACTGTGAGCAGTTTGGCTGGGTGATCCCTGCTCAGGGTCTCTCATGATGCAGAGCATGGATGCAATCCAAGAACTGATTGGCCTAAAGAGCTGGCTTGCAAACTCATGTGCATGGCTGTTGGCAAGAGGCCTCAGTTCCTTGCCACATGGGCCTTTCTGTTTTGCTGCTGATGACATGACAGTTGTCTTCATCAAGGCAAAAGATCTGAGAGACAGAATAGTTAAGACAGAAACTGCAGTATCTTTGTAATATAATCAAATCATTATTTCTGCACTATTTTAGTGAGTATACAGATCAGCCCTTGACATAATGTGAGAGTTGGGAGTGCCACACAAGAATGCAAGTACCAGTACGTGGGGTTCACTGGGGGTCATCTTGGAGGCTGGCTACTATTGGGAGCTTAAAAAAACACTCAAGTCCTGGTTCAACCTCAGACCAGTTAATTCAGAATCTCTTGGGATTAGGCACCAGTTTTTTTGTTTGTTCATTTATATTTGTTTTTTCAGCTCTCAGGCTCTCCGTATGATCTTCAATCTTCAATGCTGGGAAATATTACAGTAGGGGAAATCCATTCTAAATCATCTAGAAGTATCTGGGTGTCAAGGTCTAGGTAAACTAAATTAAAGTCCAATCACAAAAAAGCCGAAAGGGAGTCATAAAAGGGACATAAATTTACAAATAAATTAATCAAACAAGAATTCAATCAATAGGTCAAGATTTTCAAAAATGTATTCATGAAAATTTCCATAACAGCACTGAATATCTGCAGACTTTGTGGGCAGCTAGTATTTTTAAAGTTCCCAGACTATTCCAGTGAATAAATCTGAGAACCAAATCTTTACAGGATTCTTGTCACTGGTGCCCCCTTTTTTTGTACATAATTCTTATTGAGGAAGTTCTCAGGCTCACTCAGTCTTTCTGAAAAAAATGGTTTCATTCAACTGGCTGTCTTGAAAAACATTAGAGTTGGAGTTGGAAGAAGCCTCCCTCAGCACTAGTGAGAGGATGCTGTAATTTGCATGTTCCAGGGCAGCTTTTCAAAGCTGCACACAAACTTTTCATGACTCTAAAACTGAAGGTAGATACAGGGAGGCCTGTACTATTTCCTTTCAGTTTCATGCTTGTCTTTGAAAATAGTTCCCTTAGATCCAGATCTCAGAAGCACTGAGCAGTGTTAAGTCATTGGGTCGGAGAGTATTCTCAAAGACCTTCATTATACTGAAAAGCTCAGCCAGACCCCGTTTTAGGCATTTCTGTATTTGGAAGGGACACAGAATGCAAATGTAATCTTCAAGAATGAATCCTCAATTTTATGAACTGGAGGATGTTTTAAGACATGTCCCTTTGTTTTATTTTAGATGAACCTAGAAAACACACTCAAATTTTAAAAAAAAGTGTTTTTTTTCTAGTGTTTGTCACCTTTTTCCTCCTTAATATTTGTGACTTACATATGTGGGCATAGAAATAGATATTGATGACAGAGATTTAAGTGCTGAAGAGGAGACAGAATCTTATAACAGGAAAAATACACATTTTAGCATCAGAAAACTATGTTTGAGTATGGCTTTTGGATAATTCCCTGCAGAAAAAATATGGACACGTTGTCTTAATCTACCTGGAGCTCAGTTTCCAATTTCAGACAATTAGGAGTTGAACTTCCTAATTTCTAAAGGCTCTTTTATCTCTAATATTTACAGGCCGTAATTGAACTGTACTGCTCATTGCAGGCTATGGGTAATTTTACAGCATGAGGTTCAGTTTAAGGAGAGAAACCTTCACAAATGTTAATGGAAAAACCTGGAGCCGTAGGAAGCTCTTTTTTGGATATAGCTTGTGACCCAGTGCTCCTTTTTGGGGTGCAGATGGTGAAGTGGGCTGTTTGCATTTTGAAAAGCACAAAGTTTTTAGTAAGATTTACTGGAACACAGCCGCCTCCTAGAAGCTGGCTAAAATATGACTGATAAGAAATTCAAGTGTCCTCTAAACAAACACAGCATATAAAAATTTGAATTTATTTTTAAAGGAGAAAGAAAAGAACAGGAGTGACTATTTGCATCATGAAAGGATTGGTTGTTCATGTGAAATAATTCTTTTTAGGAATGTTAATAACAGTCATTTGCCTTTTATAAATCTTACATATGATTTTGTATAATTCTCAAATTATGACTATCTCTTATGAGAAATGAGGTGTGCTTATATCTCTAAGGCATTTCAGAGTCCAATGGTGCATTTGCACCTTCAGAGGTCCAGAAAAACCAATGTATACTTAGACGTGAGTCATCCTGCTCAGAAGACTTGATTTGCAAAAGGATTTGACAAAGGAATATATAAAGAACACTGCAATTCCAGCCTGCAGTCTGGATAATCAGTTGCCTTAGTTGTTAGTAAGGTTGATCCTTTAACAATGCAAAGGTTGGAGGCAACCCCTTATGTAGTCGAAAACCTGCAAAATAACTTTTAACTCTCCCAAAATCTAACTACTAACAGTCTACTGTTGACTAGAAACCTTACAAAACAGTAGACCAAAAACAAAAACCATTGATTAACATGTATTTTTTATGTGCTATGCATAAGGTATTCTCACCATAAAGTATGCTGGTGAAACTGAAATGCTATTTAAAAAATCATGAAGAAGAGAATATACACTGACAGTACTATGCATATTTAGTGAAAAAAATCCATGTATGAATGGACTTTCACGGTTCAAACCTATGTTGTTCAAGGGTCAGATGTATTTTCAAAGATTAACACTTTGATTCTCCAAACTGAGATGTCAAAGATCAGTTATTGAAAGAAAGAATTCTGAGACCCAGGCTATTGGATGTAAATTTCTACAGGTTTTCAGGAGGTTAATAATAGCAGATTTTATTTTTAACCAGGCCCATGAATTACAAAGAGATGGCTTTGTTGACTGTGAACATTTCACTTTGAAATGCCCAGAGGCTGGCTGAAGCATCAATCCACACCCTCACTTGTTCCTTCAATGCTGGAAGTTGATGTTTTCCTAAAGCTGCAATTTCGTGATTTACACCCTAAGCCCTGACTTAGAGTGGACTATAGACAAGTGATAAGGGATTTAAGGTGACACGAGATAATAAACCCCTTCTCCAAAATAAAAAGCCTGTATAGGGCCATTGAAAAAATTGTCACTTTTGTTAGAAAATGAGGGGGACCAAGAGGAGGAATGTTCTAATTTACCTGAAGCTAACACCTTACAGTGATAATTTCCCCCCTATATCTTAGCTCTTCTTCATAAGTTTCTTAAAATATATACATGTTCTACCCTTTAAAGAAGAGCACAAGTTAGCTTAGCCTTTCTTGATACCCCCATGATGTTGATACATACGAAAATGAATTTTCTCTTCAGTGATCACATCTTTTTTCTCACTTTTTCCCTTTCTCGTCTCACTCTTTAATTTTATGCTAACATTTATTCTTCTATCAATTTGTCCATCTTTAACTTTTTTTCCACTTTTTCCTTTCAGTTTACTTTTTCTAGTATGATACTGAAAAACAAACAAATTCAGAAGGTACAATTTTGTAGGGAAAAGATTAGGACTGCACTTCTATGAAAAATAAACCACCAATTTGTATGTTTATTTAGGGAAGGAAATATATCTAAATGTTAGTAGTAGCCTTCTCTGGATAGTTAGGGTGATTTTAACTTTCTTTTATCCTTCTTAGTATTTTTCTCTAATTTCTGCAATGACCATGTGTTTATAATTTTATAAGTAAAAAACACCAGCATTTTGATTTATATGTATATACTTTATTGGTTTTGAATTGAAAGCCAATACACTTTTTTTCTGGTTTTGAATCTAAACTCTGCCAGTCCAAGGTAAATATCATCTTGGTTAATTAAATCACCAAGTGACCTGGGTTAAAATGTCTCTCCGAGTATCAATTTCTTCATTTGTCAAATGCCTCCTTCATAAAACTGGGAAAATTAAATGAAATCGACTAAGTGGAGTGCACATAGTGATTAAAAATATATCAGTCCAATTTTTAAAAATTTTATGGTAATCGAGGAAAAAGACTTAAGTGACCAAAATACCCAGTTTTAAAATAAAGACTTTGTGAAAATGACAATTCTTTTGGTACTTAGAGTTGATTTCTCCCAATGTCAGTGTTGTATACTCTGCTCCAGGAAGCTCAGCTTATGAGTAAGTGGGATACTGCACCCCATTGAGTTGTAATATTTCGGGCATAGGAGGGGGCTTCAGAAACCGCTGAGCCTAAAATTTTTGTTTTATAGTTGAAAATACCAGGTAAAAGATTTATTAAAGCCTTATCGTAACTTTGTCTTCAAAGTGTTCTCCAAGACGGGAATAATCTCTTTCTTAGCTTTCAGCAGGGGATTTGGGGTTATTTGTACTCACCTTAATAGGATTTCCAGGCCCCTGGGCCTCAGGCTGGAATGGAGAGGAGACAGTGGGGAGAGAAAAGCCAGAAGAAAGGAAAAAGTGCTCTGGAAAGAATATGTTAAGGCATCAACCCAGCAGCAAGTCCTCAGTGATAATGTTTAACTCCGGCTTAAAAACATCTTGCAGAAGGGAAAGCTCTTCCTTGCAATTTTATAAACTGCTGGACTGAGAAAAGCAGTTATTTCTTCACTGCCATGCTGGGGGCTCCTCATTTGGAAAGAACTTGCACACTTTGTGTCCAGTGAGCAACGGCTGCAAGTCGGCAGCTCAGACCTCCATGTGCTGTATTTGGAAAAGGGGCTGAGCGGTGGGAAGAAGGTGGTTTGATAGGAACCTTTGCAGAGTGTCACTAGGTCGACCGGAAAAGCAGAGAGGGGTGTGCTATACAGAAGGATTTCTGTGCAATCTTTTGTGCTTTAATACAAAAATTTCTCTTGCTCTTAATTTGAGTAATCAAGCTCAAAGAAATATTTGTATTTCTTAGGCTAATATCAGATCCACCCCCCCCCCCCCCCCCCCCCCCCCCCACCCACGCTCCCCCAACCATTCTCACAAATAAGCTAATTTGGTGGTAGGGGGAGGGGGAGTGAGAAAGTTCCTTTCTGTTTTGAAGAAATGTTAATCATTCCTTTGCCAAGACTCTAAGTCTTGGAAAACAGCTCTCCCCTTGATGGAAATGTTTCTATCTGCTGCTGTTATCAGAAAGCAGCCACCTGGTTTCAGGTCAGAGGAGGGGAAAGAGTTTAATTAAATTTTCCTATAATTGATTTCATTTTGAAAGACTTAAAAAATACAAACACAAGAACTGTGCCTACACTCTACCTGTCTCACTCTCTGCATCCTATACCGCCCTCCCATCCAGGTATTTTTTGCTAGGTTTTCACTTTCTGGATTTCAGCTTGACATTTTTCTCCACCTAAAGTTGTCTTCTAACAGGTGTATAGAAATTCCAAAGGAAGATACTGTTCCAAATGCCTTGATACAAGAGTCTCAATGCATACACAGAAACCAGTATGGAGAAAACAGTGACATTAAAATAGTTAATTTAAAGACAAACAGTTACTAGAGGTGGTGGTTCAAACATTCACTAGGACATTTCCTTATGTATTCATCAAACACCTGCTACAGTCAAGCATCATACTAACAAGTATTGATAGAATGAGACGATGCATTTGGCCCTTGCCTTCCTAGAGGTTTCTGTCAAACATAAGGAATATTAGAGGACATTTTAGTTTTTGTCAGGAGTCCAAGGCATTAGTAATAACTGTTTCCTTCCATAGTTGTGTGTCCTTGGACTGGTCTCTCTGTCTTTCTGTGCCACAGTTTCCTTATCTGTAAACCCAGGGGACTGGGTATTGTAGTAGACAGTTACACAGGCATGAGCAGAGCAGGACAGCGGGCCAGGTATGGAAGGTCACCAGGTTGGAAAGTCCCGGGTGCCAAGCTCAGATAACTGTAGGATGAGGCCTCGCCCCCCAGGATAACCTTTCCTCCCCTAGCATATTGCTGGTCGTGCAGTTTAGACACCTTGACCTTTCATAGCATTTGGTCATGCCGTTTGAACCCTCCCCTGACCTTCCTTCCCTTGGCATGTCCCCAACCATATTACAGTAGACTCCCTTAGAGGAGAAACAAGGAATGACCTCATACAGCCCCCATATAAGCTTTCGCATGGCTACTTAAGCATGAAGCCCTGGAGAGAATATCTAGGCCCCAGTCGTGTTTCAGTTCCGGGCCCAGAAAAGCAGCAAGGCCAGGTGGACGGGGCCAGGAGCAGTGATGCCACAGCTGACATCAGGGCCAGCTGCCTGACTAATGACCCCCTGCCCTTTCACTAACCGATCATTGGAGCCCCTTACCCTGAAAGGACACACCTGGAAAGCTGATATTCTATTGAGATCTTACCCAGGGACCTCTCCTAAAATCCTTGCCCTTAAAAGCCCTTAGGACAGAGGACCCTGCATGTTTCTCTTTCTTCAAGAACATGCACCTTTGTTCTCTCTTTCTCTTAAGTTCCAAGGGCCCTTCTTTTGCCTCTGTAACATATTTTCTGAGCCCACATAGCTCGGATGGCTTACTTCTTCTACCTCTGTAACTTTCTAAATAAACTTCTACTTGTAATTGAGTCTGGCCTCTGAATTCTTTCTTAGCCAGAACTCAAGTATTGACGTTGCTGAACAGAGGTCCGATAGCCAGTAATATTCTGGTGCTGTTACACAGCTAACAGGCAAGACCTATCGCAGTCTGACGCAAAGCCTACGTAGTTCAGTGCCCACATGCAGCCACCTTCAATTCTGATCCCGACAAGTTCAGTATAGAAATGGAAAATATAGAAACAATCACCACAATTTGACAGAGTCATTCTGTATCTCTAGATGTCTCATAAACATTGAGGGTTTGACTTGATGCCTTTGTTTTATCACTTTTTTTTACAAAAGTATTAGCTCATGGCTGATTTGAAAATATAAACCTGTTTTTTGACATAGGTAAGTGGTCATAGGTATTTTTATAAAGAAAGGGTTCCGTGGGTGAGACTCTTCTTATTGAAGAATCAAAATATGAATTCGTGTATTAAAGAGCCTGAACAGCCCTGCAGAAAACAAACCTGTAACATCTAGTACTTCCTGGACATACTGTGCCAGGGAACTTTTTCTTTTCCTCCAAACGTTTACTAGCACCGACCCCCTGCGCATGCCTCCTCACTCTTCTTGGTTTCTGACACCCCTGCCAGGCGGGTCCCCCGCAAGTATGGTCTTCTTACCCTTCTCAGGGTCTGATTCTGCAGACCAGGCCACCATCACCCACAGGGACGCCATCCTCGTCCTCTTACTCATACGTTGGCATCCTGCTCCGGGTCACTGAGCCCCACAACTGCTCACCACAGACCTTACAATGGCTTCATGAAGGGATGGAGTTAACGAAAGAGGTAGAGGGAAACATAATTTTTTGCTACAGATTTCCTATTATGACAATGTCCTCTCCTCCACAGATGAGAGTCCGTTTTTCTCTGATCATTAATGTCCTAGACAAAGAATGTCAACATAGCTTATACTTATTAAATGTCTACTGCATGTTGTCATTGTGTGTTCCTTCTCTCTAATTCTCACCACAATCCTGTTAAATGGGTATTATCGTTCCTGTTATAGACATGAATAAAAACATGCAGAGTTTAAGTACATTTTTAAAAGCTAGCAAAGCACAGCATTAGGGTGCCTGCCAGGCCCATTCACCATGTGCAAGGTAGAGGGTATACCCTCTCTACACCTTCAAACGTGAAAATGTCTAAGTCAGTCTGGATTCCTGACCAAGAACCAATTTAAGAATCAATGAAACTTTTCACACCCACAGTATAACACTTCTACCTCTGAAAGCGCATGGCCCAAACTTTTGGGTTTTCACTTTAGAAATTTGATGGATGATAGCCCAAGAGACCATCTGTAAATATACCTTAAAAAAATTCAGGCAAAGCACAAGTCCATGAAGCAATGTACAAACATAAGCTATTCTTAAAATAAGGAGAACATTTTTCTTGATGTTTCCCTGCAGCGATTTCTCACAATTGTTCCTGAAAGATTGTGATAAATCCACTCACATCTTGTCCTGCTGGTTTTTGCGGGGTTATTTGAGGGCAAGCTAGGGCTGATTTCTTTATTCCAATTTGTGCGGCTCCTACAATGTCTAGCCATTAAAAATGGCTTTTTAGTAAAGAAAGGCAATTTCTGACACAGGAAAGAAATAAGTGTCTACAGCTCGGGTACTTGACACCTATCTTCTGCCTGCCCAGTTAACGCTAACAATCAGCCAGAAAGCACTGGGTTTCCTGGCAAAGGCAACACTGAAGGAAAAATAAATAAATAGGAGTTTTTCATATAGTTATTGAAGTCTGATGTTTTTAACTTTTCACTCCCTTCTCCCTCCAAGTATTATGGGCTTTTGGCCATTCTTATTTAATTTTTACCATAGTAGAAGTGAAGCAGAAAATCACTCCTGAACATTGCAAACCCTGCAACCCTTTGGTATGGTTCTGTTTGAGGAAATGACACATGGATGGCTTTACTCTTCTTCCTTATACTTTTCTGTATTTTTTGAATTTTGTACAAGGCACATTTGCTGTTATTTTGATCAGAAAACAGTATTTTCATGAGTGTCATAAAAAGATCCCAGATTCCATAGATGTGTTAAGGTGAGGGACTCGCCCACCTAAAGGGGCAAGGGTACAGGTTATGGATGTTGAATCCATCTGTAAAGTTGGAGCTGAAATTTGAATTCCATTTTTAAGTTTCTCCTTTAAAGTGTGAGTGCTTGTTGCCTTTGTAGTAACATGATGCTGCTGACATAGCATTTTTCATTAACCTTAAATTATGACATTTTATTTAAGGTTAAACACGGGACATTTCGGTGTCTGAGGAAGCTACCCCTCCTCGTGGCCCTGGATCCCACTGTGCTGTGGGAACTTCCTTTTCATTGGTTTGAGATTTGTCTCAAACAGGGATTAAGCACAAAAGGAAGTGGAGATGTAGGCCAGTGTTTAGTGACTCTGAACGATGCAGAAAGCGAGCGAGAGCAGGTGACTCAGAGCAAAACATCCACTCTAGGGCCAGGACTGGTCGATTCCTTGGGCCTCTCCAGCTAGAACCTAGATCAGGGCTGCCCAGAGTAAGAGGGCACGTGTGTGACAGGACCATGTGGCATCTTTCAGCACAGCCCTGGAGGACTGGCACTCAGTTAACTGCCCTTCAGGTTGAGGTAAGTGGCCAGTCCTCTCGAACGCTAGTATCTACCACCTTACAGTGACCACAAGCCAGCAGTATCTGCTTTTTTACCAGAGTGGGCCTCCAACTGTGGGGAGTCCTTTCCCATCCTTTCCCATCCTTCCCCTTGCCTCTGTGTAACACTGAAGTGGGAAATAAAACCAGATTCTGCTTTTGCCGCTAGATTTCAAGAATTGTATCCAGGAAATACAGGAGTTGCAACTAATCATATCTAGACAGTTTTCTCTTATTTGTACAAAGTAGCACAAATAGCAAAAATAAAGAAAGGAAGGAAGGAAGGAAGGAAGGAAGGAAGGAAGGAAGGAAGGAAGGAAGGAAGGAAGGAAGGATAGTATTTTAATGTTACCTACCTGATAATGGGAAAAGGACTTTGAGGGATTTTAATAGAAGCGCTGACTTCATCCATATGTGAACCATTCCAAGAAAATGTATTTGAAGCAGGCAGCAGCACATGTGCCCCGAAAGGGCTGCTTTATTTAGATACCACATGCCATTTTTCAAGATGGAAAGGCACACATCTCTGGAAAGCCTTCTTGGGTAAATACAAAACCTAATGTGTTGTGATCTTTCTCTCTCACATATGGATATGCACTTATTTATTACAGCCCTTCTAACAAGTTATTGTATTTGTTTGCATTGCATCTCCAGATTAACAGATTATCAGTTAATTGAGGACTGGAAGCCTAATCATCTCTGTTTGATTAAGAAGATTGTCCAGAAAGAAATAGGTGCTCAAATATTGTGCGTTCAATAGGAAAGGAATATAAGCCAACATTTTTTAAGGTCTTACGATGTCAATTAATATGTCACATGGAGAATCTCTTGTAGTTGCTACAAGGTAGGTGTTATTGCTGCACAAATTGTACTGATGGACGGAGACACAGTTTACTGTGCTAGGTCGCATGTTGACATCATACAGGACAGGCAGTCCCCACCCAGGTGGACTGACAGGGGGCCTGCTCTTCTTACTACTCGATGTCTTGTACTTACATGGAAGACAAAGGAAACACTTTGTCCACGCCTATATTTATTTTCAGAGTAACTTACTGCAATATTAAAGATTCCAGTCCTCAGAAATCGTCAGGGAGCGGCAGCAAGAGCAGGGAGTCAAACGATCCCGAGGTTAGCTCGAGTTTGGTGATCCATAAGCTATAAAATCAAGTGTCTCTGAGCCTCAGTTTATCGTTACAGAGGGTAATAATAAATACTTTGCAAGATTATGAAGAAGATTGCCATCAATGTATGACATTTTGGGGCAAAATAGGCCTTCAACGAATGTAACTACCTTTTCTTTTTCAGAAAGAGTAGGTCTGTAATGGCAATACTTTCATGTTTTAATTATTCTAGAAGTGGAAACATTTCTAAAATGAATTCCATACACTTTTGTTTTTTTTAAATAGGCTATAGTCTAGACAATTTATTTTTTCTTGATGGACTCAGAATCAATATTTCCAGCAGTTTCAATGCAATGTTGCCTTTAGGCCATAATTAAGTGTTTGAGCCTTTTGTCCCTAAACTAAATAACCTGAAATTGCTCTCTTCTGAAGGTTCTTGTGTTTGCTTTTCCCACTACTTTTTATATAACTCTTATTTTCAGCTTGTCAGCTCACCCTTTTTGTACACTACGTGCTGAAGAAGTCTACGCACCCTATTCAAATGTGCCATGTGCTTTTACATAGAATAACAATGATTTTTAGAATTGCATATAACACTGAGATGACAGACTTAAAGCTCTTCTGAAAACTAAATAAATATTTCAATCTGTGAAAATTTTAAGTATCCATTTGGACTTTTATGAGGCTGCCCCCCCTTTCCTGAGTTCTTGCTGCATTCTTAATACCTACCTTTGTCAGATGGCTGTCAGTCTGTCTCCTTCTCAAAGTGCGTACACAGTCCATCAGTCACTTGGATGCCCTGTGCATCGCATATTCCACACTTCCGGACTCCCCTATTACCTCCCTATTTCTATATTTCAAAATCTAAATTCGGGAACCCTGATTATCATTCAACCAAACATTTTCTTACTACTTTCTTATCAACTGTCAAAACAGCTGAATGCTGTGCAATTGGTCGGCTGCCAAAAGCAGCATTAAGAATGGGGTAGGAGAGGTGACAAGACCAGCTCTGTGAGTTATTCACTCTGAGAAATCATCTTGGAGCCCAAAAATGATCGCCTTCAAAATAGTGTTTATGAAGACAATTTGTTGATCTTAATTTCTATTTTTCTCCAGTATGAGTCATGGGGGAGTTGACACAACATTGCATTTATCAGGGAGATAAGAAGCCAGATTTATCATATGTTGACACAGGAAATCTTCAATAGTTCTTTCAGGTTTGGTTAAGGAACAGCCCAAAATTTAATAACCACAATGCAGATGGGGGTCTTCAGAGGCTTTGCCACGAAAGCAGGCACCAAGCAGTAGATCACAGAACCAACGTTTATTCACAGCCATGTCTCAGGCCTCTGGTCTGACCTTGAGGTGGGTGAATAATTTATGTTCCCTTGCCCTTTTCCAGCTTGGAGATAGTAGCTGAAGCTAGCAACAAACTAGCTACACCTGCCCTCTTTCCAATGTCCAGGAGCCTGCAGAATCCAGTCATAATTTCTTAATATTTCACATACATAAAGTTAGGTAAAAATGCAAAAGGAACCTTTTCTTCCAATTCTTTTTTATTTTAATAGACTTTACTTTTTAGAAAGTTTTAGGATGACAGCAAACTTGAGCAGGAGATAGAAGTGTTTCCTTTTTACTCCTTACCCCCTCATAAACCTACCCTCCTCCATTATTAACAACCCCCGCGAAGCTGGCTCTTTGTTATAGCTGATGCGGAGGTGCGCAGACACATCATTATTGCCTGAAGCCCATCGTTTACAGTTGTGAATAGGCCTTAGTAACAAGGTCGTAGGCTGTGGGGTGAGGGGAAGCACTCTGCGGTCCTATGACTAGGGTCGGTCTCGTAGTGAGCCTTCATCGCGGAACTGTGAACTCCGCCCTCAGCAGCCCCAGCCCCTGAGATGGGACAGAGTGGCTAATGAGGGCTGGAAATGGGCATTTCCTTCCCCCCAGGTTAGTCAGACTATGAAAAAAATCTCAGCCCATTAGGCTCTGGTTAAATATTTTCTCCTAAAGGTAAACTCTGTACAGAAGGACTGAATGCTCTGGAGTATTTCCGATTGGTTCTTTCCCCTCCCCCTGGAGCACAAAGGGGTTTTTCTCTGATGTCCGCTGTGAGGACCTGGTAGAGATCCAGGAATGAAACTCATGAAAGTGAGAACCTCCGCTGCCCCCACGATCGAGACCCACGGATTTCTAAACTCTCTGAGTTGTCAGCTCCAAGCCTCCAGAAATTCATTAACTACAGTTCAGGTTTTCCTACCCTGGCACTGGCTCCTGTGGAGGCTTCTGATCCAGTAGATTGTGATTTTTTTGGAATTTGCCTGCCAGTGTCTCCAATTTGGGAGGCAGTGATTTGCTCTATGACCTCTCTTCTCACACCGACCTGAAAAGAGTAGTTGATTTTTTGGTTTGTTCATCTTTCTTTTCCTTCTCGTTAGGGTAGACCGTTGACTTCCAAGCTTTTTACACAATAGACTGGAAACTGACAGTCCTCCTTTTTTATTCTTTATTTATCTTTTGAGTTTTGAAAATTACACATGTCAGTGATAAACAATTATACATCTCTGCACATATACTACCAAGAAGTAATATCCCACACCCGTGCCCTAAGTTCTTCTCTTAAAGGCAACTTCTGTTAGCAACGTCTTGTGGCTCCTTCCAGAAATGTCCTCTACCTACACAAGCACTTATATTTTTCAATAATTAATTACACAAATAGTACACTAATTCTCTGTGGGTGCTGGTGTTATAAAATGAGTTAGGAAGTGTTATCTATTTTCCTATGTTCTGGAAGAATTTGGGCAATTTCTTTTGTAAATATTTTTGGTAGAATCCACCCATAAAGTAATCTGGGCTGAGGGTTTTCTTTGTTAGATTTTCACAACTCCTCTCATAAATTCTTTAAATTTTCTTCAAAGAATTGAAGTGATTCAATTCTTTTACTAGGCATGACTATCAAATGCTCTAGTTCATCCTGTCTCCATTTTATATACATTTTCAAATATGGAATCCTATGTTCTCTGAGTATCCTGATACTACTGTTCTCAGTCCTGAATTGCTATTTATATCTTCTCTCTCTGGTCTTCTTCAGCCTTTCTGTCAATCTTTGTTTCATAAATATTGAGGCTGTGTCATTAAATGCAAAAAATTTTAACTGTTATATCTTTCTGTTATATTGACCTTTCACTATGAAATAAGCATTTTTATTTCTAATATTACTTATTGCTCTAAAGTATATTTGTTATATCACTAAATCCACAGTGACTTTTGTTTTGTTAATTTTTCTGAGTTTTTCTATTATATTGAATCTTTGTGTAATCTTATATTTAAATTATAACTCTTATAAGAAGCATATCTACAATAGCCAAGTGTTGGAAGCAACCTAGGTGCCCAGCACTAAATGAGTGGATCAAAAAACTGTGGTACATTTATACAGTGGAATACTACGCAGTAGAAAGAAAGAAGGAACTCATACAATTCACAACAGCATGGATGGATCTGGAGAGCGTTATGCTAAGTGAAATAGGCCAGGCAGTGAAAGACAAATACCATATGATTTCACCTATAAGTGGAGACTAATCATCAGAACAAACAAGCAAGTAAAATGTAGCTGGAGACATTGAAGTGAAAACAAACTGACAGTGAACAGAGGAGAAAGGGGAGGGGAAGATGAGGCAGGGGAACGGGAAGGGTGGTCAAGGAACATATACTGGGGGACTCAAGGACAAAGTCAAAGGGGGATGGGATCAAGGGTGGGGGGAGGGATGGGAGTGGCAGGGAGAGTGGTGGGGGAGAAATGGACAAAACTGTACTTGAACAACAATAAAAAAAGAAAAAATAAATAAATAAATAGCCAAAAAAAAGAAACATATATTTGTTTTATTTTATTTAACTTGACAATTGTTATTTTAAAATGGAGTATTTATTCCATATTTGTTGTGTTCAAGTTTAAATTTTTCATCTTAATATTTATTTTCTGTTTCTATCTCCTGTCTTGTGATTTCTTTTTTCCTTATAATTTTATTTTTATTTTTTGGTGTGTGTGTTTCTATTATGATTTCATTCTTAGTTTACTAGTTATACATTCATTTACTATATATTTGGTGGTTGCCAGTGATACCAAGACATACAACCTTGATTTATTAAAAATAGCAATTTATCATCTTCCAGAAAAATACAAAGATCAGGAACAAGTTAATTCTTTCTCTCCTCTACCCACCAGATTTTGTGCTATTGTTGCATGCCACTTAATTTATGTATTAAATCCCTCAACGTATGTTATTATTATTGCATTATGTAGTCAATATTCATTTTGTTTTTAACACACATTTACCCCCTTCAGTGTTCTTGCTGAATATCATTCTTAGTGGAGATAATTTGTCTTTGTTTGAAGAATACATGTTAATATTTTCTTTGATACTAGTTTGGTTATAACGACTATGAGTTTCTACTTGTCTGAAACTTTTTTTTATACTCTTACAGGTTATATTTGCTTATATAGAATGCTAGGTTGGCAGGCATCATCATTCTCTATTTTGAAGATACTTTTCCATTGTCTTCTGGCTTCAGTGATTTCTGTTGAGAAATCACTGCTAATATTATTGTTCCTCCTCTTCAGGAAGTATTTTTGTTTCTTGTCTGCTTTAAAAATATTTTATGTCTTTAATATTCGGCACTTTTTCCATGATGTACCTATGTATCTATTTTCTGGTTATCTTCCTACTTGGAAACCTACTTGGGATTGGTAGCATTTACTGAGTCTATAGATTGATATCTTTTTCCAATTTAGAAAAGTAACTAATCAATATTTCTGTAAATATTTATTCTGCCTTAATCTTTATTATCTTTCCAGAGCACCACTTGACTCATTGTGGCAACTTTCCTCTGCGTATCATAATGCCTCTTAGACTCTTGGACTCTCCAGTCTGTGTCTCTCCATACTTCAGGCTAGGTTTTCATCAGCCCTATCTTTCAGTCTATTAATTCTTAGTTTTTCTGAGTCCAGCATGCTATTAAACTAATCCTGTCAGTTCTTAATTTCAGTTTCTGTATTTTTCTTAGTTATATGCTATTAATTTATTATTTCAATTTTCAGTTTTCTTTAGCAATTCTCCACTTGTAATTTAATTCCTTTAATATATTAAGATAGCTCTGTTTTAATAAGAATGTGCCTTGTAATTTCAGTATCTGTATTTTTCGGCTTTACTTCTAATATTTATTGTCCCTTGGCTTTTGATCATTTTTATGTACTGTAAGTTTCATTATTTTTGATTAAGTGCTCAACATTGCATGTCAAAAAAGTGTAGCTATAATTTGAAGTTCAGTATGATGTTATTTTCCTCCAGAAATAATTTATGTGGCTTCTTGTAGGAAGCTAGGCTAGAGGCAATCTACCTGAGCTAAACCTGGCTTGAAATTATTTAAAGATGGGCTTCAGTCCTCCTGAGAGCTATTCTATTTGCTGTTCATTGTAAATTGCACTGTGTAGCCCATCAGAATCTTATGTAGAAATATGAAATATTAACTGGTGATCTTTCTTCTTCATGATTCCAGAATTTTTATTTTTTCTTCTAGCTCCATAGACTAATGAAAACTTTGCTCCACCTTTCACATTTTTCACTTTTGCTTTTTTTTTTTAATCAGAAGTCACTTAGGAGGTAAGTAATATTCCAAGTGCCTAAACACTTCTCTTAGTTTTTCTGTTTTTACAGATTATGGCCTGAAAATTCTTGCTTCTTTATACTTCTAAAATAACATTTTTACTATTAAAAATTTTATAAATTACAGTTGATATACAATATTATATTAGTTTCAGGTATAAACCATAGTGATTAGTAATGTATATAATTTACAAAATGATCACTCCAATAGGTGTAGTCTACCCATCTGATACCATTCATAGTTATTACAATAATATTGACTATATTCCCAATGCTATATTTTATAACCCTGTGACTATTTTTATAACTGCAAATGTACTTCTTAATCCCTTAATCATTTTTTAATTTTCATTTTTATTATTATATTTTCTTGATTATGTTATTGCATTTATACTGATTTTTTCACTTTTCACCCCCTCCACCCAGCACCCCCCATTCCCTTTTTTCTTCTTGTTCTTTTGATTGGTTGTTTTTTACTTCCTTATGTTTCAAATCACTGATTTGATTCTCAGCTTTACGCATTCTACTGTTGTTTCCCTGTAAATTGTTCTTTTTTTGAATTAGTGAATCCTTCATTTCTGACTAGATCATTTTTATGCTACTGAGGTTCTCACTAAGTTCCTTGGGCATCCTTATAACCAGAGTTTTTAACTCTGTATCTGATAGATTACTTATCTCTATTTCATTTAGCTCTTTTTCTAGAGTTTTGATCTGTTCTTTCATTTGGGCCATGTTTCTTTGTCTCCTCATTTTGGCAGCCTCCCTATGTTTGTTTCTATGTATTAGGTAGAACTGCTTTGAGTTCATTTCTTGGTAGCATGGCCTGGCCTAATGTAGTAGGTGTACTGTAGGGTCCAGTGGCACAGCCTCCCCTATCACCCGAGCTGAGTATGCACACCCACCCTTAGTGTGGGCTGAGTACACTCTCCTCTCATAGTTGAGCCTTGGTTGCTATTGGCGTATCAGTGGTAGGGATTTACCCAGGCCAGTCAGGTGTAAGGATTGACTGTGATCACTTACCACCAACCTCCAACCTCCATGGAGGATCAGGTGTGCAGGGGCAGGGTGGTGGTGCTCTGATGTGGTCTGTAGCTGTCCACTGGGTGTGGCCGTGGGCTTTCCTGGGTAGTGCAGGCCAAATTCAGTCCCCACTGGTTTTTCACCTGGGGCCACCCTATCTGAAATACAAAGCAAACTGACATGGCTGCTACTTTTGCTGTGCTTGGAGATTCCCAGGCAAAGCCAAGCAGTGAATCTAGACTGGCTACTGCTAGTGCCAGGCCTGGGGCTCACTGAGGCCAGTTGTTACTTATTTGAGATGATTTAGGAAGTTATGAAGCATGAGGCAAGACCAGCCATTCATATGTAAAAGCAGCTTAGATGGGCTCGTAAATTGGGTCAGGCTGAGTCTCTGGGAATATCCAAGGTGGGTTAAACAGTATTAGCAAGTTTGATGGAGTCTCAGATATGGCACCACCTTGCTGGCTCTGTGGCTTTGTGGGGCCAGGCTTCAGAAAGGGACAATGGCCTCTGCTTGCCTTGATGCCAGACACTTCAGTTCTTCCCTGTATGCCTCTCAAGCTTCTACCCCAGAGCTGGAGCTCAAAGGGAGTGAGTCTGAGTAGGTTAGTCTGTGTGTGGGTTCCTTAAGAGGAACTTCTTGGGTCTCCAGATGTTTCTTCCAGTGACTCAATGCCTGCTGATATTTGCCGCCAAAAGTTGTGGGGACTTATTTTCCTGACATTGGAACCCTGGGCTGGGGGTCCTGGTGTGGGCCTGGGACTTCTCACTCCCAAGATATCTCTCCTGAATTTATGTCTAGCACATGTGGGTGAGGGACCAGTCTGTTCCATGTTTATGCCCCTCCAGCCAGTCTGGATGGATGTTGTTTCTTTAATTCTGTAATTGTCAGGCTTCCATTCAATTCAATTTCTGACAGTTATGAGTGATGGTTGCTCTATATTTTAGTTGTAATTTTGATGTGGTTCTGCGAAGAGGCAAGCTATGTCTGCCTACACTGCCATCTTGACTGGAAGTCCAATATCTTCGCCTTTTTATTCCATCCCCATAAAAACACCTCCCATATGGCAACCATCAACTTATATTATGCATTTATGAGTTTGTTTCTGCTTTTCTTGGTCATTTATTTTGTGTTTTAGATTCCACATATAAGTGAAGTCATGTCATTTGTCTTCCTTTGATTTATTTCAGTTAGTATAATACCCTTTAGGTCCTTCCATGTTGTCAAAATGGAGGATTTTATTCTTTTTTACGACCAAGCAATGTTCCTTTGGATATATGTACCACATCCTCTTTATCAATTTGTCTATCAGTGGACACAGGTTGCTTTCATACCTTGGCTTGGCTATGGTAAATAATGCTGTAATTAATATTATATATGTAATTGCAGGGGTGTATGTATCTTTCTGAATTAGTGTTTTTGCTCTACAATAACTTAAATAAGATGCTTTGTACATTTTGGACAGGTTCTATAGTTTTTATTAACAAAAGAATTGGTCCTAATCAACCCAATCATTCATTGCTAGAAACAGAATTTAACATTTATAAAATGTGAAGTAAAATAATAAGATGAAAACTTATGAATCCATTACTTTACTTAGAATATTAGATATAATTTAACCTACCTATGTCCTATGTTGCCCTGCCAATCACCCAGAAGTAACCACAAATTTGAATTACCTTGTTAAAAGATTATTTTACTCTATGTATTTATACCTCTAAGCAGTATATTGGTTGGTTTTGCTTATTTTGAACTTTATGAAAATATGTACTTTCTATAACCTTCTGAGACTTGTCTTTCTCTCCTTACTATTGTGGTTCTAATATTTATCCATGTTGTTATGAGTAGCTATAATTCTTTTCTTTCAAATATATATACACAACTATATATATTTACATTTTATTGTTTATTTTATTTTCAGCAAATGTTTGTGGCGTTCTTTAATCTCTGCTTTTAAAATATTACAAAAATGTTACTCTGGATATTTTTGTACATGTCTTGTATTTTCAATTGTTATGAAAGTTTCTAAGGTATACAACCAAGAGTAGGATATTTGTGTAACAGCATATGCACATTTTCAACTTATTTAGAAAATATCATATTGTTTTTCATAACTTGTATATGAATTTATACACTTATAAATAATTGTTTATGATTCTCTTGGATTAATTTAATCACAAACACTTGATATAATCAAACTTCTAAGTTTTTGCCAATATATTGCATGCAAAATTATAATTGTTGTGGTCTTAATTTGCAATAAGCTGGCTACTAAAAAGATTCAGGAGCCACTGATGGTTAACCATTCATGTTTCCTTCTCTGTAAAATGCCCATTATTAATTTATCGTTTTGCCCATTTTACTGAAAAAATTGATTTCTAAGATTATGTATATGTTTTTATATATATATGACTAATCCTTTATTAGTTATATGTGTTGTAAATATCTTCTTCATATTGTTAATTTTTCACTTTATTTTGGTGTATTTTAATAAAAGTAAAGTGTTAGTATTTGGAATCAATTACCCCTGCCCTCCCAAAAATATATAACTGGGAAAAATATATTTTAATCACTGTCGCAATAGGAAACACAATGCATTCTTTATTATAGTGTATTTAAAATAATATTTATAATAAAGGTTAATTTAAAAATTCATATTTACCATCAAAACAATAATTTTATATGTTTTAATTTAAATAAATGTTACAGGTTACTTTGGGTTTACTTCCACATTTTAAAATAACCCACAAAAATATGTGAACAATTTCAAAAAATCTTTGCTGACTATAAATAGTTACCCTCAGAATTTTGACATTAAACTAGGTTGTAGTTGATATAATTGAGACAGAATAATATCAACATATAAAATGAGCTTCTGTAGTTATCTAAAATAAATCTTAACATTCTATTCCAAAGTTTAGTGATAGCCCTGACCAGTAGCTCAGTTGGTTGGAGTGTCCAGCACACCAAGGGCTGCACGAAGATTGCTGGCTCTGTTCTGTCAGAGTGCAACTGTAGGCTATGGGCCTGTCCCTGGGAGGGGCATGTGTGGGAGACAACTGATTGACTTTCTCTCTCACTTCAGTGTCTCTGTCACTCTCTTCCTTCCCCTCTCTCTGGAATCAATGAATCATATCCTTGGGTAAGGATTTAAGTAAATAAATAATAGCAATTAGAGCCTAATACTTGAGGCTTAAATACGTTATACTTTTGAATATATTTTTTCTGTTAGTTATTTAGTCCAAAAGTCTGTTAGCAATTTCCTTGCAACATAAAACTTTATCCAGTCACAAATAAGAAACATTAAAAGATCTGTGTATGTTACTCTGCAAAATAATAAAATATTAGTAAATTGTATGGTACTGCTAACAATATAAAATGAATTTTGAAACTATAAAACAAATTATTATTAATATTAATTGAAATTCACACTTTTGTTGTAAAAGACTAATAAAGATTTTAAAATAAATTGCATTTATTTTTTTACTTTTTGTGTATGCAAAATTGTTCACAAGAATGTTTTTTAAAAATTGTTTGTAAACTGAAATGTATTAGCCATCTCCTGGGTTAGGAAAATTTCAGCATTCTCAGCACCATATAAGCCTTTCCTTCTACCTCAAAGTTGTTAGTGTATGAGGTCTGTCCAGAAGGTATCCATCCATGTAATGCAAAAAAGAGAGGTTTTATTGAAGAAGGTACAAGATACAAGAATCATACATAGGACAATGACACTTCAGCATCCTTCAAAGAAGGCACCTTGGGACCTCATGCAGTTCTCCCAATCGCCATCAACTGCCCTATTGTATTTTCCTGAATCTCACTGATGGCCTGAAATCTCTTCCCTTTCAAAGCTGATTTTAGTTTGGGGAAAAGCCAGAAGTCACGGGGCGCCAAATCTGGGCTGTAGGGATAGCTGAGTCACCTGGGTGATTTGATGTTTCACCAAAAAACTCTGCACGAGACATGATGCATAAGCAGGTATGTTGTCATGATGAAGCTGCCAAACACTAGTTGCCCATAACTGTGGCCTTCTGAATCATCCAAATAGTTTCCATGGAGGAATGTTCAAGTTTAATGCAAAATTTAATGTCGATTTGGTGCTCTAGTCACTCAGCCATTTTGAATCCCATAGCCACACAGTACACATGCTCACTTAATGGTGTCTACCACCCCCACTGACTAGTACAGTGAAGTCATCATTGTTCACACATGTGTATTCCAGTCCACTCTTTGGCTGTCGGGTTACATCAGTGTCACACAAACTATTCTTGGCACATTAACAGTGGCTGGACTTTTCCCAGATAGACTTCATATATGTGTATCTCTATGGTCTTCTTCTCTGGGAAGATTTAGCTTTAAACTGGGTGAGCCCTTCATGCATTCAGTTATCAACTCAAAAATTAGTTACTGAGTTCCTAGCACTAGGTTTCTTTTAAACACCAAAGATTCAATGGTAGATAAGACATACAAGATTCTAGCTATCCATAGAACTTAATTAAATTCCAGAGAAGAGAGTAAGAAAAAAAAAAAGCGTATTAAAGAGATAAGAAAGTATCAGGTAATTCTACACCAAGAACAAAAACATAGTGGGTGATTCGACAGAAAATATGGGTGGACCATAGAATGACATATGCAAAGATCAGGAATAACAGCATTACTCACAGAGGGAACAGACAGTGCAAAGTCCCTGAGTGACAGGTAGTTGAGGAACAGAAAAGCATTAATGTTGAAAGGAGAGATCTGTTATGAGGAGAAGTCAGAACAGCAGCTATGGCCAGGTTATGTGAGCCTTTTTAGGATAAAGATTTGGGGACTATTCTAATTGTAACTGGGAGACACTGAAGGGTATTTAAATGACAGATGGGCATGCTATAATTAGAGTTTTCCAAAGTTAACATTGATGGCAAGCAGTGAATATATTGTAAGAGTAAAATTGTAATGGGGTGATATGAAGACTATTTCATGGACTCACATGCAAATTCATAATGATAATAAAAATAAAACAAAACAACAATTAAAAAAATTTCTTATCGTTGTAAGTTTCCAAAGCACTAGCTCATTATTCTGAAAATTAGTAAATGAAGAGCAAAGCTTTAACATTTAGCAGGTCTTCCCTATATAAAGTGGCTTTCAGGATAACAAAATGGCGATGGAGGAAAGCTCTTTGTAGAGGAGTTTCAGCCAATATGTGGAGGTGAAAAAACAGAATTTAAAAAATTATCTTTTGTAAGTCATAGTCACATAGCCAGAACAATTTAAAAATTAAAGTGAAGAAGTAAATGTGTGTCATCATCTATAGCAGAAAATAAATATATAAAATATAAAAACCAAAAAAATATTTCTTATGGTATATACTTAGTCTTACTAAGTTTGTTGCAAGCTTTTAGAATGGAAATATGAAGACCAACTTTAGGTATTCTTAACAGATGGTATCTATGAAATGCTTAGTATCTTATCTGAGATATTATAAAGAATTCAAATTCATGGCAAAGAGTTTTTAAGTATGTAATATCTAATGAGTCAGATACTCCATTAGACAATCTAACTTGGCAGCATACATTAGAAAAACACATTTAGTGGCAATAGGAACTCACTTCCCTGGGACCCGCGATTTCTGTCAAAAGGTCTAAATGGTGAAAGAAAACAATCATATTTACTGTAGGAAACTTCTCTTGCCTGGACTTGGTTTAACTGAAACATGGCTTGCAAATGGCACATTGTATGTTTACTATAAGTTTTGTTCCTTGCAAAAAGGGTAGGAGGCCTAGAATAGGTGGTCAGATTGATTTCCTCTATAATCCAACTCAAGTTGAAAAAATATTCATTTTCCTTCTTTGCTTCAACAAAATTAAATGTGTTCATTGTTCCAAAATGCTGAAGTATAAATGAGAGAAAAAATGTAGGGCATGAAGATTCATCTAGAAACAAAACAAAACAAAAGAGTGAAAGATTCCTTGAGGAATAGATTATAGTCACAAGTTTTGGGTTACAGGGACGAGGAGCTGTCATATCTCTAATCAGAACTCTTACCCCTAAAGAACTGAATTTTAGGAAGCACCAAAAAGATGGAGGTGAAGACTGGAGTTCAAGACCAAAGAGACTGAAGATACTAAGACCTTTTCATGGCCAGGGGCTGCCCCTTTCCTCAATGGCCTCATCATGTACCCTGTTTCCATTATATCCACCTCTCAATTGTGTGGAGGGTGAGGTTCAAAATAGGTATTTGCTGTTCCTTAAAATTGCTGGTTAGCTCTGGTACCAAGCTGGTTTAGACCGAGTCCCTGCTCATCTCTTTTTACAGGCACAGCCTGGTTACATGACTTGCAGAGCTCAGTCTTGGGGACAGGCACCTAGATCAACTTCTCAGAACATAAGTGTAGTTGTAACATTCTGTCATGAACCATGACCAGAAGCTCACCAGAAATGCATGCCTCTTATAAATGTTCTCATTCCAAACACTAATAAAAGAACCCCCTACACATTTTTCCTTTTAGCAAAAAAAAAAAAAAAAAAAAGGTAATAATATGTTTGACTAGAAAAAAATAGCTTTCAAGGCCTTATTAGAGTGGTAGAAAATATAAATCCGTGTCCCAAGTGATTACAAGCTAAACACTCCTTTAAAGAAGTCAATATTTGGGAAACGTGTGAAGCAAACGTCTTAACACTTCTGCTCAGTTAAAATAAAAACTTTAAAAGATATACAATGAATTTTCTAGTGATTATAGTTCTTCCAAAGAGTGCCGCTAGAGACCATTTATTGGAAAAAACAGATCACATATCATTCTTGAAATGTTCTAAAACCTATTAAGTCTAGCTTTGTTCATTTTCCCTAAAATGGAATAATCAGCAACCTACATCAGTTCCCATAAGCCTAGATTATAATTGGAACATAAGCTCTCCCAGAGTGATTTTTCTACAAATAAAAAGAGAATCTTTTATTGGACTAAGGAGAGAGTGAAAAACAAAAAAGAAAGAAAACATTCAAATAGAATGTCACCTAACACATTTTGTCCTACTCATACGGTAGATTAAAAAGTGGCTCTTAGCAATGGTCCTCATTAGGAAGTGGGGCTATTTCCCCTAGGTTCTGGCTGGGCTCTGTTACTTGCCTTGGTCACTAGAGTGTGATGGAAGTGAAAAAGGAACATCATGTGTATTCTGAGTCTTGGCTACAGGCAGCTTTGAAGCTTCCACTTGCCTTCTTGGAATGCCAGAGGGAGTCTAAGCTAGCCTAAGGAAGAGGTCATATGGTGGAGAACTGAGCTGTCCAGTCAACAGACTACACACTGCAGCCTTGCAGCTAAGCCCATCCCAATTGCTGACCCACAGAATCATGAGAATAAATGATTATTGCTGTATGCCAATATATTTTGGAGTGATTTATTGCTCGGTAAAGGTTAATCAATATAGTCGTATTAATGTTGCCCTGTGCTGTCAGTCTCTGACGGATGCCGTCATCAGCCGATCAGAAGAAAATAACTATTTCACATTTAAGACCTTTAATGTAAATGCTAGAATTTTTTTTTTTTTTTAATTTTTAACCACCATCATGCATCCGTGGTGGGCAGGCCTCAGTCTGTAAGTACTCCATTACTCATGCCCCTGTATCATCAAACTTGCTTCCTTTAAATACATACACATGGGTACATGCATGCATTTTTACCCTCATCTAAATTGCAGCGTACAAACCATTGTTATTAACCTTGGTGCAGTGAGGAATTCTGCGAGGTCAGAGTAAAACCATACTTGAGAATCAGGTGGACAGACAAAATTGAGTTTAATGTCTCCTATTCGTACCTAAATCTCTGTCAAATCCTGATTTTTTTCTTTTTCTCATTGATAAGTTGTTTAAAATTTTCACTGCAAATATCTGGAGGTGTGTGAGAGGACACTCATTCAAATCTTTCTGTGATTTTTTTAAATGAGCTGCTTACCTTTATAACCTTCTCTGAGGCAGCTGTATACAAAACATGTGGGTTTTGAGTGGAAGTAGGAGGTAGGAAATTAGAAATCTGTGGACATTTGAGAAGTACAGCAGGCCAGGTTGGGAAATCATAGTGCCATACTATCTTAGGACATTATGTGATGTGGGCTCCCTGAAGACCTCAGGTGTAGGGATATAGAAGGTAGAAAGGACAGATAAGAGAAAGGCAGGGGGATATATAGGGCAGATTCTTTATTAAAACCTATCCTAGGTCCAGCCCTTTCTCCAGGGTTGGAATTAACTCATCATTTCATTCTTTTCTCTATCATATGATACTCGGTTTTCAGGATCCTATTAATAGATAAATTTATCAGGTTTCAGGATCCTATTAATAGATAAATTTATACCATTTGTGCCATTTTCTAGCTATGTTAAGGTAAAATAGGTTTTTGTGGAGGAAGATGGTGAATTTGATTAGTTGCCTTGAAACTCTAGCTGCTGTAGGCTCATCAGGAAGGAGGGAGCAGCCAGGTGATGGCACACTCTATGATTAACCTAGGGCTTCACCCCTGAACTCCTCTTTGGAACCCCTAAATCTAGTGGCTTTGATGTCAAACTCTCAAAAGAAGCCCTTGACCTAGTGATTTAATTCCTCCTTTCTGTCAAAGCCTAGGCCATGAGCTTGCCTCGGGGCCACCTCTCTTTGTTCACTCAGTTTCCTCCCTAATCTTGGCTCCAGAGGTCTATGATTATTTAAGAAGGAACTGGCCTTTTCTTCCTAAATATCAGACCTAGTATCTTTTAATGTTGCCTTACAAGATGTGTTCCTGGCGTGTCAACTCACTGGTGGGATGAGAGGAAATTATCCAAAACAGGACCAAAAATAAAAGACCATAGGGCACAGAAAAGAATCCAAGGTAACCTGCCCAAACAGGATGCTTTACAGAAGCAGGCACATTTAGCTGCACATGGGGCAGTCTCCCTGGATTAGGGCTGCCATATGGGCATCTTAACAGAATCAGGATTGATCCTGGGGGTTTTCTTTTTTCTTTTCTTTAATTTGTTTCTGCTTACAAATTGTAATGGCCTTGGCACGCTACATTCGTTATAGTTCATTATATTTGTATATCGCGTCCTAAGCAGGACACGCTCCTCATCTTACACATGAGGAAAACAAGCCCCAGAGAGGTGGGGTAAGGTGACTAAGTGCCATCTGCTCTTCTGCAGCATTATACCATGCTGCCGCAACACGCGCTACATAGTCACCATCTCTTCTCTTCCTGTGGTGCTGACCAGACCTGTTTTCAAGGTTTTTACAAGTGATCCCTAACATTTTATTAAAAACAAAGGGAAAACAAGAAACAATCACATGTGAGGCAATTTCTCCCTTGCTATAGTACTGCTCTTCTCAGACTTAGTGAACCTGAATTAAAGATAAAAGTCACCTGTGTTTAACTTTTAAGAGCTTTTGGAAAAGTTCAAATTGTGGTTTAACTAGATTATTTTGTCTATTTGCTTGATAAACATTATTTAACATTTTTTCTCCCCCCTACCTTTGGACACCAGTATTTTGTGTAACGCGGTTAGGAATCCGTAGTCCATGGAGGTTAGATTCTAAAGTCAAAATGTAAGGTGAACATCACAGACAGCCAAATTACTCTTTGAAATTACTTGGAAATTGACATCTCTCATTGATAAATAAATAAACACAGAAGTCCAGCAGAGCTAGTTTATTATTTAACATTGAAAAAAGGTAGTTGTTGCTTTGGCTGAGCAAGTTGTGAAGTAGTTGGCTTAGGCTTAGGGATCATATTGCATTAAAAATATGTACAAAACAGATCATACCAATGTTCCTGTGATAGTCATACTATGCACTTTGACAGATGGGAGGGAACCGAGAACAAAGGGTAGAGAAGCAGATTCAAGTCTCTCATCTCACATTCCCACCAGGACATATGGCTCATTTAGTGCAAGGGACGGAACCGTTCACATGCGGAATGTCCAGCCTGTGGGCTGCAATGTTGATGACAGCCACCCTCATGATGTAGATGGCATCAACAGTGGCGCAGTGGAATGTCCAGCTAGTTAAGAACTACAAAGGAAACTATTTCAATTGAAGATCATTTGACAACCTTCCTCCAAAAGGAAGAAACAACAGGATGAAAAGGCAACCTATGGAATGAGAGAAAATATTTTCAAACTATATATTGGATGAGGGGTTAATATGTTTTTTAAAAAGTAAAGTATTTATACAACTCAATAATAAAAAACAAATAATCGATTAAAAATGAGCAGAAGGCCCTGCCTGGATAGGTCAGTTGGTTAGAGCATTGTCTCAATATACCAAGGTTGTGGGTTTGATCTCCGGTCAGCACACATACAAGAATCAAACGATAAATTCATAAATAAGTGGAACAACAAATTGATCTCTCTCTCTCTCTCTCTCTCTGTAAAATCAATAAATAAAATAGAAAATAAGTGAACAGAAGAACTAAACAGACATTTTTCCAAAGAAGACATGCAAATAAATGCCCAATAGATCATGAAAAGATGCTCAGCATCACTAATCATCAGGGAAATGCAAATCACAACCACAATGAGCTGTCATCTCACATGTGTCAGACTGGTTATCATCAAGAAGACAACAAGTGAAGGTGAGGGTGTAGAGATAAGGGAAGTTTTGTGCACTGTTTAGAATGTACATGTAAATTGGTCCAGCAATTCCACTTCTGAGTATATATGCAAAAGAAATAGTATATCAAAGAAATATCTGCACCTCCATGTTCATTGCAGCACTGTTCACAATAACCAAGATATGGAAACAACCCAAGTTTCCATCAGCCGATGAATGGATCAAGAAAATGTGACATGTACATAATATATACACAATTATTATTTTTAGCTAAAAAAAGAAGGAAATCCTGACATTTATAACAACATGGATGAACTTAGAAGGCATTAACTAAGTGATATAAGCCAGACAGGGCAACAAATACAGTATGATCTCACTTGTATATGGAACTTACAAAAAAACATACTCGTAGAAACAGAGTAGAACAATGGTTATCAAGGTTTAGAGGTTGGGAGACTTGGGAAGCTGGTCAAAGGGTACAAAGTTGCAGTTACAAGATGAATGAGTTCTGGAGCTCTAATGCACAGCATAGTTGATTATAGCCAACACTGTATTATACACCACAAAGTTGTTAAGAAACTAGATTTTAAATGGTCTCACCACAAAAAAGAAATAATTACATGACATGATAGAGGTTAGTTAACATTACATGGTAATCATATTGCAGTATATAAATGTATCAAAACAGCACATTGTACACCTTAAACTTATACAATATTATGTACAATAATATCTCAATAAATAATAATAAAAGAAAATTTTTAAAAAATACTAAATTTCATATTTGTAACAGTATTTCAGAGGTTTTATTGATATGTTTCACTGATTTTTTTCTCAATAAGGCAACTACATGAAACAAATTTAAAATATTCTGTAGAAAAAAATATGCTAATATTAATAAACAAGAAATGCCTTTATAGCAGACTTTCTGCTTTATAAAAAGAGAGTGAGATAAAACACCTGGCCACACATTAGGGGCATAACTCAACCTTCAGTGAGACCAATGTATGATAAAAACATATGTATTACTACTCCTTCTTTTAAAACAACATACACTGTTATGATTGGCATCTTTCAGGATTTCCACTTAGCAGAATGGTTACCATGGTAACACTGTGAACATGCTGATTTGTATGTGCTTTTTCATCTAAGTCTGAATGACCAAAGTAGGCCACTTGGCAGCTGTTTTCAGTTATAACAACATATGTTCCCCATAGAGTTCATAAGTCCATCTGAATCAGTTGATGTCAAAATGTCCCATTGACCTCTTTGAGGATCCAGATTCTTCAGGTATCTTACAGACCAGAGTAGACCGATTTTATGTTATAGTTTTTAAAGTGGCAGCTCACCAGGTATACCCATGGTCTTACATGGTAACTGGCAGTAAGATAGATAATTTCATGTAGGTAGATTAAATCATGCAGATGATTAAACAGGCATCTAGGTAGAAACTAAAAACATTTAAAATACGTGGATAATGAATAATATTTTTATATTTTTATTCAGATATTTAATCTTATCTGGACATACAAGTTTTCATCTGTAGCAATTTTGAAATAGAATAATGACTATTGCTTTTCTTCTCTTCACCTAACCTGGCTGTAAAATTTGACCTCAGGAAGGGAGTAGAGACTTCATGAGTGAAATTGGCATATGGAGGCTGATCAATAATTACTAGATCAATGAATGAATGAAAAACTAATGCCGCACAGTATTTTTTTGTTTGCAGGGAGTCCATGATTAGAAATTTGATAAAGAATATTAATTACAATATGTTTATCACTTTATAATTTGTAACAATTATAAGAATTCAAATTTTAATCTGGTGAGAAAGTTTATAATTATCCCAGTTTTTATAGATGAATAAATATGAGGTTAATAGAGATAATGAAATCTAGTAAAAAAACACATAGCAGGTAAGCGGTAGGTTAGAATTAAGTCTAAGGTTTTCTAATGCCATGTGTCATGTCCTTTAAAGTTCAGTATATGGTGCCCACTGTAGCAGATGAGTTCTTAATACTGCTGAGGAAAACGATGTGGTGAAGTGTCATTCATTTTCTTGATTGCTGATTCTGCAGGGCTGAGGAAAGTTTGCTGGATGAAAAAAATGTTTAAAGTCAAAAAGCAAATTTTTACAATTTAAGAAGAAAATGTAGAGAACTATCTTTTACACATGAATAGGAAAAAACCCTCTAAGTAAACCACACGAAAGAAGACAAACTGTAAGGAAAAGATTGGTAACTTTATTGCATTAAAATTAAAATTTTATTAATTACAGAGAACCCACAAATGAACTTACAAGTCAAATGCTGAAAGCGGTTATTTGCAATGCACACAACAAAAAAGAATTTGTGATTCTGAATTTTTAGGGAAACTTTACAACTGAATAACCCAATGGAAAGCAGGAACAAAAGAACCAGAATATGAAACTATGGTCAACTTTGCTGAGAATACAAATTAAATAACACTAGGAAATTCAGATTTAACCAATAAAATGCAATTCCACATAAGCTATTTTGGTAGTCGGCATCCTTGAGAGGAGCACTGGCTTAAGGTAGCTGGCTCAGACAAGCTGAGAGAGCTGAGGGACATAAATGCGCTCACCTCATTCTGATCTCCTGCCATGACTCCCTATTGTCCAAACCCAACCAGGAACTAGAGGCATGTGGCCAAACTGCCAGTGCAGACAGCAGGTGAGAAGGGTAGAGATGAATTAAAGGTATTCGGCACAGAGGTTCTAATGCTCAGTGGCCATAAAGACGACAAATATCTATAAGTACTGTCTTCATTTAAAAATGTACAATGTGCAGACATGGGAAAACACACTATTTAAATTTTTAAAATAGGGAATGGAAAGCTACTTTTACACCATTATAAAAAGTCTAATTTAAACACTATATAATCCTTCTTTTGATTCAAGTGCATAAGTCACCTTTCTACTCGGAGCATGCTTTACAAAATAACATATTCTCAAAACTAGATTACAAATATACAACATTTTAGCAATACCAATTTTAAATAGTTTTGGGTGGTTTTTTTTTGCTCTTTATAAAGAGTCCTTAGGGGATCAGTATTTTGAAAACAATTTCACAGTAACAGTATAAAGTGGAGAAGTATATTTATTCTGACTATTCTGTAAGATTTTTATGTTCTATAATTTGTTTTTATTTTAATGTTTGCTCTTGGCCTTTGCAAGTAATAACCTAAAATGAAAGAGCTTATTTTATTCACTAGGCTACTTTTTTAATTATACACTTAAGATACTGAAGCAGCATCTACACAGCCTAGTTTTCTTTGAATTTCAATAGAAGTACATAAATTGAAGTCTAGTAAAAGTATTTCCAACAGCTTTCAAATGAGTTTGGAAATGGTTTCCTTTACTATATAAGGCAGGTGTCACCCATACTAGTTAAGGCAACCCAAACTACTTAAACAAATAAATTATTTAGTTTCTAATGTTTTATTAAAATTCAGCAATTCATCCAACACATATTTTGAATGCCTTTTAAGTGTTCTAGATATTTAGGCTACATCACTAAATTATAGAGAAAGATTCCTGTGCTCCTGAAGCTCAGTCTAACAGTGGAGACAAGCAATAAATAATAAGCATAATAAAGACATAAATTATATAATACATTAGAAGTATATATATGCTACATATAAAAGAAAAAGTAGAGCAGGATATGAGGGATTGGGATGTGGGGCATGAGGCCAAGTTCGGATTAGCTCCATGGAGATGGTACAATACTATACGAGGGAAGACCCCCAAAAACCCCGAATTATTTTCTGGAGGGTGGGTCTCTGTAGTACAGGCTTCCCTCACTGGCGAGTATTCTAGGAACCCGTCTGTATCAGTGTACCAGCTGGCGTTGTTGTGAGAGGCTGGATTTGGCTTCACTGAATTTTTTTAGAAGACTCAAATGCATTTGCCCATTTTATAATTGGTGACTTACGAGTGCATCTGCCTACAAGGCACTGAGGGCTCAGCAATTTTTCACCCAAAATGGCATGACTCATGCCCCATCCTCCCCACTCACCCAATCTGGCTCTGAGCGATGTTTTTTTGTGTTTGTTTCCCAAGGTGAAAAATTCCTCAAAGGGAAACATTTTGCCAATATGGAAGAGGTGAAACAAAAAACAGCAGAAGCACCAAAAGGCATCAAAACTGACGAGTTCGAAAACTGTTCCAAGCAGTGGAAAAAAGTCTGGATAGGTATATTGCATCAAATAGATAGTACTTTGAAGGTGACTTTTTAAACATGTAAGAATAAATACATAATTTTGTATAAATAAATTCCAGGTTTTTTTGGTCCCCCTTTGTCTGTACTAAGATTTGAAATAAGTGTGGGAAGTAGCCAGGCATATAGCTGGAGGAAGAACCTTCCCAAGAGAAAAAACTTTCTCTCTAGAGAGAGAACACTGAATTTAAAATAGAAATAAGTATGAACTTAATAGTTACATCATCTTTTTTACTTAACCTTCTCTATATTACATTTAAAGCACCATACTCCCTTACCAAGAATTCTGGTCCTCAAGTACAGTAGAGATGACAGGATAAAAATATTCTAGTTATTACTCATTTGCTTTATCTTATATTACACATATAATACCAATACTATTACCACCAGTCATGACTGTTATAGACAGTTAAGAAACATTTTTATTCTTCCTATTGTCTCTAGTTTTTTTGGTTATATCATATTTGCATTGTAAGAGTATATAACCAATACGGACTATATTCTTTCTCTTCTATTTACATTTAGTATTAATTCTACAAGTAAGTATGTATTTGATGCTTACCACCAGTCCTATATCGATGTATCTCTATACATACTGATTGTCTGAAGTTTGTTATTTAAATCCTCGGAGAGGGAATGTGGTAACAATATTTCCTGAGTTCTTGTTATACTGATAACAGGTGTGTATTTTATGCTTCAAAGTTAGCTTTGCTGGATATAAAATCCTTTCCTAAAATATTTAAAAAATATTAATTCATTTTGTTCAGGTATAAAGTATTATTGTCTAATAGTTTGATGATAATCAAATATTCTTTATTTACTATTTTTGCCAGGACACCAAAGTATTTTATTCTTTCTTTTTAAGATCCATATAAAAATGTGTGTTTCTGTTGATTGTTCAAGGTTGATATTCATAGAATATGAATTCACAGTATGTTCCTTAAAATTATAGTTAGGTGTTTTATTTTTAATTCAGATAGATTTTCTTGAATTATGGTTTTCCATATTCTCCCTGACTTTGGAGTTTACTTCAGGGATGCAAATTATTTGTGTGTTAGGTTTTCTTTTTCTAGCTTCAGTATAGGTTACTTTCTGTCAAATTATTTTCATTTTTTTATTTTCCTATAAATGTTCTTCCTATTTATTTTTAATTTCTATTAAGATATTATTTTCTTGTCTATTTTTATTCACTTATTTTTACTCCAGTCTTAATTTCTAAAATTAATTTTCTCTTTTTCTAAATCTTAATTGGGTTATATCACTTCATTTCTGAGTTTTTCTAATTCTGCTTTATGTTGTTCTTTAAGTCACATCATTTTCTTAATATATTTTAGTTTGTTCTGAAATACAGGCATGCTTGGTTTTCTTCTGCCTCACTCTACTGTGCTTCACAGGTGTGTTTTTTCAAATTGAAGGTAAGAGCCTCCGCCAGACAAAAAGGTCATGGTTTGCTTTATTGTGATACTCAATTTATTGCAAATGTCTGAAACTGAACCTGTGATACCTCTAAGGTAGATAACTATACAAAGTTACAGTTTTAATCTATTTTATGGTTATGCCTATTTGGTATCCTCTATTGTATACGGGAATTTTATTTTGCTCCATATTCTCTCTTTTTTTTCCCTTAGTGCAATTTTGTGTGGAAATTGGTTCCAATACATTCTATTGGTTATTTTTACTTGCAATTAGTTTTCTTAGACTTTTAGAAGGTGTAATTCAGGATAGCTTTCCTAATTTAACAGAACCCCCACTTTTCTTATGTTCACATGCCGTGCAAGGCTATGGTGATTTACTTTCCAAAGCTTCCTCCTGGCTCTGTTTCCCCTTTAGCTTTTCTCTTAATCTTCTCTTTCCTTGGTCTCCGCTGTCCATATCCTGTTCAATTTTTATTCTACTCCTAGTAAGTTCTCTTCAATGTTGAGCCCTATCTTGATTGGGTGTCTTGCTCAGTGTCAAGAACTCACAAGGGCTAAATTACTCCAATTTCCTTATTCTTTGCCGTGGGTCCATCATGTTGGTCTACTCTTAGATTGGTCAAAACCCTTGTGCATGTTAGATGTTTTCAAGTTGGCACCCAATGCTTTTCAGTGAATACCTGGGTTATTTGGGATACTCTATTCATAGGTCACTTCATTTTCAGTGACTCCACTTATCTCTCTGATTCTTCCTTCAGAAATGCTGGTCGTGGGAAGTTCTAGAAGTTGTTGGTGGATATTTGTCCAAAACTTGTACTTTGGGGTTTGAGGGAATACTGTTTTTGTTATCTATAGGCTTCTAGTTTTATCTAGTTGGTCTGCCTATTGGAATTGGAAAGTTACTTAAACTATCCATCCTTTACTGCCCTCCTCTTCCTAGAATCTCCCTTATCTTGCCTTTTAAGATTAAAATACGTCTGTTTAAATTTTTATGTCATGGAAGATTTGAAACCATTATCTCATTATTTCCATGGACTCTTGGTGTCCATAAGCTGCAAGAGAATTCTCATGACAATTATCTAAAAACAACCTATAATAAGATGATGAGCTGTCCTGTTTAGAGGATCACTTTCAGAATTTTTTTTAGTTGAATTCTTACTAAGACTCAGACTTCCTACAAACTGGAACCTAAGAGATCAATGCCAAGTATTCCCCTGGTACACAGTAACTTTTCCAATATATACCCAGAATAATTATCTTTTTTAACCTTCTGTCTTTCAGTAGAAAAACACGGTCATTATTTTTTAATGATCTTTCCTTCACTAGTTATCATCATCCCATCTGGACCTAAATAAGCTAAAGATATTTTAGGGTTTACCACACTTCCATGACTTATAATGGGCCATATACTAGGGTTTTATTCTCAAGTTCCTAACAATCATTTGAGAGATGAAAAGATTTTGATATTATTAATATAGCTTCTTAAAGGGAATCAATGAATCATCATATTCAGTTATTCATTTTCATATTACCCCTACAGTTTTCACTCGTGAGTTCATTATTTGGGTCCAATCACCCCCAATGAGTGACTTATTAATGAGTTATTGCCTAACACCCTGCATGATTCAAGAATATCTTGAAACAACAGATATCTAAATTTCTAATTCCAGGAAGAAGATTAAGGGACATTCTTTAAATAGATATAGTTCACATTACAGCACTTAATTAAACAAATTTCTATTAGGGGGTGAAAATGTCACTGAATTGGCTGTGGTACTGCTGTGATTAGTCATTGAGGTAAACTGTCAAAGCCAAATGTCCACACAGTCATAAGCTTTCTAATAATACATCTACTCTAGATATTTTATCATACTTTTGGCTAGTGAGGATTTGTCAGAGATTACCAGAAATTGTTCCTTCAGAAATGATGTGATTCGAATTTGCAATTCCTTTTCAAACAAGAGAAAGCATGGCATTCTCACACACTGTTGGTGTGGTGTAAGTTACTACTAGTGTCCTGGTGGGTAATTTGGAATTAACTAGCGAAAAGTCAAAGAAAGTAAATTCTTTTTTTTTAAATTCAGCAATCCCACTTTCAGGGATGTATGTATTCTAAAGAAATAATGAGAGCTGTACACAAACTTTTATGTAAAAGGAATATTCATTGCTGCACTTTTATAATAGGGAACAGAAACAACCGTGTTCCATTCAGAGAATGTCCACATTTAGGAGAAATGGTGATAAAGTATGGAACGGCACGTGGATGGTGAAAAACAATGCAGCCACAAAATACCATGTTTGGGTGTACTTGGAACTATCAGGTGATTATTATATTTAAGTTTTAGAAAGCAAGTTTAAAAATTGGTATATAAATTATGACTAAATTTGCTTTATCCACATGGACACTGTATGTGTGACTGTATACATGTGTGTATAGGGAGAGAAGACAGAGAAAAAGGCGAGAGAGGCAGAGAAACAGAGAGAGAGAAAAATTTACATACCAACATCCGGCTGTAGGACATGATATATTTCTATATTGCTCTAAATGTAATTTAATGTCCTCCAAGCCACCACTCACTAAACTCCTGCTACCTCAAAGGCACTTAAAAACAACATGGGATTTAAGTAGTACCAGAAAACAGAGGTAGGGACCAAGTCATTTATCCATACTGGTTAGCATCTTTCATTGCTCCTAAGCTACAGGTTATTCCTATCAAGTATGATCCCTTCTATTTGTCTTTCAGACACTACTGCCTCTGGAAGCTTTGGGGATATTTCTCACAGAGACCCTTCCCATTGGCACACATTTGGAACACTATGACTCCTTCCCAACCCAGAGGTCTCGTTCCTCATTGCTTCCCAGGCTAGGGGAAACACTAAATTTCCTTTGGCTTTTTGCTTCTGACTCTCTCAAACTCCTTCCATCAGAGACACATTGGATCTTTAGAAAAAGAATTAATCCTCAAAGTTGTTATTCACAATGGCTGGAGGAGGTAATAGAGAAACCAATTGTCTTTTCTATTGGTGGACCTGGGGAAATGTTAGTACACATTTCTTTCTTCCTTTCTTTCTTTTCTTTCTTTTCTTTCTTTTTCTTTCCCTCTTTCTCTCTTTCTTTCTTGGTATATTTAATGGATTATGCTATTACAGTTGTCCCATTTTTTTCTTTTATCCCCTCAGTCCTGCACCCCATCCCATCATCCCCACACTTTTTAGTTCATGTTTATGAGTTGTACATATCAGTTCTTTGGCTTCTCAATTTCCTATACTATTCTTAGCCTCCCCCTGTCTATTTTTTGGTCAACATTTTCACACTACCACTCTCCCCAGACACACCCATCCCCACCTCCCATCCTCAATCCTTCCCCCATTTGGCTTTGTCAATGGGTCCTTTATGCATGTTCTCTGATGACCCTTTCTTTATTTCTTAATTACTCACCCTATTACATAAACAAAGTAGAAAAATTACAACAAAACTGTTTATCATTGGGTGCATTGTTGTTTTTTGTTTATTTGTTTTTTACTTCTTGCTACTTTCCTGATTTTCTATAGTGAATATGTAAAAGTAGATAAAAATTATAACCGGGAAAAAATGAACATTTTCTGTTTAATGGAAAGAAGCCATCCTAAAATAGATTGATATTTTCCCCACTGAGAATCATCAACTATAACAGTATAAAATATGCTAAATGTTTTTATTATTTAAGAGTTACTGACAGCCAATGTAAACAGCCAATGTAACCGGGCCAGTGAACATAAGATCCCAGGTATTGTATATCATATAGAATGCAAGTATGTGGAAGTATGGAATACATGAAGCTGAGGCTGAGATAAAAAATATAGGTATGAGGATGAGGGGACCAGGTGCTTGGATGTAAGCAAACCAGTCTTTGGCCTTTTAGGAAGAGCCTACAGGTGAACCTATAACAGATGGGCCGCAAGAAAGGAAAATAAAGTATTCACAGTTTGGAAGTGGAGAAGCATCTGTTGGCTTTTGTCCAGGGCTATGATCTGGAAAGAAAAAAAAATCAAAAGTCAAATAATTACTGAACAAAGATTCTGTACTACCAAAGTTTTCCCTAATATATTTAGTCAGTAACATACCAACCTTTCTAAGATTTTCTTTCAAAGCAATTCCTAGTGAGTCACTTTAATTAAGGTCTTTAGTCTTTATTACTACCTTTCCTGGCCATCCAGTCATTCATACAGGCATTGATTTTGAGGGCATAGGGTTCGCATTGTGCAGTTCTAAAGAAACAGTAGCAGGAGAAGAGAATAGGGAGGAGAACTAACTTAGATCTAGTGGACAGTACAGGTGTTTCAGAAGAGCTAGAAGTGCAGAGTTAGAAAGCTGTCTTGCTAGTCTTACCAACAGCAAGAGTCCACAATAGGTTTGAGCAAAGGAATAGCAAGGTCAAAATGTGGCTTCCAGTAACAAGAATTTAGTGGCAGGAAGAAAAGGGATGAGGAAAGTACTGGGACAACAATAAAACATGAGGGAAAAAAACAATTAAGTAGATATAATAGTGTTGGCTTTCATGCAAAAGGACAGGGCTTTTTTTATTTATTGTTTATGCTATTATAGTTGTCCTCGCTTTTTCTCCCTTTGCCCACCTCCAACCGGCCCCACCCCCACCCCTACCTCAGTCAATTTCCATATTGTTATTGGTGTCCAAGGGTCATGCATAAATGTTCTTTGACTAATCCCTTCACCATGGACAGGGACTTTTACTCAAAACCAACTACGCCTATTCTCATTTTGGTGACTTTAGCATTCCGTCCAACGCCCTGGGTTTTCAGTTTGTGATTCCCTTGCTTTTAATTATTCCTTCATTCACCACTTCTCTACCACCTACTCACACAGTCACATCCTAGATTTCGTTTTTACAAAAAGTGGCATCATCCTATAGGGGCCATCTGTCACCTCATTGTTAAGCAGGATTCATTCTGTTTCTCTGGCTGGAGAGATGGGTGTCCTTCCATCCTTCCCCACTCCAAGTGTGTCCCTCCTGAATGTATAGGGGAAACTCTCCTTGGTGAAGGAAGGCTATTATCCCGTCAAGAATCAGTGATCAGAATTGTGCCATGGTAGGAAAAAGCATGTCAGGCAGACCAAGACCTCAATTTCTCTCACTACTGTTTTGTTTTGTTTTGTTCTGTTTCATTCCTTCTTGAATGAGCTCATAATAAGAAAATGCAGACTTTTGACTCTCGCTTTCCATGACTCAACTTTTCCTTGGGGTTTAAAACCAACTCTCTTAGTTTGGGACTATAAATTCAAATAAAAGGGTTTCAAGATGACAATAGGCTCTTTGATCATCAGTTTTTACAATCAGTTCCCCAGAGATGTGAGCTGCATCTTTGTCAGTGATAAGTAGATCAAAGTCTCTTATTTTAATCATAGTACATCAAAAGAAATACTTTTCTTTCTGAAGTTGTACTGATTGAGCTCTGGTCACTCAGAATAAGGCTTAGTGACATAAGCCTTCCCATCTAAGTTTCATAGTCTACATTTCTCTATTCTTAATATGTTTCTTCTCTTCTATCAATTAAATTTTAAAAGACATATTTGTTACATGTCATGAAAGACTATGAGTCAAATATAAATTTCTCTTTAGATTAACACTATGAATCAACAACATCTGTTGATAAGGAGTTATAGGGAATATGAAATATTTTAAAAAGCCTTAGCTATAAATGTCAATTCCAATCTTCTTTGAGATTTATTAATCAATTTATTAATGTGTAAGATTAAAATAAGTATATTTTAAATTAGAGTGAATTTTCTATAAGAAATTATCATTGTTCATGGGGAATGGCAGAATCATCTTCACAATGTGTAAGATAATTCTTTGTCTAAGACCATGAAAGGGTTGGATGGCAAATTTTAGGATAAAAAAAGGAATGTATGATTTCTGGGCAAGTTTAGGAGGCCACTCTAATTTACCTTTTTTTGTTTGCTTTTACCTTAGTAGGACAAGCCGTCTAACTTTCCCAATCTCTATAGAACTTTTCAATGTCTGATCTACATAACCCATAAATCACCTTATTGTTTTCTTTTGTTAAATATCTTTTAATGTGTATGTTTCATTGAGCACAAACACTATTTCTCTTGGTTTTCAAATTTTTCTTTAGCACTTAGCACTATCCCTAGAACACTGTAGGTGCTGAATAAATTAATAGCTAACCTTTTAAATACAGTTTTTAGTGTTTTGAGTTAGTTATTCCCACACCTGTATGTAGTAGAGTAAGTTGGGTAACTTAGACCAGGATCAAGTCTCCTGATCCCTAAGTAGCAGAGCTAAGGAATCAGTAGACATTGATATAGTCTATCCATTGCACTGAGCACTGCCCATTACTCTACTTGATGTAAAAGGTCTTTAATACTCTAAACAACCCTATACAGTAGGTGTTAACAACTATATTATACAAGTAATAATATTTAATAATAATAATAATAACAGTTAGCATTTGCTGTGTGCTTACTGTATATCAAAATTCTAAGTACCTTTCACACATTAACTGATAAAAGAACAAAAGGAGTTAAGTGACCTCCTGAGATCTGGAAGTTAGCACATGAGAGAGGCTAGATTTGAACTCATTTTTTCAGCTGCAAAACTTTCTTCGCTGTATCAGGCTGTCACCCAGGAAAAAAAATGCTGACTTACAGCAAAATGTCATATTGTCATATTAGTTAACTGCTTTCTAATTGAACTCTTTCCTTCTTGTCTAAGGTTTTTGTCTTTTTGGATTTCTATTCAGGACATGCCGGTCTGCCCAAAGCCTCCTCAGCCAACCTTCAGTGACTTCAAAGCTAATACACAAACAGGAGCGGTCTCAGCTCAGAACATGCTAGTTACCATAACCACTCAAACTCATTGCCCGGATTCCTGGCCTACACAGGCCAGATGATGAGAGGATGTGAGTAGTCTCGCGCTGAGACAAATAAATATTGGAAAAGAACTAAGTCAGAGAATAATAACAATGTTATCTTCCATTATAGAAGCCCTCGATCCTGTTCTTACTGATTGCCTTATTTTCTGTGTTTACCAGAATTCATCTTTGAGGAAGTTCAGTACTTCATGGTGTTTCCTATTCTCACATCGAACCTATTTCAGTTGTGCTGTGTAAACAAATTTAGGCTCTTATATCTGATGAAACTTTCATTTTACATTTTAAAACCATTAACTGAGATTACAATGACTACCCAACCTCCTCTGCCTGCTCCTCAAGTCCCCCGCCATAAAGCTCAATCCAGGGGTCCTCACTAAAGTTGGATTCCTTTACAAACTAAAAAATAGAGCATATAAGTTCTGTGGCCCAAATTAACACTTAGCTTTGTGCTTCCCAGGATATCAATGTACACTGAAATGTCCAGATAAAGCATGTAATAGAAAAGACTTGGAAATGTGGAGTGGAAAGCTTTGGGCTGTGGAACAGCTTCTGACTTTCCCCAATTCATATAGGAAACCTCACCATGCTGAGGTTATTTTCTCATTTGGAAAATATGCGAATATTTGCAAATTTGCGAATAATGGCATGTACATGGTAAGGTTGTTGTAAAGATTAATGAGATCCAATATATGCTTTCCTTACTCCCACAATAGGGACTAGCTCGCTGGTCTCAGCGAGCAGCGTTTCCTACCTGTGTACCTTTCCTTGGTAGGGCAGTGGAGCAAACTCTACAGCTGCACTTAACCTTGCGCCCACACTAACTTATCGATGGACAGCCTCTGCCGCTCACGCCCCGGCACACGCTCCTCAGGATCCCTGTCAAGTTAGCTCAGAGTACGACTCAGACACCAACCAGAATCCCCATAAAAACACCACAATGCAATGGTGGGGGGGAGAGAGAAAATAAATGTAGGATTTATATAAGAAATGTGTGTGGGCAGGGAATGAGGCAGGCATCACCTTAAAGGAATACAAACTTTGGGATATAATTTTTATGTCTCACTATATCCGTCACTGATTGTCTAAACATCAACCTTAATTTTAAAAATAAACAAGAGTGTGTTTCAGGATTCTTCAGATAGATTTCCAGAGGTGGAATCTAAGAACAAAATAAATAAACAAATGAAAAAAATAGAAATAGACTCATAGATACAAAGAAAAGACTGACAGCTGCAGGGAGAGGGGGCTGGGGAGCTGAGTGAAAAGGGCAAAGGGATTAAAAAACAAAGAAAAAAACAAAACAATAGAAGAAAATAAAAATAAATAAGAACAAGGAAACCCTAATTTGTCCATGCAAAGTGTCTCTAGTATTCTATTTCCACTGAAAGATTAGTGTGCAGGGATAAAGAAACATAGATACCGCTAGATCTTTGAATACGAAACACAGTAGGGCTCCTTTGCCCATGGTTTCACTTTACATAGTTTTAGTTATCCACAGTTAATCACAGCCCAAAAATGTTAAATGGAAAATTCCAGAAATAAACAATTCATAAGTTTTCAACTGCACGCGATTCAGGGTAGTATGATAAAATTTTGCGCCATTCCACCCTGTCCCACCTGGGATATGAATCAACCCTTTCTCCAGTGTATTCACCTCACTTCATCTCGTGCACAGGCGTTGTGTCATCTCTACATCCTCACAAGAAGATGGACGAGTACAGTACAATAAGAAATGTTGAGAGAGAGAGAAAGAGGTCATGTTCACATAACTTTTATTGTTATACTTGCTCTATTTTATTATTGTTGTTAATCTCTTAATGTGCTTGATTTATAAATGAAACATTATCATAGGTATATATGCATAGGAAAAAACATAATATATATAGGATTCAGTACAATCTGCTGCTTCAGGCATTCACTGGGGATCTTGGAATATATCCCCTGTGGTTAAGGGACAACTATTATTATGCTTAGTGTTCCAGCAGAGTAGAGTTTTATAAAACTTTCACATGTATATTTCTCATCTGATCTGCTCAACAGCTCCCTAAGACAGACAAGAAAGATATTATTGTCCCCACTGCATAAATGAGAAAACTGTGACATTTGTCCAAAGCCACTAAGTCATCTGTATAATGATCCACAAATTTCAGTGGGCTACAATAACAAGTGTTCATTTCTCACTCATGCACAGGGCAGTTATGAATTACCTTTGGTTCTGCCCCACATCTCTTTCATTCCCGGACCCAATTTGAAGAAGCAGCCCTGTCTCCTTTGCATGGCTGAGGTAAAAGTGCAATGGTATAACCACATGTAGCTTGTTTTTTATTGTTGTTCCACTACAGTTGTCCCCATTTTCCCTCTATTACTCTCCCTCTGCCCTACCCACTCCCACCTCCCACATTCAATCCTCCCCCGCCCCATTGTCTTTGTCCATGGGTCTTCTATACATGTTCCTTGGTGATCCTTCCCCTTCCTTCCCCTGTCATCCTCCTCCCCCTTCCCCTCTGGTTACTGTCAGTTTGTTCTTTATTTCAATGTCTCTGGTTATATTTTGCTTGTTTGTTTCTTTGCTGATTAGTTTCCACTTATAGGTGAGATCATATGGTATTTGCCTTTCACCACCTGGCTTATTTCACTTAGCATAATGCTCTCCAGGTCCACCCATTCTGTCACAAATGATAGGATTTCCTTCTTTCTTTCTGTTGTGTAGTATTCCATTGTGTAAATATACCATAGCTTTTTGATCCTGATGGGCACTTAGCTCTTAAATCTTTGCTGGGACTTAGCCTATGACATGACTCACATTTCATTGGCTAAAACAAGTGGCACACTCAAGCCTGATTTTAGAAGTAAGGGGTCCCATAATCTCTTATAGGGAATAGAGAGGAAAACTGGGACCAGCAACATGCACAGAGAGAAAGTATTAGAGTAGGGATTAAAACTGAGTTTTTCTGATACTTAAATGAACACAGTCAGCACTGAAAACTAATCTAATGAACAAGTCAGTAAATGAAGAAAAAAGGGATGAATGAATGTTATCCACTCATTTGCTCTTTTCTTGAGGATCCTCTTGGATAACGATTGAGAGTTATGATTGCTACACATCAACCATATGGCATCGAAATTTCTACACATATTTTATAACTTTGTAGGACTGAACAAAGGAGACTGCGACCAACACCAAGAATGTACCAACACAATCTAAAAGAAATGCCATAACAGGGGAATTTGGCTATAGGATAATAAGCACTGCTATCCTTTAAGAACAGCCTTCGAATGAAGGCTAAAGATGAACAATTCTTAGCAGTAGACCATTCAGAGTGAGGAGATGAGGTTCATCACGGCTGAAGATTCTGGTTCTGATTCCTTCCGACATATGCTCATATGAATGAAGTGAAAGACTCATTTTGTAAAGTGGACCATCAAGCAGGTGCACCTCTGAAAAACTGGAATGCATAGCTCATTATTTTAATTCACCATTTCCCCTGAATAGACTGCCAACCTCTTTGTTAGTAGTTTGAGAGTATTTATTGTGTGCCCATTACATGCCAAGAACTACTTAAGGTACAAGGGATATAAATTTTAAGGGAATAAAAACTTCCTGTTACCATGAAACTTCTTTTTTAGTGCAATAAAAATAATTATTTTTATGTCAGCATATATAAGGAAAAATATATGGCAAATCAGATGGTGATGAATTCTACAGAACAAAAATAAAGGAAGGGAATGAGAAACCCAGGAGAAGAGGGTGGTAGTGGGAATGGCAACTTGATGGAATGGTCATGGAAGAATTTATTGATCAGATGACCCTTGAACAAAGACCACAGAGCAGTGAGGAAGCAAGCCATGTGGCTCTAGGTAAGAATGTTCCAAGCAGAGAAAACAGTAAGTGCAGAGCCTTGAAGTGGGAGAGATCCCAGCAGGTCTGAGAAAAAGCGAACAGCTAGTGTGGCTCATGCTGAGTTAATAAAGGTAAAAAATTAGGTCAGAAAGGTAAGGGTAAGGGGGACAAACCATGCAATACATTGTAGCTACTCTGACTTTTACTTTAAGATGGGAAGTCACTGGAGGTTTATGGCAGAGGAGTGATATCACCTAACTTAAAATTTTAGGAGATCACTCTGGTTTTGTTTACAAGGAGGGAAAGAGGGACATCAAATAGGAGGATATTATGATAATCTATTGAGAGATAATAATAGTTTGCACCAGGGTGGAAGTGATGAAGATGGTGAAAAGTGGAGCTTTCTCAGCATATTTCCTAGGGAGAGATGGCATAATGTGCTAAGGGATCTGAAGGATTAGACATTGGGTAGGAAAGAAAGAGAGGCACCAAGGAAGGCTCAGGTTTCAACCAGACCAACCGGAGAGGTGGTGGTGTAGTTACAAAGACAAGAAAGACTATGTAAGAGGAAGATGTGAGAGAAAAATAAGGAGTTTAGTTCTAGGCAACTTAATATTAAAATGACTATCAGAAATTCAAATGATAATTTCAAATAGGAAACAAGATATACTTTTTGAGTTCAGAGAAAAAGTCTGGCTAAAGATAAAATTTGAGAGTTATTAGAGCATAAATGCTTTATAGCCACAAGGCTAGATATCATCAGATGAGCAACAACAGAGGCAAAGACCAATATTTACAGGTCAGGGAGATGAGAAGGAAGCAGAAAAGGAGGCTTGGTAAAGATCAGTCATCAGGGTACATGGATAACCAAGCGTGTGGAAAACCAAGGAGAAAAAATACTGCAAAGAGGAGGGAGAAACCAACTAATGAAATTAGATTAGAAATTAGATTTAGCAGTATGAGATCATTGTTGATCTAAAGTCTAGACATAAAACAGTTTTGGTGGAATGGTGGGATTATAGTATTGATTGGAATGAGTTCAAGAGGAAATGGGGTGAGATCCATTTCCAAGTGAACAATTAGCCTTAGCCAAGAGCATGGGCAGTTCGGTTACAAAAGGGAATGTAGGGTTACAAGAGAGAGTACAGATGTAGGCAGGAAGACAGATATGATGGTGGAACCTTGTGCAAGTTCTCTAATAGACACTTATTTTTTAAAGAAAATGAGAACCAATGCCATCAGCAAGAGTGAAATTTAAGAATAGGAGTTGACATATTGTTAAAAACAAGACAACAGACCCAAAATGGAGTCACTTATACTAAGACTCATGTCTCCGAACTAAAACATAACTGTTATAGTTTCAGTTCTCCTAGAAATGAAATCTTGCACTAGTCAATCAGGAGTTGCCTGGTCAGCACCAGTTAAGCCATCTGCCTGACAGACCACTGCCACCCCCTAAATGAAAGGGACCTTGCAATAACCAACCTGCTTTTTTGCCCAGTATAACTTCCTTGTTCCCACTCTCTTCTGCCTATTAAGTCTTTCATTTTGTACAACTCCTCAGAGCTCCCACCAGACTGGATGCTGCCCTATTTAAATCAATTTTTGCTCAAACTCATAAATTTTTAAACATGCCTCAGTTTATGTTTCAACAGTTCCAAATAGTTGCCTGGTATAGGCTGGGAGAATAAATGAGCTTCTGTGTGTACTGGAGTTGGGTACATATTGCTGGGCTGTGCTAAGATACAAACATGAGTTTGTTTTCTATGAAATTAAAGTGAGACAAGTCAGCAAGGATATGTGTTGTTTTTTTTTTCCAGTCCATTCTAATGTGCAGGAGCAGAAAAGAATAGGTAGAAAGTTGGATTTAACTAGAATTGGGAGTTTGCCAGATGCAGGTGATAAAAGGAGACGGTGGTAAGGGAGTTTAGGGGGGAATGCAAGGAGAGAGTATGGTACACTAGAAAATTTAAGCTACATGAGAAGGGACATGGGAATGCAGAAGTGGTACTGGACAATGAAAATGGGGACATTTCAGTAGATTGTAAGCCCTGGAGATGTTGTGGTCAGAAAATAGGATGCTTGAACTTGAGATAATGTGGATGCACTGTAGTTTATGGTAGTAAAGAAGTCAAAGTCTGACTTTGGGGTTAAACAGGTAAACTAGGGCTGAGAAATAGACCATTGAAGCAGGAAGTGTCAAAGGATTAAGAGACTAAATTATTGAAGGGATCATCTACACGAATATTAAAATCACCAAAAATGATAGCAAGAATAGAATTAAAAAGAGTTCACTGGTCCAGGAGCTGAAAGTGTAAGGCAGTGAAAAGTGATCTAGGGTCTGTAGCTGACCACAGCAGTGGGAAAAGGGATGTTATAGTGTGATGACCTGTGCCGTAAAGCTGTGTGAGTGTAGCAGGGAAAGGACACTAGGCAAGAGGAAAGGAGAATGATCTTAAGTGTCAACGAGGAGCAAGGATACATCAATCTTCCCCAGAAACCAATAGCAGAGGGCTTGGGAGAAAAAATATCTACCACTTAGAGGTTCTGAAGAGGGATCAATGCATTTAGGGTGACCTGCTTTTTAGTTAGAGCAAGACTGCAAAGGGTACATTCAGAGATCATTCTGAAGATACCTTGAATTTTGCTCATGATTGACCTTGAGTTTTGGCATAACGGAAGAGCTTCAGAAGCTGAGGGAGGGTGAGCGATGGGTTAGGAGGGGTCTGTATGGAGTAATATGGGGATGAGAATCTGAAGGGTACAGGATGGCTTGGGGGTTGCAGACTGCTTTGAGTGACTGGAAGCAGAAATATAAATGGTACAATGAGCTCAGTCCTGATGGTGCTGAAGCATGTAGTAACGATGAGTCTGTGAGTATCAGTGAGGGGAGAGGGGCCAGTGGCTGGGTGTGTTGATGCGGAGGCAAAGCAGAGGTGAAGTCTTACCTGGGCAGGCCAGGGCTGCCAGGTTTCTTCCTCATTCCTGTGAACGTCAGTGGGTATCATATTTGCATTTTATCCCCAGTGTCCTCCACTGCATAGAGATGGTGTTTGGCAAGGGTTTGTTGACTGAAATCAGTTCCTATATGATAAACCATCAAACTTCAGCTGGATGTGAGCACTAGAGTTAATATAGATGAAGCAATTTTGAATATCTTGGCCTGTCAGTGGAGTTTTTCAGTGTTAGGATTCCATCCTGTGAAACCAGATACTGTTAAGCTTCACATGGTAGAATGATCTGAGACTGAATCATCACTGACTCATGGATCCAGCTTGTTTCATCTGTAGTGCTCACTTTAAGTCACAATGACCTTTCCTGACTACTTGTAATGGCAGCACAGTGGGGACCGCAGTTCCTGGATAGTGCGCCATTAATAGAGTGGTTAGCTAGTGCTGTTTCTTGTCCCTTGGAGGGAAAGGGAAAGTAAAGCCAAAGAACAGGGATTAATGCCCCATTTTTCCTCACTCAATTGAAAAATATATCTGAAAAACACTCTAAAACTTCCTGTGTTTAAAAGATAGCCTTTGCAAGGTGATTTTTTTAAGACTTTTTAAGGACATTAAAGAATTTATTACTTTTACTTGTATAGAGTAAAAGAAAACAGGAAAAATACATAGGAATCAAGAAATCCCAAGAACCTTCTTCAGAAACAGGAAAGGAGTTTTCATTTTTAAGAAGGAGATTAGACTGGGTAGATTATACATCCTTTTTAGCACGAAGTTTGTATGAACCTATAAAATTTGAAAGATTCAAACATTTTCTTTATTTTGATTGAAGTAGGAAGTTGGCCAAATACTTTCACAATGTTCCCAGTTGCCATAAATGAAATTGTGCCCCCCTCAAATTCATGTATTGATGTTCTAATGCCCGTTGTGACTAAATCTGGAGGTAGGGTCTCCAGGAAGTAATTAAGTTAAATGACATCATAATGGTAAAGCTGTAATCACATAGGACTGTGGCCTTAAAAGAAGAGAAAGAGATCCATCTCTCCCTCTACCCTACCCCCACATACCGTGTGAGGGCACTGTCAGAAGGAATCATCTGCAAACCAGGAGGCAAACCCTCACAGATACCAAGATGGCATCTTAACGTTGGACATCCAGTCTCCAGAACTGTGAGAAAATAAATTTCTTCTGTTTAATCCACCAGACTACGGTATTGTTATTGCAGCCTGAGCAGTTTAAGATTCCCACCTGCCCACGTTTCTAGACACGATGATCGTCCCTAAAGGAACAATAAATTCATATCTTATTCTTGGTCAAAAGATAACTTTTGAAAATTTATGCAACATTAAAATATTTTCTGTGGAAATGATTACTTATTTTAAAAAACATTAAGAGACTTTAAGTTGCTCCCTCAGACTGCTAGTGTCCCAGCAGTATGGACGGTGCTTATGGGTGAACCCCAGCATGCAGAGTAAGTGAACCAGTGCATGCAGAGAATCTGCTGAATGGTAAGAGACTGTGAAAAATGCTGAATAATATGCTGTCTTTCAGGACTCACCTGAAACAAAAGCCTTCATTGTCTTCAGCACCCACTTTTATATTCATAGACATAGGGCTATCAAAAAGTAGAGAACTCATTTGTGCTTTTTATTTTTCTAATTTAAAATTACTGTCTTGACCCTGGCCAAGTTAGTATTAAGTCCATCTGTCTGAATCAATAAAAGCAATCACATTTTGATGCCACTGTAGACTTATGTATCTGAGATTTAGCATATAGATATCAACACATTAAAAAGGAAAAAAAAGTTCATTGCACACAAGAAAATATAAGTACATAAAAAAATACCAATTCTTACCCCTACACATTTTTCAAGACATTCCCATGTTACTTCTACATTCTTATTAATACAGGTCAGATTACCAAAGCTTTCATTTTTTTTCTCTCAGTTAGTTGTTCTTATAAGAAAACTCAGAAAATGTTATAACTCTTACTAAGCATGAAAGAGAAAAAAAATCATTAAAAATAACTTAGGTCTGTTCTCCAAGCTGTTGGCAAGACACCTGGATGAAGGATGCAAAGGTCGGCTCTGGGCAAGAGTTCATTGCCCAGGGTTCATCATCTGGGCAGCCAAGGAAGTATATTGACCCCTTTCTGTAACTCCAGATGGCATGCTTTGCACTGTGTTAATCTAGAAAAGGAGACCTGGACTATCTATTTCTCTCAAACGTGTGAAATTTGTATTTAAAAAATATTTGCATTGAAAACATCAATTTGAGTGTCCCGGGCCATTCAGTTGGAAATAGTCTGACATTTGTGTGAGGAGTGGATGATATCTACCAAGTTTTCTGTCAGCACCTCTTCTCGATTCCTTCCTCTCTGACTCCTCACTTGATGCTCTTTAATCTATCACCTACTCAATACTATTTCCTCATTCCCTGAGAGGCAAAAGTAGAAAAATAGCCAAGTAAGTTTTAGAGTCAGAGCTAGTTTAAGACCTACATAACCTTGGACAAGTTATTTTATCTCTTTATGACTCAATCTTTTCATTTCTAATAAGGGAGCAATAACAGTATCTAATTATAAGGTTGCTAGACTAATTAAGTAAAATAATATAGGTTATACTTATCGCCTACAGTAAGTGGTCAAAATGTTAGCCATTGTTATTTCATTATTGCATTTTGAGATCCTTGTAAAGTGAGCTTATTAATTTATTATGTTTCTTGGTCTTTTACATTTTCTCTTTCTACTTCTAAGAATATCAGGGTGAGAAAAGTTGGGCTGCTTCCCCTATAGAAACTTTATAACACAGACAACTGTCCTCTTGAAGGAACCTCTTAGCTATCGGTGGATGTCCTTACTCCTTGCTCCTGGTTTCTCAATTCTATCTTATTTTGCCATCATTTCTGCCCCAAAGCTAAAATGGCTCTTCATCTCTATTTCTATGGAAAGCCCGAACCCCGCTCTATTCTGTTTCATTTCCATTTGAGCATCTTCTGTGTGTTCTTTTGGGCAGGTGTTCTCAGCATGCATTGTTCTCTGTCCCTGTCTTCCTTGACTATGCAGCTAAGCTGACCATGTCCCCTTTACTTTATTAAAAGGATTTTGGGAAATTTTAATAACCTTTCCCCCTTTTCTTCCCATGATGTTTCAAACAAAATTTATATTTATTGAATTTATAGGGGTCACCGCTATGTTCTTACTCTTTCACATGCCCACATTCTTTTTGCCTACCTTTTCCAGCTTTATTTGAAATTACTCACCTGCTTGCTCATTCCCCTGCAACTCTGCTTTCAGTGATCATCTTTCAGTTTCCCTTAAACACCACTCTGTTTCTGACTCTGAGTCTCCCTGCATGCTCCTCCTTTTGGCTGGAATTTTCTCCTCTTTCCTGTTTGCTTGATCAATTTTTATTCATCAATTATATCTCAGTTTAGATGTCAGGAAATGTCCTGTGATTTCTCAGTTTATCACTTTATATATTTGATATATGCTGTGCTTTTTTGAGATTTATTCTAATTAAATTACTTATGTACTTATTTGTCAAGTGGCTGCTTCATGCACCACACCATGAGTTGGTATTTTGTTCACTGATACAACTCCAGCACCTGACTCTCAGTAAATGCTTGTTGTATGGATGAATGAACGAATGAATGAAGCAAGTGATTTGCACACCCCTTCCCCATTACTTCTCATGGTATAATATAGTCTCCCTCTGACTAGTACCTCTACCAAAGCTAACCATCCTATACTGTAATGAAATATGCCAGACAGAGGGTTCATTTTTTCTCCATTCCAGAATATTTATTCTTCTCAGTTCAACCTCAAATAAGCATATTTGCTGAACGTTCAGAGATTGAAGAGTCTCTCTTCAATCAGTTCCTAATACTCAGCTATTGATGTCTTCATCCTTAGTTTGCTCAGCAGAGGCATGTGGTCTCTGTCCATGAGAGTCTCCCCAGTAACCTCTGTGGCTGAAGGGCTGTTCTCAGTGCCTGGGAAGCCGGTTCTCACAGCCAGTCTCCACTTGACACTGCTCCCTAAATAGCTTCTTCTTACTCTCACAGAGCTTTTTGCTCTTTCTTTCTTTCTTTCTTGTACTTCTTGTTGTTATTACCCTTGCTGGAAATGGGAGAGTCATGCGCAAGTCTCTTTCAGAACTGCTCCTGCTGCCTTTGTCCCATCTCTTGCTAGCAGAAGTTTTGGGATTTAAGCCCAGCAGAAGGGTGTGAGAGATAGACAGTGGTTGGGACTGACAAGACAAACTTATGACCAGATTCAGTAGAGAGGGAAAATGGCCACAGCTAAGCATTCAGAGCAGAGAACCCCAACAGTGGTTCTCCATCAGAGCTGTGAAATGAGGCTCAGAGTATCCAAAAACCAAATCCCAAACCCCCCAAATGCTGCAGCAAAAAGCAGGAGCAACTTGGAGCCTAGATTCACTAAGCAATTTCATAATTTATGGTCACCCAAAGGGATTCCTGGAGTTCTATCTGTAGGTGAAGCTACTCAGGGCCTAGGGATGGAAGAAGGATTTCACATCAGTACTTTCAGAACGAGGCAGAATATTGGAGCTTTGCTCAGTGATGGCCAAGAGGACTCTCAGGCAGCCAGGATGTTACAGAAGATTGGGTCTCTTGAGGTCAGACCTTCCCTCCTCAAGTAAGGCCTAGGTTAAGTGCAGCAAGAAAGCTGCTTTACCTTAATTTGGGAGAGACTCCTGGAAGCTTCCCTGAGCTTAGGTTGGAGGCTGAATTCCATGACTTGCTTCCAGTATGGTTGTATTGCTGTAATCATTCACTCGTGTCTCCTCTTGCACCGTGTGGTAAAACAGGGTAAATAACCAGGCGGAGGCTGTCTGCAATTTTAACGTTTGGGGACAGCTCTGCTTTCAGTTAGAACAGTGATAAACAACTCATAGCCTTCCGTTCATGACAGGGAGAGAAATTAGGAAATATATCATATTCCTCACCTTTTCTGGGTCACAGACTTTTAAGAGGAGAAAATTGAAATCTTCAACCACTATTTTACCTGCAGGAAATGCTCCATTCCCTAAACACAAAGATTGCAAGAAGGGACCTAATGGGACATCGGTAGTTTTTTCATGGGTGTCCATATGTTTACCCCTAAGAGCAGTGATGGAAGATGATGGAATACAGACTGACTGCATCCCCCTTGCCCTCCTCCCATGATAAACCTCAGCCCTCTGACAGCAGCAGAAATCATGAAGGCCTGGCAGGGATCAGAACATAAAATAGAAAAGTATTTGTGGGAAGTTGGGGAACGAAAAGCCACATGCGTGGGAAATGTGGAAGATTATATTTGGGATGGGACAAATTAGAGATCATAGGCATTGAGTTAGGATATAGATAGGGATTTGATAACGTTGCTTCAGGTTATGAATGGATCCATTAATGATCTTTGAAAATTACAGTGAAGATTTTAAAAGTAGTTTCTGTTCCTGGTTTATGCCTTGAATGCAACTCTGGTCAGAACTTGGGTTTCCAAGTCTACACTTGATCTTAGTCAAATGCTATGGGGTGATTCCATAAAGTTTAAAATCTGTTATGTTTTATTTGTTGTCTTACTCCATTTGGGTTGCAATAGTAGAATACCATAGACTGGTGGTGTATAAATCATATAAATTTATTTCTCACAGTTCTAAAGGCTAGGAAGTCCAAGATTGAGGAGCCAGCAGATTCAGTGTCTAGTGAAGACCCACTTCTTGGTTCATTGATGGTTGTCTTCTCACCGTGTCCTCATATGGCAGAAGGGGGCAGGAAGCTCTTTTGAGAGGCTTCTTTATAAGAGCACTAATCCCATTCACAAGGGCTCTGCTCACATGACCTAATCAGCTCCCAAAGGCTATGCCTCCTATTACCATCACATTAGGATTAGAATTTCAGTATATGGATTTTGAAGAGACACAAACATTCAGTCTATGGCACCCATAGAAAATATAGATAGGTATTACACACATTTTTTTCAGGAAAAATATAAAAAAGAATATTTCACCATGTGATTAATCCGAGATTGAGATCGACCAATATTTATTATATCATGGGGAGGAAAATTCAATCTTTGTCTCTCAGTCTGTCTTAGAGACAATGTTATTTAATGTATGTGCACGCATGTGTCCACTTGGTTAGAGGGGAGTACAGTGTGTTAAGTATCTGTGATACATAGTTTTTAAAATATATGGTAGACTTTTATATATAATCATCTTTTAATCTAAACAAATTATAAATTCCTAGTGGGATGGATTCATATATTTCTTTTTTAAATTGACTTTCTTTTTTCCCCCCAAACTTGTCTTGCCATTCTCCCTTTCCTGATCCTGAAAAAATATAATATAATATTTAAATATTATATTTCTTCTTTACTCATTTTTCCTTTTCTGATCTCAGCCTTTCTCTCATCCTTTCCTCATCTTTCATTTTTCAGTCTCCTGTGTCAACTGAATCCTAAAGTATAACCAATTATTTTAAAGGAGTGGCAAGAAGCAAAAGAGATTAAATTTGTCTTGTTTCAGTAAGGGATGTCATCCCTATGAGCTGGGGAATAAAGGACTGATTATAGGAATTGTACTTCACATGGCCATGGGAGGGGCTGGGGAATTAAGGTCCCCAAAAGGGAGCTGGAAGAAGCCAGAGAGAAGTCACTCACCAGCCTGCTGAAGCACTGGAGGAGGTGGACAAGATAGAATCTGTGAAACCAGACATGTCTAGAGGCTACAAAGGGGAGTGGGTAGAAGGTTCTCTTGAGGGTTATGCCTTTGCCTCCAATGGTAAGCCTGGGTTTATCGCTGGTCACCAGAGCTGCCCACGTGGATAAAGAGCAAGAAATACAATAGAACAGAGAAGGGAAATGCAAGCCAGAGCCTATTATCATCTTGTCTGTATCTCAGTACAAGGTGAGGGAGGACAAGCTTGAACTTGCCAACGCATCTGTCTCTCAGTCCACCTAACCAGGGTGACCTTCAGAAAATAGTAGCTGCTGTGTCACTTCTCCCTTCCAAATGCCACAGAAATGTTTCTTTGGCCAGCTCTAAACTCGAATGTTGCAGAAAGGGGAAGGTAGTTCCAGCTATGCAAGTTGACATATAGAAAGCTACCACAAAAACTAAGGTTGTTTGTGTCACAGATTTGCTGATAGGACGAGGAGATTTGTAAATGTCAGCATCACACAGTTGGCTTTCTCTATTGGAGTCATGGTCTCTGATGGCAATGGAAATTTCATAGGATCATCCGTTAGATTCATTTTAGTTTCTCAAAATTACCTGGCCATGATAATGTACGATAAGTGATGTACAAGTATTAAGGCTGAATGGTTAAATAAGACATAGTTGTTGCCTTAGTATTAATAATCCAAGGAAGGCAGGCATAAATAGGCAATGTTAATACAGTATAGTAGGTGCCAGAGTAAAGGCAAGCTAAGGGTTCTGTTGGAGCACAGAGGAGATGCCCTAATATGGCCTGGGTGAGAAGACTATGGGATCTTCATAGACCAGACATGAGATTTAAAGGCTGAGTAGGAATTAGTCAGAAAAAGGATACTTTGGGCAGAAACATGGACTGAACAGCTTGGGGTTCCTAAAAATTAAAGTGCGCACATCGGAATGGCAAAAGATTTTATTAAAGTCCTATTTTAAAATATGTGGATCTGTGTGATCTATAATAATTTATTGGTGAAAATTTATAGTAATAGGGAGAAAGAAGATCATTACCTGTTTGCTTATTGTGCCTTAGTGCATATGAAGATTATTTTTAAGATTTAGATACCACCTCGTCCTGATCTGTTTATGCTCTGTATTGTCAAATGCACTGTTCCCATCTAATTTCATATATCTCACTGCAAGAAAAAGGTTCGACACTGTTATAAATCCAGAAAGTCATGGCTCTTCAGAACCTAGTTATGTTGAAATGCCACAGTCTTTCTTGCCTCTGAAGTTTCCTAATACCACTTATTTAATGCTGGTTATATTATTATTTATGATTCTGTACCATTTTTCTTGTCTCCTGTGGATACAACTGTCTTCCAATGACTCTCTTAAAAGTTACTATGTTTCCTTAGTAATGACCACAAATGTAACTCTTACACAGGAAAATGTGAAAGGTAATTTTATGGCCATAACAAATTTATCATTCAGAATGCTGTAGTAGAACAACACGCCTTCTCCCATGACTTCACATGTACCTCCTACAGAGGAAAATGTGAATTTTATGGCCATAATAAATTTATCATTCAGAACTTTATAGTAGAACAACGTATCTTTTCCCATGTCTTTCCTTGAACTCCAGGCCATCACCATGACATTCCTAACAATTCCGAAAATGTGATTTTTTTCCGTGTGGACTGCACTCCTGTCCCCTGTACATTGATGCGAACAGGAACTGTAGGTCAGGGACCTGGTAGGGCAAAGAGAGTATTCCCACCCATGTAAGTAATGCCTGTTCTTCACCTAGCTTAAGACTGACTGAAGAGAACAGTCTTGTCGCCACACGGTGCAGGAAGAAGGCAGGGGACTAAAAGAGAACGTTAATCAGAAGGGACCATTAGTACTGTCATCAAAAAAGCCCTCAGATGACACACAATCATCCCCCCGCAGAGAACTACAGAGAACATGAGGCACTGACCCTACTGAGAAAGGGGGGTGGCAAACCAGCAGTGGGGAGCACACAAGATAAAGGACAATTGCCACCACTCCCTCCATCCTCTGCTGCTATAGACTAGAGGTGGCACCACACTCAGAGCACAAATGGATGAGAGTTACACAGGTAGCTCAAGGGCAAAGGTTACGGCAGCCCTGAAGTCATCCTGTGTCCAACGTGAGGACACTCACTCAAAGTCAACATGCCAGCATCTTTATAGTGGTTCATTTTTACGTAATCATATCAAGTAAGTACTGTGTTAGCCATCAAGAGTGAGCCTGGAACCAGGGCCAGCCACAGGTCCCCGGAAAACACCGTGTCCCCTGTACATTGACGCAAACAGGAACTGTAGGCCAGGGACCGTGGCCTGAGTTCTGAGTTTCCTGGGCGTGCCTGGTCAAACTCACAGGTTGGAGAACCCCTTGAAATGAAGAAATGAGGATGAGGGCCCACAAGCATCCCCATCTGACCCCCACATGCCTCATCCTGGTGGTACTTTCAGAACAACTGGTACCAGGATTTCCAGGAAGGGGATTTAGAAAATTTCATGGAATTTCAAGCCACAGTAGGTTTCATGAAGCCCAAGTGTAGCTCAGGGCTGAAACTTTCCCAAGTCTAAGGGCAGTGCTGAAGGTAAGCTAGGGCCGGTTATGGAATATCTTGCAATGCCATGATCAGGAGCTTAAATTTTATCTGTAAACTGGTGCTTCCAACATGTCTTACTCTTTCTGAAATGCTTGTCATTAGGTAAACTGAAATATATGGTCAAGTAAATGGGAAACCCTGGACTCCTAATAGCCTTTAATATATTAATACAAATTTTGAATTTTCTATGAAGAGGAATGCTATGTACCCTCTTGAAATTTTATCTTAAAAATAACCCATGAAACCTTTAATCTGACATAAAGTATATTCCTTAATTATTATTCTATAGAACACACTTGGGAAACATCTACAATAGATATGGGAGCTATTTCGAGGATTTCATGAAGAACAAATTTCAGTTTTAGGAAACTCACTCATGTTAACAGGAATGTGGATGGTTGGAGGAGAGAGAAGAGAAAGGGAACGAGCAGGAGTAGAGATTAGGCAGTTACTTTAAGAATGAGCTAATTTATGATGAGGTCTGAACTAAACCAGTGTTAGCAGTACTTGTAGACACAAAATAAGCACACGTTTCCTGGATAAATTAAACTACATGCACCTGGATAAGAATAACTAAATGAGGAGGAGAGTCTTTTAGTTATTTCAGGCCATTGTGCCTGCCAGTGCACTCAATGATGGCAAATTTCAGACCGCACATGAGACTACTTCCTTGCCGTCATAGTTACCGAGCACATTTTATTCATGACCAACTACCAGGGGTGTCCAACCCATGGCCCACGGGATGGCTATGAATGCAGCCCAACACAAAATCGTAAATTTACTTAAAACATTGTGAGTTTTTTGGTTTTGTTTTGTTTTTTTTGTGATTACATGTTGCATTGTATTTAACGTGTGACCCAAGACAACGCTTCTTCTTCCAGTGCGGCCCAGAGACACCAAAAGCTTGGACACCCCTGACTGAATATGATTCTCATATTTAAGCGTATGTATTTTCCATAAGGCATTTCCTTTAAACAAAAACCAACCACTTCATCTGGGACTCAATCTGTTGCATTGCTGCAGGGAAAGCTAACCATGTTGGACTTAACGGGGAGACATTATGTCAGGCTCTGATGTGAATCCTAAGGTTTTCTCAAGGATAATTTTGATCATATGTGATTGTTCTCCCTTGAAAATGATTTCAGTATCCAAACCCAGTGTAGGCTGCAACTGTATTCACAGGTAGCACCGAAGCACACATGCCAACCCTTTCTCTCTAAATCTAGCCATGTCACTCTGCAGCCCCAGCTACACATAAGTAAATTTGCATCCTTTAAAGAGGTGAGAGTTTGAATAATCCCTAGACAAAAATAGAAGCACTAAGTGTATTTGAAACTGAAGAAGCTAGAATTTGTTAAGTTTTCTGGGAAAAAAAATCTAAACTGCTTGATTTTTAGACAATAAAACTTAAAGTCAGAGAGACAAATTGACCAAGCCTGACCCAATATGGCAGAACTGAGAGGTATACCCAAATGTTCTTATCTTTTTAGGAGTTTTGATCTCTAGTGACTATAAATCTCTCTAGAATGCTCCATTAAAAGTTTTATGAAAAAGCATACAAATATTATGTTATTTTTTCTTAATTACGAAGTACATACAATCTTTAGCTGTATGGAATCTTGTAGTATAAAGATATATCACCTTCCTATGCATTCCCTAAGTTTCAAAATACTTAATTTCTGTTTTCTATATAATAGAATAATTCAATACAAATAGGAAACATCTACACTTGAAGAAGTTTGTTAATAATTTTATTTTCCTAGAAAGTTATCAGAAGTATCAAGTCTACCTCTAAATGCAAATAAGGGTGATTCCGACTCCATAAACATATGCACATCCCACTTCACCACAGCACACCAGCAGCCTACTCCTCCACACTGCAGGGTCTTTTTAGTCAACATCATACCTAGACATTTAACTGCGGGCAAAGTTATTTAGTCTTTGTTTGACCGTCTAGAATCCTGAGCCTTTTCGAGTGCTGGATAAGGAAACTGCAGAGCAGCCCTCAATCTCCTACAGCAGGAGCTCTTGGTTAAGCCCAAGAAGAAATACAGCAAAGCACAGTACGTTATTGTCTGAAGAGGATAAGGCCAGCGAGGTCCCTCTCTGACAGTGGTTTGGCCAGACAGCTGAACGTGTGGGATCCTAAATCTCTTCTGAAGACAGATGTCCATCAGAAGCAGAAAGCATTGTGGGAAACTGAGGAACAGCAGAGCAGCAGCTGGTATGGTTGCTTTGGAAAAGACACAGTGCCATTCAGAGAATGCTGTGATGTTGGGCGTGGCAGGGGGTAGGATCAAAACGGGCAGGAAGCCAAATGCTGCTGTTCCGCAGCTGGTGATTACATTGTGGTAGCACCAGTAAAGCCAAGCATGTCATCTGCAGCAAGGCAGAGGCCCACAAAGGTGATCTGCAGAGGAACAAAATCCCAAAGCCACTGTGTGGCGGGAACATGGAAAGAACAAAGGGAAGCAACCGAACTTCCTTACTCCTAGAAGCTTCAAAGTGCAGTGAAAACATACAGGAAATGAGGTTATGGAACAGAGCATAAACCCATCTGTGTTTTAAAAAAATGTGTGTATGTGTTTATGTGTTTGCAGGTATATGTATGAGAGAATGCGTGCGTGAGCCCCGGCACATTTGGATAGATATGTCTGTAGAGCATGGAGAAATGTCTGAAAGCTATTCTTATCTCTGGTTGTCAAATAAGACAGGTGGAGAAGGGCACTCTGTTGTCTTCATTATACCTATTACGTTTTGAAATTTTTTTCAGTGCTGGTAGACTTCACTTTCTTTTAGCATTTGAGATTATATATATATATATATATATATACACACACACACACACATATATATATTTTTTAAAGTAAAACTTTATATTTTGCTGCCCCATTTAGTTATGGGAGTTTGAAAAATCTCTTCACATTTGTTTTCTTTATTTTCTAACTCTGTAAATGGGCATGCCCTTCTGACCAGGCAGAGATGTGGAGCTGAAATGAACTGAGGCTTCCAAGAGTGCTTTGTAAGTGAGAAAGCAATACAGTATAAATATGAGATTGACCTTTGCCTGTTATTTTTGTTGAGAAACTAAGAGCATACTTGACATATCCTTGTAGAAGTAGAGCTTTAATTTTGCGTATTTTTCATAAATCCATGCTTTGAAGGTCCTCTATCAGTGACTGTCCATGTGGATTTGGTCAGGCAAAAGAACACTTCTGTAATGTTTTCACTGTAGGATGCCCATTCTTCCCTCCCCGCTCCGAACTGAGGAGAGCTTATTAACATGGTTAGCTGAGAGATGGCCAAAAGAGCTTTATCTATCCCTTGACTTGTTTTCTCTGTTCTTCTGTTTCAGATTCCAGCCCAGACAAGCAAGAGAAATGATAATATTCTAATTAAAAAGATAAAACTGGGCTTTTACTTTCTCATTTATAAGCTTCCTCCTAATATAACACTAAATATGCAATAGAAAAAAATACTTCTAGGAGTCACATATCAATCATTAAAATAAATACCAAAGCTTTACAAATGAGGCTTTATAAAGTTTTATTTCCACCATTCTCATCAATCTTTGACAACTGGACCCCTTAAACTCCAGCTACTAGCAATAACCCACATAAAGTGCATTAGCTTTCAAATTTAGTATGCATAGGGATAATTTGGTTTGCTTCTTTAAAAATGCAGATTTCTGAGCCTTATCCATAGTTCATAGGATTTAGTTTAGGTCTGGGTTTCATCCCAGGAATCTGTACTTTAACCTGTACCCCAGATGATTCTAATGCAGGTGATTTAAAAATTGAGGTTCCACTGCAGTAGCTTATGAGGATCTAGAATAGGATATATATCCCAATTCTTATATTAAAAAGATAATAGCCTTAGGTAAGTCTACCATTCACTGACTCATTCATTTAAACAAGTAAACATGGAGTGCCTACATGTTTCAAGTCCTAGGTAATAAAGATATTAACATGATGCAGATTCTATGCTCAAGAAGTTTATGATATATCTTTCAGGAGCTGAGTTAAAATTTTTTAACCTTTTAGTGCATTTTCATTTTATTCCAGACATCTGAGATGATTTTTTTTTTTTTTTTTTTTTTGCTGCCCTTTCCCCATGTACTCTGTGACCAATCGATATTACTTTTAGTATCATCTGGGCGCAAAAGACAAAAGGCTTAAGTATTTTCACGTTTTGGGCAGATACATATCTAAATAAATGGCAGTGGAGAAGCCACAAAGTCTGCAGATAGCTTCTGGTGCAAGGTCTTTTTATTTGCTGGGAAATACGAGGGTGGTAAGTGCTGTCTCTATACAACAGCTAAGCACCCTTTCTATTTAGCAGAATATGTACATCGTCAATATGTCATTCTTGCTGGAAGACTGAACCATTTGGATGGTTATGTGTAGCACTTGGAACCTGAAGAATTGGTGCAAAGATAAAGAGCCCATAATGACACTGCTTGTAGTCTAGACTGCAGAGAATGTCCAGCAGCAGAGTTTAGGATTAAGACACTGCTGCCGCAATGGACGGTGCTGGCTGTGCCTTTGGCAGCATCATAATCAGACTGTTTCTCGGTGTTCCTTCAGCTCCAGTCTACTCTGCAAGGCTGGTTCTCCAACCTCCTGATTAGTTCTTTCCCATAAATTCCTTTTCGGCTTTAGTTGTTCAGGTCAGTTTCTGTTGCTTACAACCCAGTATCTTGACAAATACCGAGACTAGTATCAGCCATTATATAATAGGAAACACAGCCTCAGAGAAATGGCAGAGGAACAACCTGAGATTGGATATAGGGACTATATGGTCATGAAGTCAGGGAGAATCCCATTTGCATAGGAGTCAGAAAGACCCCCGAATGTAATGAGAAATTATTGCTGTTAACCTGGAATGCCCAATAAGGTCAAGTCTTTCTAGGATCAAGTTAGCCCTTCTATAGAAAAAGGAAAGGAATGAAGAAGTCAAGGCCTGTAGAGTGGGATGTTGGTCTATCACCTTCCTGGAAAGCTCAGGAAACAGTTCTCCAAATTCTCAAAGATACTGACTGAAACCCAGGGACTGTTTATTACCAAGATAAAGGAATCTTTTATCTATCATTGTAAGGTGGTTCAGAAAATTCTATCTGTTGAATTCACTGCCATTGATCTGGGGCTGGTGGTACTCCTGGGAATATGCAGGAAGTTTGGAAAAAATTGAGATACCCTGAAGCCTCACCTCTCACTGAGCATCCTCTATCAGTTTCCTCCCTGTCAATAAAGCCATCCCTCCTTCCTTGAAGATAGTCTTCCTTCACGTAATGGAGTTACCAATTCTTTTCATAATTCATTTTCTTTCTTCTTCTTCCCCAAGGTCAAGTCAGGGAAGAAAAGGAAGAGAAGGCTTAAATATAAACATCTCTAGTACTTCCCTAATTTATACTTATTTGAATCTTGAGGATATATGTGGAAATGGATTCTACAAGCGGTTGGTCTAGGATAGATCAACCTAAATTTATTGATATAGGTACCAGAGAATCTATATTAAGCATGCTAGTCAAACAGGTGAGAATAGTTCTAATACTTGGTGCTTACATAATGTTAATGTGAAATGCCAGGAGTTCTGTGGACTAAGGTAGAAAAAGGAACCCAAAGATTGAAATTAGAAGTTCTCAAGTAGCTTTGTCTTATGCAATCTGACCAACCATTTTAATTTCCTAATTAAGCTCCCAGTTAGGCCTAGAAACCAACTGTTTCACCAATGCCCTGATACGTACAGTGGCAAGGGGACTATCGGCATATTAGAAGATGAAAGAAATGTTGATATGAAGCACTAAAGATGAAATGCATCTGTTGATTTCAATGTGGGTGAGAGAATTTTAAGGTGGCAAAACAAACAAAAAAACAAGTAAGATCAGATAATCACAAATGGCATGGCTGCATATGTGGCATGTGGCATGTACTTGCCATCATAATTAGAATGGTCTGACCCAAAGGGATCTTTAACTGTTAAAGATCTTTAACAGATCTTTATTTCATTATTGGATACCTAGGTCTAAAATGGATGCAGAGTCCACCAAAGTCCTACTACTTGATTTGTATTGATAAGAGCAGAAACCCAACAAACTTCAAAGCTAGTGCACAGAGATCTGACCAGAAGCCCCGTGAGTCACAGTCCGTTTTCCATTTCTCTGACCTGAGTCAGTTCATAGATGCAGAGCTCTTTGATGTGAGCAAAGATCTTGGGGAATGAGAAGACATAGATGGAAAAACTAGCCTACTTTTGGACCTTGGAGGGTACAGGGACTGAAGGAGTAATGTAAGTCTTTGGGGTTACGTTTTTATATTTGTCATTTCCCCAGATAATATTTTAATTGTTCCTTTGCATATTGTTAAACAAATGTTATGACATTAACATTTTAAACTGTTTTCTAATTTTTAAAAATGCATTTCAAAGGGATGTTTTCAAATTTTCAAATCTTGAAGACAAGCATGTAGTATGTTAGAAAGCTATAAAATGGCCATTCTTTTTTTTTAATCCATTTCATTACTTACCGGAAATGACCTTGTCTATAACTTTGCAATTTAGAATCTTTTCTTGAATGTTGTGGCTACTTAATTCATCTTTCCAGAGACTCATTTTTGAATGCCAGATGAGTTTGCATTACAATCTGATTCTTACCTGTCTGCTCAGATGGAATGTTTTTCTTTGCATTTGGAGAAAATGTTAATTAACACATTAGGAATGTATTTGGTACATTTAGTTGCAAATGCAAACAGTCTAATCTTCTATTCATTAGAGCCTGTTGTCTGAATCATTCAAGTGAGTAACAGGCTGCACTGAGACATCACCAAAATGATTCAGTTATCCTAAAAGTATATCTTTTGTTTTTCTGGGAAGAGTTATGTATTATGAATTACTCAAATTGCATTTTAATTTCATCGCCAGGGTAACTACCATAGCAACACTTGAAAGGATGGCCATGTTAATTACTTCACTGAACAAGAGATTCTGGACAAATTTTCTGTACTGAACTCAGCCTAGAATGTTAGCAGCATCCATAGAACTAAACATCAGAGATTCTGTACTTTGGGACACTATACTGATGTTGGAGGAATACTAGTGAAGAAGCAAGGTTCACTGAGATGGTTGGGCTCAGTTTTCCCTGTTGGTTCTACTCCCTTCCTCCTCATCATTCATGGTCATTCTTTCCCAGGAGCGAGCATAACTGGAAGGCAGAAAGGGAAAGTCATTCATCGAGTACCTACTATGTGCTAAGTACTAACGCCCTATGATCAATTTAATTTTCCTGACAGTTCTATGGGTGAGGTAATATTTTTTTTTCTCTTGACAGATGAGAAAACTGAGGCTCAGAGAAATGGGTTCATTCAGCTGTTAATCTAATAAATAGCTGTAAACTGTTTTCTTTCAGCCACATGGACCAAACCAATAGAATTAGTAGAGATGAGATTTTAAACAAAATCTGAATCCAGAGCTCATGCTTTTTGCATTACATGATTTTGTCCCTAGGCAGGACTGAGTTGTTGCAGTGTATGTCTCCCACTGGTAGAGAGAGTTAGTTAGGGCTTGGGAGGGAGCAGATTTTTCACGTCCACAATCAGGGGTTTCAGACCTACTCTACAAGGAAGCAGGGTATATGCTGTAATGCTATCTACTGTGGGGAAACCTCTCTTCCCAAATAATATCCTTTTCTCCACCACTCATGAAAGGTAAAGCCTTCTCAAATGCAATCAGACCCAAGGGTTAAACTATAAACAGCAATACAACTCTTTGTTCTTCTTCTCTACTTGCACTGTATTCTCTGGTCATCTTCAATTTCTTTCCCTTCCTGGAATACATCTTATTCTCTCCTTCTTCCATTCAATTCCTCTATCTGGAACACTCTTCCCCCTTCCTTCTTATTCCTTCTATATTTTCTAATAAGGCTATGGGTCTCAACTTTCCGACATCCCTTTCTCTGTGTAAACCCGAGGCCCAAAAACTAGATTGGGGGTCACATAGCACCTGTCACACTGGACCATAATTGCCAGTTTTCACTTGTCTGAATCCCTTTTTGATGGTCACTTGTCTGAGGGCAGGGACCACATCTTTTCTTATTTACCATTGTAGTCCCAGCTCTTGAATCTTGCCAGGTTCATTGTAATTGTTCATTAAATATTTGTTGGAAGAAAAGAGGAAAGGGAGGAATTGATAAAGGGAAGAAGAGAGGAAGAAAGGGAGAGAAGAAGGATAAAATCCTTAGGGATGGCTCAGTATTCGTTCCACATTTAAACAACTTTGAAATGCTATGAGAGACTTTGTTCCTCTCCCTAGGACAGTGTGGTACAATTAATTTCTGCAACTAGAGACATGTTCTATATGTGCACTACCCAAAGTAGTTGTCACTAGTCATTTGGGGCTATTGAGCATTTGAAATTTAGTCTCAGTGTGACTAGATAATTGAATTTTTGATATGGTTTTATTTTAAATATAAATAGACCATGTGTTTAGTGGCTACTGTGTTGGATAGTGCAGGCCTCAAGGAGACCCTGGCAGAGCCAGCCTCAGTGCCCATCCCTGCAAATCTTCCCTCGCCAGTTCTGCTGCCCAGTTGCTCAATACTGTCTTATTCATTGCAATTTTCCTACCATTTTTAGGAATTTCTCTAAAATTCTCCATTAGCATTCCAGTTGCAGAAGTAAAATAAATGCAACACATAGCATGCCATTTACCCTTCATTTCCAGCAGCCTCAATAAGGGTGATTTTGATCTCACAAATACTGGTGAATAGTTTCTGTCCATATCATCCAGATAGGTATTTTCCCAAAACACTCTCTATAATGGTGAAATGGTAAAAGAAGCAAAGAGCTTCTCAAACAATTATGCCAGATGCTGCAAAATCAGCTAAAAACTGTAACAAAGGTTTAATTTCACCATTGCTCTTAATTCCTTTGGGGCACAGAGAAAACAACTGTTTGCAGAACAGCAGAAGGCAGGTAGGGAGAGCGGTAAGGGAAAAGCATGAGAGAAATGGGTGCCGAAGCTTGCCTCCCACACGAAGCTGAGCAGTGCTCGTCCCACAGTTATCATTCCTAGAGGGCCAGCAGGCAGAAGGGAAGAGCAACGCCCTGCGAGTCAGAAGTTCTCTTCCACACTGCTTGGGCCAGTTACAAAATCTCTCGGAACCTCAGTATTTTTCTTTTCTAAATGGTGGAAAATATACCCACTTTCCTTATCTGGTTAGATTTTTGCAAGTTTCATAGGAAATGATATATGTTAAAAAATATGCAATTTAAGATATTCTTACTGTTACACAAGAAGGGGCCACTTTAAAAATCTTGCCACTCTCTGACTTTTAATTAAAATAAGGGACAGAAAAAACTCAAGAGTATATTACTTATATTTCTTGACAGCCATGCTGAACCACTTACCTACCTTCAGCCATTAAAATTTACCTGGAAAGACTATATATGTGCGTGTGCATGTGTGTGTGTGTGTGTGTGTGTGACATGTAATATATATATAGTCAGGATATGCAGTGTATATATAGTCATGATATGCAGTGTATATATAGTCAGTACAGTTGGTGGGCAGTATCTACTTCAGAGCTGTCCCAGAGACTGGCAGTGCTGTATAATGTCACACCAAGGACCAGAATAGGTCTTGGATGGATTGGTGTGAAAGGAGAGGGAATTAGCTACACAGCATTGGAATTCAAAATAGGGTGATGGCTGTAAAGAGAGTACATCTTTGGATCTTTCTCCTGTAAGTATCTCCTTCAACGTCCATATTATGCTAACTTCCCTCTCTGAGTAGGTGCCTACTTACTCTGTGGTGTTATGGTCCAGTGCTGGCACCAGGAGTTCTCTTTAGCTTTGAGCACTCTATCCACTCAAGAAGCTCAATTAAGCATCTAATACACATCCTGAGAAAGTCCTCAAGAAGTTGGAGATGGAACTCACATGCATGTAGATGACTGAATGAGGTAGTACTGTAGAGCATACAGGGAAAAATAGGCTCTGTCCATGTGCAATTTTAAGTTCCCGGGCTTTCTAACAGCCTCTAGATTGTTGTAATTAGAGCACCCATTTTCAATGGCATTCCTACTTTGCATAGAAAGAATATTGACATTCTGTGTACAAAAATTCATATTTATAAATTTTATTTTCAGTACAAACCACCAGAAAATGACAGCCTACATACTAATTAGACATGTATGATTATATTAGGTGAGGTCAAACTCAATGACTGTTATATTCAACATATATATTTAAATTGATTTTAATAACATGTATTTATTCATAGTATGGGATATACCATGTGGGAAGATTTCAACTATTTTCTGATATATTTCCATTAAAAGAATACTACTCAGCCATAAGTAAAGATGAAATACTGCCATTTGTAGCAATATGGGTGGATTTTGAGAACATCAAGCTAAACAAATTAAGTCGGATGGGAAAAGTCAAGAACCATATGATTCCACTCATACGTGGGATATAAAACTGAAAACAACAAATGAACAAACAAGACAAACAAAAACTCAAAGACACAGACAACAGTATGGTGGTTACCAGAGAAGAAGGAGGGTGGGAGGACGCAGTAAAGGGTAAATGGAGGCAAATATATGTTGATAGAAGGAGAATTGACTTTAGGTGGTGGGTACACAATGCAATATACAGATGATATATTATAGAATCATACACTTAAAACCTATATACGTTTATTAACCAATGTTACTCCAATAAATTTAATTTAAATTTTTTTTAAAGAATATAGTTTCATTACACAGGTCTAGTATTATTAATGTCCCTGCACAGAAACTAGGACCCAAACGAAATGAAGTATTACCAGTTTCCTTATGTTTGTACTAGTAATCATATATTGTTTGCATTGTGACAATGTTATATCTGTTGATTGTGTTTCAATTTGAAATTCAAAAATAGAGTATTAAAATAAAAGGTTCTCTGTGGGATTTACCTCTCTTCCTAAAAACTGATATATCTTATCTCCTAGTATTATGACACAAAATGTTCATTTTGTGAATTATATATTCAAAGTATAGAGAGAAATTGACCTTAAAAGTATGTTTTATTTTGCTGTCATTTTAAATTTAAAAAGCAGAATGCAAGCCGAGAGGTTTAGGGGGTGGGGTGGATTTTTGTCTGTTTTTCTACCCTCTTCCTCTGAGATAAAGTACAAAATAGAACAAAACCGAAAGAAACACTAGCCAGGTAGATATGTCTCCTGGTTAATCTTAGGATGTTTAAACTTCCCATTTTTTGTACTTTTTTGAACTTGATGTCTTAAGCCAGAAGCCTCTCAAGCTGTGGAATGGCTGAGAAAGCTATACATTAGCATACCCCAGTGTAGCCTCTTTAATCTACTACTTGTCTTTGATAATATAAGATGCCACTTTTATTCTCTTGTTGAACTCTAGACTCCCTTTTTCATGAGAATGTTGTACTTTCCACCATCAGGATAGAAATCCTTGAGCTTGCTCTAGGTATATCAAGATAGATCTTAGAAGCCCTCTTGCAGAATGTAACTGGGAGGGCCAGGATGCCAATCAGGTAGGTCAATAAAGTAGGGGATGAACATAGGTGGGATCTTGGGTCAGCAGCAGCTGGGGGCAGAGCAAATGGCCTCAATCCAGGAAAAGAGGCCATGTGCCTTTGTCCTTGACTTCTGAGGCTTTCTGTTGTATGGGAACACACAGACGCAGGGTTTTCTGAACCCAACCTCTGTTACTGACATTCCCTTGGCTTACAAAAAATTCTGGTTGAATAAAATACAAGCTTAGATTTAAAGGCTCAGTGGACCAAAATCAGGGAAAAGCATCTTTCAGAACTACAACATCTGTCCTTCCGGCAAAGTACTGGACTGTATCAAATGACAGAAATTAATCTCTAAAATTCCAATGCTGGCATTGCTTCATAACCTGATAAAAACCCTAGCAACATGATGCTTTTGATGTCTTTAACGATCTCTTTTCAGTGATGTAAATATCCTGATAGCACTGGTAGCTCCAGCTTCATGTAAGCTCTTCCCAAGTGATGCACAACTCAATATCTTCCCCTTAGTAATCCCTTGATGCATGCCCATTGGCAATGTATAAATGAACGAAAGGATGAGCAACAAAGGAGTATCTCTCTCCTAGCATATTCTAGCATTTCACCCTGAAAAGCAAGTAATGATGCTCTCTGAGAGAACGTTTTACAACTTGTTTTTCCTAAACGCTTTTGACACAAAGGTTCTTAAAAGTTCAACATTATAACATACTTTAAAAATAAAACAGAATAATTTCACAGCAATAAAACAGTTTTCTTTCCATGCCATATTACCCTCTAAATTCAGAGGCTCAACTGTTACTGTGCCTGCTGAGTAACCACAGAGCTGACCAAAAGGGCTTCAGAAAAAAAATTCTGAAAATCCCACCCAAGCTCCCTATATAAACAAGGCTGGGGCTAGAGCATGACCCCAAGCTGAGATCATGAGGAGGTAACTTTTGGGGGTCACAATTCAGCCCATCTATTATACATATGCTAAGTTGTATGCCCCCAAAATGCCTATGTTGAAATGTCAACCCCTACTACATTGGAATGTGACTGTATTTGGAGACAAGGCCTATAAAGAGATAATTAAGATAAAATTAGGTCATTAAGGTGGACCATAACCTAATACCACTGGTATCCTTATGAGAAGATACTGGGACACAGGTACAGAGGGAACACCATGTGAGGGCACAGGAAACAGATGGTTATCTCTACAAGTAAGGATAGAAGCCTCTGAAGAAACCAACCCTGCCAACACCTTGCTCTTGGACTTCTAGCCTTCAGGACTATGAGAAAATCAATTTCTGCTGTTTAACCCACCCAGCTTGTGACACTTTGTCATGGCAGCCCTATCAGGAGATGTCTTCATCTTTCTCTCCCCAAGGGAGAAGGGAATACATTGGACTTAGCACCCCTTGGGGTTCCTGACTAGGTAGGGTCACGGGTCACAGGTCACTAGCTTTATGGTTGCTATCACAGAATCTGCAGGGTACCTGATTACTTGATGCTGTCAGAGTAAAAAACGGCAGGAGACGGAGTGTGAAGCTGAAAGGAAATCACCTACCGCTTGGGGTGGGGAGGACATTTGAGTCTCCTGCAGGCTGAACGAATGCTGCTTAAAGAAGCTGGCTTTCCAGAGAAAGTCTCCCACTAAGCAAGGGGACCCCAGCATCAAGCTGTTTTAGGGAAGTTTTACCATTAGAGGAGTAAGGATCAGCAAGAAGCTGGCCTTGGCTGGTACCCATGCCAGCGAATGGTCAGGAGAATGTCCCTGAAGAAGCCCCTGAATAAACCACAAGGGAACTATCCTCAGCAATCCAGCATTCAGGACATAGGAGGCACAAGGAGAACAAATGGCCAGTTAGGAACAGACATGGAAGCTTCAGCGATCCACTTAAATGGGATGGTGAACTTGCCACCATGCTGGTGATTGAAAAAAGTTCATTTCCTCCTTCTATCATCAGGGAAAAGGGCAGATTATATTCAACTAATAATTCTGATAACAATCCCTATGTGTGGAGGACTTTCCCTACAACCAAGGAATTCTCTTCATCACCAACTGGGTGTCCTGCAATTTAACTCATCACTATTGTCATTCCAGGCGTCAGGGAATTCATACCTGAATGTGCCTTTCCCTCACTTCCTAACTCGTCTCGTCAGCCCGATTTTAATGATGAAAGAAGACAAAAGAGCTTTGCTGCTTTGTTTTCACTGTAGGAACCAATTTTCACTGAGTCAATTGCTCACTGTTAAGTAGAGAAGTATTTTAGCATTCAAATTAGTTCAGTATTGAAGCATTTCCTGAAATTGTTTCAGAGCCCACTGCTAGTATATTATTTTTCGTAAAAATGGGCTATTGAGCATCTCTGCAGTGCTTGCAGTTCAGTATCATCTCCCCAGCAGCTTTAGGGTTAGGTCTCTGGCTCCAAAGACCCATGAGTACAATTCTGCAAGGCTCATGCAGCAGATCTCTGACCCACAAATTTTCCACACCAGATCTGGGCACTTTTGTAGTAATTGTACTCTCCCTCATCCAACCCAAGTAGCAGTATTAAAAGCTCTACGTTTTTAAAGATAAGTGAGAAACAGCTACTTTAAGGATGCAATGTCATCTATAAAGGACATCTATTAGAATAGTCACAGGTGTTAATGTAGAGATTTCAAGATTCTCATTTTGTTCATTTCCCATTCTCTGAATAACCCAGCAGCCTCTTACACTACCATCCCCTCAGCCTTGCTAAGCCTGCACAGCTGGAGAACAGAGACAAAACATTAAACCCTCTGGAGAAAGATCTTAGATCTGTGGTCACCGGAAAGAAAGAGAAGAAGTAAATGAGGCAGGTGTCTGGAGGCTGGGAGTTGGGAAATTCTGTTTCTTCTTGGCACCTTCTACCAATTAAGGAAAAAGATTGTTCACATTTTCCTTCCCTGTGGAAAAGTGTAGGAGAAAAGAAATCGAACACACTTCCAATCCTCCACTGAATTGCGGCAAACTCTGATTAATTATCCTGGGGAATTCCTGTTGAAATGTAATATAAATATGCTACTTCAGCAAGTATAATTAGAAAAAATAATCAGTTTAATATATCTGCAACAGCACTTGTTAGGAATGCTGCATCCTACAATAAACACCAAATATACTTCTTCCTTGAAACATGTAAATTATATTTGCCATTCTGCAAATATTGGAGGATGTTCTCTCTTCTGTCCCTGGAAATACTCAGTGCTACCTACTGCCAAGTTTGGGTTTCCTAAGGAACAGATCATGGGGAATGCTCCAGCACATTACCTTTACCCTTAATATGCCTTTTCCCCCAAAGTCCTGACCCTTTTCTATCTTGACCAGCTGGAAAGCTCTGTGTTGAAGAGTGATGACCTCCACATAGCTTAATTGTGGCCATTTCTCATTGCTGAGCCCAGGGCAATTTTTTAAAAATTTTGAAACATCGTCTAAACAGACTGATACATATATAAATATATAAAGTATGTATTTACATAATAACATAAAATGATCACCAGCTTATGCTTCACCCAGGTTGAGGAACAGAACATTAGTAATACCTTAGTGGGTCCTTCCTGATTGTTGCCATGTTTCTCTGCTCTCAGAGAAAATCGCTGTACTGGGTTTTTTGTTTTTTAACTTTTTTTTCTTTTTTTAATCATTTTTATTGTTATTTTTTCTGTATTTTATTTTATATCAGGTGAATCAAACAATTCAAACTTTTTCTTCTCCCCCTCCTGCCCATACTCAATCTCCCTCTCCACTTTTCCTCCCTGTGAGTTACTTTCAGTGCATTCTTGGGCTTGTCAAATGCTAATTCTTAGAGCCATTGTTTACATGTATGTTCTTACAAAGAACCCTGAAACCACATCCTATTTCCAGAATTCTATTATCATTTGTTAGGTGCCCAGTGTTTTCAGGCTATGTCCTTAACATTACTTCTTAATTCTCTATTCTTTAGATTGCTAAAGTACATGAGAAAATGCTATATTCATGAGGTACTTCAACTAACACTTCCCCAACAGAATTATAATCTTGCAAATACCACTCCCAAGGATGACTTGTGCTGCCCACTTGTTTTCTGGTGGTGATTGTGTACTGACTTATGAAAATAATTTTCTTCCTTCTCCTTGTAGTTTTATACCTACATGCACAACTACAAATAACCGAGTTCTTGTTGCCTATTTTTGACCTTTACACAAATGAAAATACTTTTCAGACTTGCTTTACTTGTTCAACATAATTTTTGTGAACTTCTTTTTCAGTTAATGCATGAGGTTAGGATTTATTTATGGCCATATTATTCTACTATATTAACCACAATTTATGTATCAGTTCTGCCCTTGGTGGACATTTCATTTGTTTCATGTTTGGGCTATTACAAACAATCCTATTGTAACTGTTCTTATATAAATCTTTTAGTGCCCATTGCAAGGGTTTTGCTAGGGTAGGTAGCTAAGGGTAGGCACATGGATGCTTTCTAGACCTAGCTTCATAGTTGATGGGATGACTAAATCCCTGAGATGTAGATGATTTGGTCATCTGCCTCTTGCTAGCACTGGTTTTAGGCAAATTGCTAAAATAGATGACTTTAACCATCTCTCTAATATTCTTTAGTGCCCTCTCCTCAGCTGAGTTAGCCAGCAGGGGGACTGGGAACATATAGAGAGTACAAGCAAAGAAAATACATAAAACATGTAAAGAGCCCTGGCCAGGTAGCTCAGTTGGTTAGAGCACTGTCCCAAAATGCCAAGGTTATGGGTTCGATCTCCAGTCAGGGCACATACAAGAAGGAACCAATGAATTCATAAATAAGTGGAACAACATTGATGTTTCTTTCTCTCTCTTTCCTTCTCCCTTCCTCTCTCTCTCTCTCTCTAAAAAATCAGTATATTAAAAAAAATGACCCCCAACTGGTATAGTTCAGAGGGTTGAGCGTTGGCCTGCGAACCAAAGGATCACCGGTTCAATTCCCCAGTCAGGGCCCATGCCTGGGTTGCAGGCCAGATACTCAGTAGGGGGTGCGCGAGAGGCAACCACATATTGATGTTTCCCTCTCTTCCCCCGCTCCTCTCTTTCTAAAAATAATTAAAATCTTTAAAAAAATATGAAAAGAAGTTTAGTTTTGATACATACTCTTGAATTTCACAATCAGAAAATCTGAAAATAACATTATATCATATATATATAAGTTTGTGACTGATGTTAAAATACTACATTGACATTTGATAATGTACAGCACCCATTCATTATAAAAACACTCAGCAAAGTGGGAGTAGAGGAGGCATGCCTCAACATAATAAAGGCCTTATATGAAAAACCTACAGCCAACAGCATACTCAGTGGGCAAAAACTAAAACCTTTCCCACTAAGATCGGGAACAAGACAAGGATGTCTGTTTTCATCACTTCTATTCAACATAGTATTGGAAGTTCTAGCCACAGTGATCAGACAAGAAAAAGAAATGAAAGACCCCCAAAGTGGAAAGGAGGAAGTAAAATTGTCATTGGTTGCAGATGGCATCATAGTGTACATAGAAAACTCTATAGACTCCACCAACTACTATTTGACCTAATAAATGAATTTGGCAAAACAGCAGGATACAAAGTCAATAGTCGTAAATCAAAGGCATTTTTGTATACCAACAATGAAATATCAGAATCAGAAATCAGGAAAAAAATCCCATTTGTTATAGCAACAAGAAAAATAAAATACCTAGGAATAAACCTAACCAAGGAGGTAAAAGACCTGTATTAAGATAACTACACAACACTGAAGAAAAAAATTAAGGAAAACATAAAAAGGAAGCATATACTGTGTTCATGGATTGGAAGAATTAACATCATCACAATGTCCATAGTACCCAAAGCAATTTATAGATTCAATGCAATCCCTATTAAAATATCAATGACATATTTCACAGATATAAAACAAACATTTCAAAAATTTATATGGAACCATAAATGACCCTGAATATTGCAGTAATTTTGGGAAAGAAGAACAAAGTAGGAAGGATCCCAATACCTGACATCAAACTATATTATAAGACCACTGTAATCAAAACAGTTTGCTACTGGCATAAGAACAGACACATAGACCAATGCAACAGAATAGAGAGCCTAGAAATAAACACATGTCTCTATGGTCAATTAATATTCAACAAAGGGGGCAGAAGCATAAAATGGAGTAAAAATAGCCCCTTCAACAAATGGTGTTGGGAGATCTGGACAGCTATGTGCAAAAAAGTGAAACTCGACCACCAACTTACACTATACACAAAAATGAACTCAAGATGAATGAAAGACTTAAATATAAGTCATGACACCATAAAAGTCCTGCAGGAGAACATAGGCAGGATAATCTCATATATTCCATGCAGCAATATTTTCATCAATATGTTTCCTAGGGCAAGGGACATAAAAGAAAGAATAAACAAATGGGACTTCATTCAAATAAGAAGCTTCTGCACAGCTAAATAAAACATCAGCAAAATGAAAAGGGAACCAACTATATGGGAAAATATATTTGCCAATGATAGCTCGGACAAGGGTTTGATCTCTAAAATGTATAAAGAATGCACACAACTCCACTCCAGGAAGACAAACGATCCAATGAAAACATGGGTAAAGGACCTGAACAGACACTTCTCCAAGGAGGACATACAGAGGGTCCAGAGACACATGAAAGGATGCTCAGCATCACTAGCCATCAGAGAGATGTCAATTATAACCACAATGAGATACCACTTCACACCAACCGGATTGGCCATCATAAAAAATTCAACAAACAACAGTGCTGGAAAGGTTGTGGAAAAAAGAGACCCTAGTGCACTGCTGGTGGGAATGCAGACTGGTGCAGCCACTGTGGAAAACAGTTTGGAATTTCCTCAAAAAACTAAAAATGGAACTACCTTTTGACCCAGCAATTTTACTACTGGCATTATACTCTAAGAATTCTGAAACACCAGTTCAAAAGAACCTATGCACCCCAATGTTCACAGAAGCACAATTTACAATATCCAAGAATTGGAAGCAACCTAGGTGCCCATCAGTAAATGAGTGGATCAAAAAACTGTAGTACATTTACACAATGGAATACTATGCAGCGGAAAGGGAGAAGGAGCTACTATCCTCACGACAGCATAGATGGAACTGGAGAGCATTATCCTAAGTGAAATAAGCCAGCAGTGAAAGACACATACCATATGATCTCACCTATAAGTAGAACCTAATCAACAAAAAAAACAAGCAAGCAAAATATAACCAGAGACTTTGAAATAAAGAACAAACTGACAGTAACCAGAAGAGAAGGGGGTGGGGGATAATGGAGGAAAAGAAGAGGAAGTGTCATCAAGGAACATATATAATGGACCCACAGACAAAGCCAATGGAGGGAAGGATTGAGGGTGGGAGGTGGGAGTGGCTGGAGCAGGGGAAAGTGGTGGTGGGAAGATGGAGAAAACTGTACTTGAACAACAATAAAAAAATGAAAAAATATTGCTTTAAATATGAGTATCTGTGGTAGAGATTTCTAGTGCACATTCTAATTTGGTTCTGCTCCTTTTGGGGACTGTTGGAGAGTGGTATTTTAAAGGTTGTAACAAAATAGTCAGGACCAATAAATGTGAGTAGAAAGATTAAAAAATTTCAGAATTGCTACAAACTAGTGACTACTGTGAATTTGCCACTCTTCCGCTTTCTAAATTGAAATGGTTATTGTACTTTCCTGTCTCTGTTCCACTAATTTATATTGGGAAGGTGAGATGCAAGGTAAACTTGAATCCTTACTCGTAGGCCATCAGACCAAGACATGCCTCTTCGGACACAGTGGCGAAGAGTTCCCATATCTCTTAGAGATCGTCCCCTGTAAGAAGGATGTGTAGTTCCTGGGCGGGACTTTGATTTGTCTTTCTAAGCAAGTAATTGAGTCTGTTTTTCATGTGGACAGAAGAATAACCAATTATTTGGTGATCAAAAAGGCAAACTATGATAGGGATTATTTGTGTTTATCCAGACCCCTTTCTCCTCTCCTTGGGAAGATTAAATTTTTCAGTCACCTTGCGGTTAGGGACAGTCATACACACTGGTTCTAGCCAGTGAAAGAAGAGAAAGTGATATGAATCTCTTCTGGGCAAAGTGTTTTAAAGCCAGTGTGTCACCTCTATGGTCTTCTTATCTCCTACATCAGTAAGTGAGGAGGTCATGTTGTAAGATACTATGGCGGCCAAGAACACAGGGGAAGCCTTCCAAGGAGCTGGGTGAGAGTGCTCCCTACCCTGCATTAGACTTTATTTGTTATTAAAGGAGGACTTTCTGACTAACATAATAGCATAACCAGAAAGGAGGAACCAATGTCTTTTCAATACCTAGGGCACTGATGCCACCTTGCTAGGTACAGTGTCTCTTGACTGTCCAAAGATAATTCCTCTGCAGCCCACCTGGTCCACTTCCTCTGATAACCTGACCATACCCAGAATCTATTTATTTTCACTGACCATCAAAACTTCCTCCCATCTCTGGTAACTGTGGTCTCACAAAGCATATTGCCAACAACTCGCATTTTAAGTATCAGCTGACGATAGCTGACAATAGCAATCTCAGACAGAATTTTTCAAGGAAAGCGGTACTTTTTAAATTTTGTTTACTTGAACCCCTGTCATAAGAATCTATGCATAACTTAGTGACTGCAGAAATGATTTTGATTGGAGCCTTATAAAAGTGACAACAGAATTTTTTGAGAATAACTGACATTTTGTAATAAAAGCTATTTATAGCTTTGAGAACTTATGCATTTTTAGAAAACTGTAAGGAATATACAAGTGTATCTGATCTCAGTCTTTACTCTCTATCTTTAAGAAATTGGCGATCATGCTTAACCCGAGTAGTGGGGTGAATACTCCAGTCTCTTTGATCTTTACTCAGCCTGCGTACCCCTCGGCATTTCTCCTCACACTGGCCTCTGTGGGACACCCTAATCTTGCCTCAAGCTCCATTTTACTACACGTGTACACTTGTCAAATCAACTTATTATGATATATACACAAAAAATAAAATTTCACTTTAAATTCTCTTTAAAATTGCAGACATTTATTATCTTATCAAGTACAGAGGAAGTAAGAATCCCAGGAATGTTTTGATCAACAATTTGCATCATAGAACCCAGGTTCCTTTGTTTTCTCTGCTCTACCCCCTTCTGCACTGATTTCATCTTATGTTTAGTTCTCCTGTGGTGACAAGATGGCTCTTATTTCCAGAAGTCACATTCAGATATGACAATATCTAGTCCAGGGTGGAAAGGGGATGTGCACTTCCCCACACCTTTTCTTTCAGAAAAGGGAAACTTTCTCAGAAGTCCTACAGAAGACTTCTTCCCGTCCGGTCTCACTGGCCTACGCCATATCACATATCCATTCCCAAACCAAAACTAGCAATTGTAATAAGACCTTAGGACAGCGGTTATCAATGTGTAGTAGGTAGATGTCTGAGGGAGCACCAAGCTCTTTCAGGGCGTCCGTGGGGTCAAAATCTTTGTAGTAATGCTAAGATGTTTTCTGCCCTTTACCCTGTGTTTTCATTCATACCAATGGTGTGTAAACAATGGTGGATAAAACAGCTACATCTTAGCACCAGAGCACAAGCACTTTACTGTATGAGTAGTCATTATATTCTTTATTGCCATGAGCCTGCAGTAAAAAAGAATACCATTTCACTCGTTAATGTTCTTGATGAAGCAGTAAAGATGCTTTTATTCACACATTTAGATTTAGAAAATGACAACTGTCCATCTCAAATAACAAGCCTCCAGGGAGTGGCTTGAGGGTGGGGCAGTTGATGGAGATTTTAGACTCGGGAGGTTAAAGAGAGACACACCCTATTCCCCACACACACGTGGCACCACCTCTGTCTTGAAGAAAGTAAGAAGGAAAATCAAGGGACCAGGGAGGAAGGCGCAAAATCGATTCCTAAATCAGGGATGATAAAGAAACAATAACACTCAGAGCGCCACCGGGTGGGTGAACAATTCCTGCTGCTTTTGGTGCTTGAGCAGCGGATAAAGTGTGGCCAGCGCTCGGGGAAGAAGAGCGACCTCTTGCTGGAGGCTCGGCCGAAAGGGCATCTCTGCCCGATTCCAAGGTTGTGCACATTTCACAGAGTCCTAAGCAAATGTTAAGAGGCTGATCACAGAAGTAATAGCATGCACAGGGTGCTGTGTGCTTGTTTGAGAAAAGCGCGGAGTGACAGGACTGAGAGCAAGGCGACGACCTCAGAAAGCCTGCGTTTGCTCAGGAGTTATCAGTATCAGTATAAAAATCTCCTCCACTTAATATCTGCTATATGTATTACATAATTTCATTAATTAACTAATATAACCATGTACAGAGAGCTCATCTTAGGTTTCAGATATTCCCAAGAGTTCCCCGGGAAGTCAGCAATGTCCCGTAAAATTGATTTCATGGGGAAACTCATTATAAGTCTCATGGATGGATGAACTACCACTTACTAATATAACAACAATAATATTTCAGGTTCGTGTAGTCTTTAACTCTTACCAAAGCAACCTTATTCCCTGTCATCCTCCTAGCACCTAGCCTGGCATTACCTCACATTATCCTAAAAAGAAAATGCGAGATAGCGTTATCTCCTTTTGATGTATAGGAAAATTGAAGCTTATACAGTTTTAAACAATTTTCCACAAATTCATGAGCAAGTAGGAGTGGAAATATAATCGGAACCCAGGTATTCTAAATTCTAGCTTCACATTCTTCCATGACATCACAGCTGCCTGCTGTTTACAAACTTGCTCTGCTGCCTCCAGAAAAATGAACGCAGCTTCCGAAGTCATCCAACTTGCTCACTTCATGACACTCATGTTTTGATATGAAGTTGCTCCCTCCGCCCCCCCTTCCTCTATGTAAGCGGAAGTTTCCTTTGTTGTGCCTGTCAGGCAGCACTTACCGCTCAGTGGTGTGGAGTTGGCGCTGAGGAACGCGCTTTACCTCCCCTTTAAATCCCCTGAGAGGGGGTGGTGACTAGTCTCATTTAACTTTTTTCCCACAGAACCCAGCTCAGTGCCTGGCCAGTTGTAGGAGCTTAGTAAATATTTGCCCCTGGTTAATAAAATGTACAAATTACTGCCCTGCATGTCAAGTGGTTCCATAAGAAACTTCCCCTCATGACAAATCAATTATCCAGTGGAATTGCCTCTTTTAACTAACACGGGATTTGATCCTACAGAAGAAGCCTGCATTGAGCCAGGCCAGCCAGCGTTTCTGGCCCACTGGGATCATCAGGGCCATGCTGGGAAAGCAATGAGATGCACTGCCCAGCTCAGTAAAGGACCTGATGTCCCAGCTGCCGGGAGTGTCTTTAGACCATCCTCAGCTTCAGCCCCTTTTGGGATTGCCTGGGCTGCCCTCCCTCCAGGGACATCCATGACTGATTTATACGGGGGTGGGTTTTACTAAGACCTGGCCATCTCAGCTTAACTCAGGGCAGTGCTGAAGAGCCATTCTAGCTCCAGAGCTCCCTGTGGGGTCAGCCATGGCTGTCACTGGACCAGTATGACAGCTCTACCTTACCTTCTACCCAATCTCACTTCCTCCCCCCTTCCCCAGGTGTGGATCACAAGCATTTTCCCTGACGATCATCCCGCACATAGACTCCATCTCAGAGCCTGCCTCTTGAGCTCCCAACCTGCGACACATCCCAAGATTTCCCAGGATTTGAAACAAATTCAAAGAGGCTTCCAAAGATTCTTGCTTACTTCTGGAATCACTCTGTGGAATTACAGTTAGCCTGGCATCGTTCCCTCTCAAGTTTTTACAGTGAAAATAGCTTTTCTCTGATTATATAAATATTAAGGCTCAATATAAAGTATTCTAACAAAACATAAAAATAAACAGAAAAGTTATGTGAGCATTATAATGCCTTAATGCACCCTTTCATGCATCTCTTTATGTAGATTTTGTATGTATACAAGGTTTTTACAAAAATTTGGAGGCTGCACTGACATAAGTACAGTTTCTTTGTAATCATAGGTCCCACGTATCTTATTCACAGGCCAGCGATGCATCTTATGCAGCATTTTGGGTTTGCCTAATTTTCCATTCCCACTACTCCCTCCTTTTCCCTGCAGCCCCTAGACACACCACAGGCAAGTAATGTTAGTTACTCTGCTGGCCTCCTCACATGGACTCCTCCATGCTCATATAATGACTCACATACACATACGTGCATAGCCACTAGAGGTATTTCTGCCACTTTTTCAAAAATGGAATCATTTTTCCTCTGTATCTTACTATTTTCACTTAATATATTATGGAAACCTCTTCAAGTACAGTGGTATAGATTCATCTTGTTACATTATATTCCCCCAGATAAATGTACAAGTTAATCAAATACCTGGACCATTTGTTTTTTTTAAATGGATATTTACATTGTTATACGTTTTTACCACTCCAGTGCTGACGTATGTTTTGCCACACTATTCTCACATCCCATTTCTGGAAATTTATCTCTTAGAAACAGAAGCTCTAGTACAAGGATGTTTATTACAACACTGGAGTGGTAAAACCTAGAAACAACATAGAAACACCCATTTAAAAACCATATATATATATATATGAGATTTCTTTCCAAAAATGGTGTAAAACTCCACATTTTCTCAATTAACATTTTAGAGTGCCCCTTTCTTACAATCCCCTGAGTAGGTAATATCACTTTTTAGACTTTTTTGCCAACCTGATGATTATAAATTGATATTTTACATTAATTTGCATTTCCTTGGCCACTAGGAAAATAGGGAAATTTTTCATGTATTTATTGGCTGTTGGATTTGCAGGTTTTAATCTTTTCCACATTTTCTGTTTTTGACCTAGATCTCTACTTAGAAAAGTTTCATTACTAGCTTTTTCAGTATTTTAAAATTTAAGCCAGAGGATATTTATGAGTTGAATCCGAATAGTATCAAGAAGGTTGGAGTTGGAAATGTTTTTCTAAGGGGGGCTGGTGGGGAGGGCTGATTAGTGACAAACAGCAGAGAAAGAAAATATCATTACTGAGCTACTGCTTTACCCTGGGGGTTTGCCTGCATTAACGTCTCATTTTACCTTCTCAACATCTCTGAGAAGTTGGTGTTAGCCCCCATTTTACACAGGAGGAGGCTGAGGCACAGAGGTTTTCAGGAGCCTCTCAAAGTCACTTAGCTCCTGAGTCACAGCTGAACTTGTGAGCCAGAGCCCGTGCTCTTCCACCACCCCATACTGCGTCCCATCACACTGGCAATTTTACAGGCAAGTGTTCGGACCCTCTTCACATAAGGCTTCAGGTCCTGTGTGAGCCTCTCCTGCTCCATTTACAGGGTCCTGAGGGCATAAGGATGACACACAGGATAAAAGAGATAGTCCAGCCTTTCACAGCATTGGAGGGATATGGGAATGAATTCATCTGCTAAAAATATCTATTGCCTGACACTGCTACAATTTTAGAAAGCCCATCATTGAATGGGACTTTCTCGGGGAACTATTGGATTGCCAAAAATCTTTTTTAAAGAGCAATAACAGAGATGGTGTTTTAGGAACTGATTTTTCTTGATTTTGTTCTCTGTGTTCTCTGGTAGCTTACTGAGCTTCTTTAAGACCATTACTTTTAATTCTTTGTCAGGTAATTTGTAAATCTTTATTTCATTAGAGCCGGTTACTGGAACTTTATTAATTGGTCCTTCGATAGTGTCAAGTATGCCTGATTCTTTGTGATCTGTGTAGTCTCGCATTGGTGTCTATGTATTTAAAGAAGCAAATGCCTCTTCCTGTCTTTGCAGACTGCTTTCAGCAGGTAATGATCTATTTTTGCCTGGTACCCTAATTGATAGGATTGTCTCAGGCATCTCAGTCAAGTGAGGCTGGATCCTGGTCACGTGGCTACTGCTCGTTCTCAGTTGGCTCCTGGACTGGCAGGCCTATTACCAGGAATAGGGATGGGTGTGGCTCCAACACACACCTCGGGCAGGCAGAAATGAGAGCAGGGTGGGAGCTGAGTGACAGTGCTGCTTCAGGATCTTCAGTGGCCGACAATGCTTATACGGTAGAGTAAACTGGTTGTCTCCTGCTGGGTCCCTGTGAGGGAGGACTGACTCTTGGCTGGTAGTAAAAAGGGGCTGGGGCTGACAGTTGGATCTACAGTGGGGAGGAGGGCCACCCATGTGCAAATGAATGAAATTGGACCCTTATCTCATACCAGACACAAATATCAACTCAAAATGAGTTAAAGATTGAAAAGTTAAGTACTGAAAACATTCAACTCCTAGAATAAAACATAAGTAAAAAGCTCTTTGGCATTATTCTTGGTAATGATGTTATTTTTGGATAGGATACCAAAAGCTCAGGCAACAAAAGCAAAAAAAAAACCAAACAAACAAACAAAAAACAAAAAACAGTGGAACTACATCAAACTAAAAAGATTCTGCAGAGCAAAGGAAACAATTAACAAAATGAAAATGCAACCTGCTGAATGGGAGAAAATATTTGAAAATTATATATCTAGTAAGGAGTTAATATTCAAAATATATAAGAAACTCATATAACTCAATAGCAAAAAACCCAACATTCAATTAAAAATGGATATCAGGTCTGAATAGACATTTTTTCCAAAGAAGACATACAAATGGTCAATGAAAAGATGCTCACCATCACTAAGCATCAGGGAAATGCAAATCAAAACTGCAATGAGACATGACATCACACTTGTTAGAATGGTCATCATCAAAAGGTCAAAGACAGGAAGCGCTGGTGAGGATGTGGAGAAAGGGGAGTGTTTGCAGCATGCTGCTAGTGGGAATGGATGTTGGTGCAGCTACTGTGGGAAACAGTATGGAGGTTCCTCCAAAAAACAAAATAAAACTACCACATGAGTCACACTTCCATGTCTGGGTACATAGACAAAGGGAACAGAATCAGTGTCTTGAAGGGACGTTTGCACTCCTCTGTTTGGTACAGTAGTATTCACACTAGCCAAGATATGGAAACAACCTACTTGTCCACTGACAGACGAACAGATGAAAGTGTGATTGCGTATATATAAATATATAGATATATTATTCGATCACGTAACAGGATGCAATCCTGCCGTGTGTAACAACATGGATGAAGGCATTATGCAAAGTGCAGTAAGCCAGGCAGAGAAAAACAAACGTTGTATGATCTCACTAGCACATAAAATCTAAAAAATGGAACTTATAAAAACGGAGAGTAGGGAAACGGCACTGGGGCCTGAGGGGTAGAAGAAATGGAAGATGTTGGTCAAAGAATAAAAGCATTCAGTTATAAGATGAATAAATTCTGAAGACCCACTGAATGGTATGGTGACTACAGATAATAATGTATTGCATGTATGAAATTTGCTAAGTTTATCTTAAGCGTTCTAACCACAAAAAAGGTAACTATATGAGGTGGCGGATATGCTTATCAACTTAATTGTGGTAATCATTTCACAACATATATCAAAACATTGCCTTGTACACTTTAAATATACACATTTTTATATGTCAATCATACTTCAATAAAGCTAAAAAGGAATTGATTTTAATGAGTTCAGTCTCTTTTAATTCTGGATGTGTTATCTTTCCTCTTTCTTGTACTCACTGTAATCTGTTATTCAACAACTCTGACAATAGTCATAGAGACTATTTTAATTACAATAATTATTATAATAATTATTATTGTAGTTATAATAGCAATACTAACCCTAATTCTCTTTATATCTGATTTTACTAGCAGCAGTTGCTCTTACAGCAGTGCTGCCATGGGTCAGCCACTTTCTCATGTGCTTTTACAAGCACTGCCAAACTTAAATGTAAGTGCAGATGAAGTCCCATGCATTGCTCAGACTACCCCAGGGTAAAGGAGGACATACACTGTGCACTTAAATTATCCTCCGTGCTGTCCTCGGAGGCTTTAACCCCACAATCTTTCTGTCCCACTCTGTGGGTTACTGCTGGATGGCCTTACTAATGACTGGCTCCAATCGCCAAATAGAGAGAGATGGTGACACTTGAGAAAAGCCTGCTGTAAATAGGTTGCTTGCATATGTTATCTTGGAAAACCTCATGTTCTGTTTATTAATCTCTGCACCATGGGAAGGGTAAGAAATGAAATGTGCTTGGCTCCAGTTCCCAGCACTTGTATTAAGAAATTATTGCCTGGTTGCTTAGAAGTCCATCTGCTCCTTCGGAGTGTTGCACGCTTGGTGGTTTACGCCCAGTAAGTTGAACCCAGCCATTGCCAAGGACCCAGATTCACTGCAGCAGAGGTGATTAGGTCTCTACATGGGAAATAGTCTGCAGGAACAGATGACTTTCTGGAGCTCTGATTTTCTCATGCAGATGACCCACGGCATATTGAAACGTGAGGATGCACAACTTACAAAGGACTATTTTTTTTACAGCTCATGTATTTCTATATTGCCGTGCAGTTGTAAGTCTTTACACTCTCTTCTCTGCATTAAAAAGGGAAATGGGGACATTTAGTGCGATGGTTAGTGGTATACATCATTCATTAGTATGCCTTCCTGCACTGGCAAAGGCACAGGGCGACAGTCTGGGGATTCTCCGTTAGGCTGGGCAGGTCGGTGCCTATGGTTTTGCCAAAGGATGAACCTCTCACCCTGAGAGACAGAGTAGAAGTCAGGGAGGAACACTGGGCTGGGGATTCCTCCTTGGCATCTCCAGTGATCTGCTGTCTGTCGTTCCCTTAGTAGCTTAGCTTTTCTGGAAGTGGAAAGTCCTAAATGCACTGATATTCGCTGTTCACATTCCAAATCAACTGCTTAGATTTTCCCTCAATGCGCCGGTTCCAGTTTGCGTGTCCTTACCCAGTGCCCTTCACTGGTGGCTGAAGATGTACCTTCCCAGTATCTCTTATACAGCAACATTCTCCCTTTCCTCAGCTAGGAATACACATTGCACGCCGTCTCTTCGCTAGAGTGTGGGTGCCCAAGCTCTGCCCCCAGCCCCTGATAGCAGCACCTCAGAAGAAAACGCGCACCTCCTTAAGCTCATGAGTATCCAGAGTGTTTGAGTGTTACACATAATATGGATCGGGAAAGTAGCACAGGGCCTTACCAAAGCACAGAAGGAATCATCACCGAAGTGCAGAGTGGCAGTCTTCCTAGGCAAGTTGTTGCTGGAAAAGTGGTGTGGGGGCTGGTACTCTGACCTGGACATTGATGCCCACTGCAGCCGTCCATTTCCTTGTTCACGTAAGGGGAGCTACCAGGCTGTGAGCGAGTCCCAAACTCCCAATGATGCTCTTGGGTGTCAAGCTAACTTACAGTCACAACGCTTCCCCCACATGCTGCGTCTCCTTCAGAGTATCTATCCTAGACCCTTGAGGGTGGGACCCGGAGTTCAAACGGGAAAATTCGGTCTGCTATCCAGGATCTCACAACTTCCAGGCACCTTCAAAATACAAAGGAGTCTGGGTGTCAATCTTTCCTCATGCAAAGATGGAGAACTAGTTCTCTTACTATTCAAGCCACTAAGTAGTATTTTCATTTTTGGTAAACCACTTGTGGGTACCTTTTGAGTGTTGGGAGGTAAGGCCTGCCTTACCAAACTGTGGTGAGGATTAAATGAGAAGATGCTAGAACTGAGGATGACAAAAGTGAATTATAGATGCTTTATAAATTGTAAAATTGTGGTGCCAATATTAAGTGTCATTGTCATTATTCTTAGTAATAATTATTTAGTTTATGCATAAATGCAAGTTTTGATGAGGTTCCAGATAAAATTAATTTTTAGAGCTATGGCTGAGTGGTTCTCAGCATTTCTGGGAATATCTGACATATAAAGGCAAGAGTTTTCAGCCAAGTTACACTGAGAAGTTGAATTAGTAGAAATTAGTGTGTGTGTGTGTGTGTGTGTGTGTGTGTGTGTATCTCAAACATTAAGTGGGTAGAAAGCATATAGCTATTAAATTCCTGGCCAGTCTCAGTCTGAAATACCGAGAATAAAAAAATATTTTCCGCATACCAAATCCTTATTAAAACCATGTTTTCCTCAACTGCCTACCAGCCTTTGCTTCTGTTTTCAGCATATGAACATTTTCTAGGACTCTATCAAAGACGCTGAGTCACAAAGGCAGACGGAAATTAATTCCCTTCGAGCTGGGTCTCCAGAAAGGTGTTTATCCTCCTGAGCCCACTTCTGCACCTGTGCCACCATTTGGTCGGCAGTGTCTTTATTCCCCTCCTTCCATGGAAACATCGTGGGCAGTTATTGCTCACCTAAATTACCCCCCTCCCAAGACCTTCTTTAAATTTACTAGGGAGAGGGAAATTATTCTTTGTGAGAATTTTGGAATTATTATTATTATTTTTTGCATATTGCATATTCTGCCTTGATAGTCACTTTCCCCAGCGGGTTTTTAATGGTCCTCACTGACCACTGGCTTCCCGCAGCCCTTCGTTGCAATCATGTTGCAGAATGAACAGCATGAGTGTACCATGTTGGACCAGTAGCTGAAAGGAGCTACTGCAGCTTCCCCAAAGACATGGGTTAGCCCCTGAAAGTTATGTATTTGAAGAATCTGACTCATGAACTATGTTATCTATATAAGTGGAAACATTTCCTAAGAGAAATTACCACACCACAGTTTTATTTTTCCCTGAGACACAAAGCATGAGAAATAATGTCATTTAATACAATAGAATGCAAAGAATAGACCATTACTCACAAGAAACAGCACATTACTTAGCAGCTGACAAGAATTACTTGGAAACTTCCAGCAGCAGCAATCTACATGAGCAATAACTAAAGAATATAGCTCTTTCTCTTACCAGATGACCAATATACACTATTTCAGTTACACAGGAGAATTCATAATCATAAAAGATCATTTAATACAAGCCCTCATCAGTGTTTCTCAGATTTCACAAGCATCACTGAAAGAGACTGTTAAAAATTCAGATCCCCAGTCTCAGAGATGCTGAGCAGGTGGAGATTCATGTAGAAACCATGAAAATCCATGTTTTATATACAACCCAGGGAATTCTGATTCAAGTGAGCCATAGGTCACACTCTAAGTGACGTGACTCTATATTACAGATGAAAAAATTGAGATTCAGAAATACAAATCAGTGGGTCCCAAGGTCAAAGACTCACTTACCAGTAGAGCCAGGACAAGGATTAACAATAACAACAATAATACTAATAATGTGTTAAATGTTTTATGACAGATGAGTTAAATCTCCTGCCTTCCATGCAAGAGACAGCTTTACAGTTTACCTCTTATTCCTTACATACCTTTCCTCATCCTACAAGCATTTTAAAAATATTTATTGAGCAATTGTAGTTAAGGTACCAAGAGCAAAATGTTTAAAGATAGAGGCTTGGTGGAGCTTATAGTATATCAGGTATTTACAAAAATAAAGAAGAATGTAGAATAAAAACAATAAAAGAAATGATCTGGTAAAGGGAAGAGGTTCTTGTAGATCCACTCAATATTTAGGAAACAATGTAAGAAAAGTGAGGAAAGGCATTTCAAAAAATCACTTATCCCCTTATTCTTTTGTTTCACAAATGTTTATTGATTATTAATTAGGCGCCAAACACTATGCTAGACATCAGAGATACAGCAGAAAATAGGAAAGACAAGGTCTCTGATTTCTTGGAGGGTAATTTCTAGTGGGCTGGGAAACAGATAATAAACAAATAATTGGTTAACACATACCAAAGCAATATAATTACATAATAAGAAAAATGCCCCAAAGGAAAGAAATAGGGCAATGCAGCAGATAAGAAAGAGTAGAGGGTAGTTTCAATATGATGGGCAGAGAAAGCCACCTTGGGGAAAATGATATTTATTCCAATATCTGTAATCCACCGTGGAACCAACTATGCAAACTGCTGGTGAAAGAGCACCCCAGGTAAGGGGATAGCAAGTGCAAAGGCGCAGAGACGGGTATGAGCTTGTCTTAGTAAAGGAGGACCAAACCGACTTTGTCTTGGAGTGTAGAGAGTGAAGAAGAAAATGGCATGACAGGAAGTCCAAGATGCAGTCAGCAGCCAGAGCCTTTGGGACCCTGTAGACCACAGTAAGAAATTCGAATTTCACACCAAGTGTAGTGGCCAGTCATTAAAAGCAGAGGGATTAGAATTTTCAATGGGCGTTTTTCCACTCATTGAATAAGACGTAAAGACTGAATTGAAAGGGAGGATGAATGAAAGGAGGAAAATGACTTGTTGTTCAAGGATGTTTCAGGCTGAAAGATTAAGGAAGGTCATTTACCAGAAGCAAGGAAGAGAGATACGGTTGTGCACCAGGAATACTGAATGTCATTTCCAGCAGGTTAGGCTAAGTGCCCAAATCCTCTTGGCCCACACAGCTAAGCACCGACTGCCCAGCCTGGCTCCTAAGACCATCCACCCATGGCCCAGTCTATACCATTGAATTTATCCTGCCTATCTGGGTACCAACCGGATTGAACTGCTTACTCTTCTCCAGTCATCCTTTCTACGTCCGGTGCCATGCTTTTCCTCATTTTATTCCCTTCCATCTCAGTTTGTTTACACAAAGCTCTCTTTGTGTAAATTTGAAGATTTACAAATGTTTCCTCCTTCATAAAACATTTTCTTGCAATCAGATATAATCCCTTACTCCTTGGAAAACACATTTTAATTCACAGTTATGCCCAGCATTATTTCTATTTATTTTTATATCTTTCCTTTCCTATGAGAGTGTAAGCTGCTTAAGGAAGAAATAACATTTTACTCACTTTTTATTACCCATGATGCTTTGCACGGGGCCTCAGCATGGAGCATGAAGAGTTTTATAACCTGAACTGGATTAACTTCAGAGCCTCATTTCTCACTCTTATTCCCCAAACCTGTGCTGGTCCCCTTGCAGGTCCATGGAAAAGGTTATGCCATTTTGTGGCCTGAGCCCTCAATCTTACTCTACCATATGCCTGGTTCGCTATTCAGCCTCTTGTCTGGCCAATAGTTTCATCTCTCAAGATTTAGCCAAGGGCTAATCTCTTTATGAAGTGTTTTCATGGCACTTCACCCTTTCTTCAAGTAAAACTGCCAGCTCCCTGTCAGATGTTCCCCCCTGACCCTGTATAAATTTGAAATATAACAGTCTTTACATATTATTTAATATTAAATATATATCTTGTAGGGCATTGTTAACATATGAAAATACATTAGTATAAATGCTAAACTGACAATAACAAAAAACAGAAGAGAGGAGACCAAAATAGACAACAAATGCCAATTTTTTCAGAAGGTGAAAATCCCTAAGTTAGCAGAGTGAAGAAAGCTGAGTTCCCAAATGCCTGGACCCTGCAACGAATGATTCTGCAGTGAAGCCCACAAGCTGCAAAGCTCTGCACATGCACAACAAGCATCACACCAGACCTCTTAAATATCCGCATATGCACAGACTTCAATGAAAAGCCTCTGAAAAAGAGAAAGGGAATTCAGGAGCTATAGCAAATGGGAAGAGGCAATTTCTCCAAAACTATAATTAGTATCTCCAAAGGGAAAAAATGCTGTAAAAAGTAACAGCCACTGAATTTCAAAAACAGTTCTCAGGGATGAAAAACATGTGAGAGCAGGAATAAGCAACACACAAGTGCACACACTCACTGCAAGACACAATTGAAAATCTCAAGGATCCCCCTCCCTAAGGAGAAACAAATGACAAAGAGGTGAAACACAATATTTTTTAAAAAGAAAAGAAAAATAGAGAATAAACTCTAACTGGGATCAGCTGAAAAGTTCAAATACCAGGACACATAGAAGATAGAACAATATTGCAGAAATAATACCCAAAAGTTCTCAGAACTTATATTTTCAGAAGGAAAAATATTCATTGAAGGCTCAAGTCAATGATTTAAAAACCCTCACTAAGGCACATAATCATCAAATTTAAGAACTTTAGTTTTAAAGAAAAGACCTGAAAAGGTCCCAGAGAATATAGATCATTTATAAGAATCAGAAATAAGAATAATCAGATTTCTTACCAGAAATACTGGAAGCTAGAGAAGAATCAAGTCACATATGTAAACTTCTATGGAAAGTAATTTTCGTCCTGGAATTCCATGCTCAATGAAACCATGCTTGATGTTGAAGGGTAGAATCAGCATATACTCAGGGATACCAAGTCAGGAAGCTATAGCAGTGTGATATCGCTTCCACCACAAGTGGTACTGTATCTGAAAATGAGGTACCTAACCCAGGAGAGAAAAGAAAAAATGAAAAAAGGAGAGAGAGTTGAAAGATATTTCTAGAATGATAGTAGATGGAAAGCCTGGGATGAAAACTGTGCAACGGGCCTAGAAATCAAATATTTCAGATTAGGCAGGGAAATAGATTGCTTTTAAAAAGAGAGAACATGTATGATCAAGATTACCTACTGTGTTTGAGCACAGGGAGAAGAGGTTTCCAACTCCGACAGAGAATATGTGGTAGCAGTGATAAACACATGGGAAAAAATGCAGTTGTGAACTCATGGAAGTAGGTAATAAAGGAAATGTGGCCATAATATATTAGGAGACTCAGGTGGAAATAGTATTTTCATAGTCGTGATGATGTAAACACTGAATTTTGATTTGACCAAAAATTCTGATGTAATTGTATTGAGTGAATGAAGGGAAAGGAAGTACGTTGAAAGTGGTTATAAAATAAAGATTAAATATTTGATTTCTCTATGTCAAGAAATAATCTAGAAAAAATTTTAAACCATTAAATATCAGTATAAGCATATCAACTACGTAAAAACAGCAGACACATGGAACAGACTGACAGCTATCGGTGGGGGTGGGGTGGGGAAGGGGACTGGATGAAAAAAGGTTAAGGGGTTAACCAAAGAGCATATGTGCATGACACATGGACACAGACAACAGTGTAGTGATGGCCAGAGGGAAGGAGGGACAGGGACTGGGTGGAGGTAGGTAAAGGGGATGGGGGGAAATGAGGACACCTGTAATAGTGTCAATGATAAAAAGAAAGTTAAAAAATTACTTGAAAAAAATGAAAGAGATTGCCTCTGAGGAGCAGAAAAGGAGTGCAGAGGAATAACAAAAATAACAAGCATGTTTTACCACTCTTGCCAAAGAACATTTAAACAGGTCATTGATGTATAAACTATTAAGACCATTCTTCTACTCTCCCCTAGATAAAAGAGCAATAACATACAGAGCACTGTCTTTCACTATCTGGATACTAGTACACTTTGCAAAATGATTTGCTGCAATAAGGGACCCAGAAAAATAATGATTATGAAGGTGTTTAGGCAGTTTTTACATAGTTTAAAGCCAGAAAGCCCTTTTTGGGTAAGTACTTTTTTTTTTTCATGTTTTCCACGTTAAAAACTCAAAAAAATCATGTTATTTGTCTAGGCCACAATCTATGATTAGCCAAAATATTTTCATTTATTCAGTCATTCTTTCACTGAATGGCCACTAAGTATCAAGCACAGCACATTGATTCTAAGAATAATGATACATTTAATCAGAGTCGCGATAGGATCAGATTTGCATTTTAGAAGATCCTGGGATTTTACATGGGCTGAATGGGACTACAGTTAATAATATAGTATGGAATGCTAAAAATTTGTTGACAGCATAGATTTCAGGCATTATATCACACACACACATACACACACACACACACGCAGAGGTAACGATGGGAGGAGAGATGTGTTAATTAGCTTGACTGTAGAAATCATTTTACTATGTATGTGCATATCAAATCAACATGTTGCATACTTAAATATATACAACTATCATCAAAAATAAATAAATAATTTTTAAAAGAACAGATATCTTTTTTTAAAAAAAGAGAAGATATCTATTTATGGAAAGCACCATAATAATACAATTAAGAGGCGATGATCGTGCCTGGCTGGGTAGCTCAATTACTTGGAGTGTTGTCCCATGCACCAAAAGGTTGTGGGTTCAATCACCAGTCAGGGCACATACCTAGGTTGTGGGTTCAATCCCTGGGTGGGGTGTGGGGTATAGGAGGCAACTGATGGGTGTTTCTTTCTCATATGGATGTTCCTCTCTCTCTCTCAAATCAATAAACACATCCTCAGGAAAGGACTAAAAAAAAAAAAAGAGGTGATGATAGACAAAACTAGGGCGATGAGAGTGGAAATGAAAAGTAAATTCATTTGTGTTATATTTGGGGGGTGATATCACTTATTGGTGGTTAATTGATTCTGTGGCTAACAGAGAGAGGTACTGAGAATAATTTCCAATTTGGGGCAACTGAGCAACCAGGTGCATGGCGGTGCTACTAATTGGGATGGACAACAGTGGTATTATTATCCCAATACAATGATCTTATTTATCTCTCTCCCTCAGCACAACTGGGTTTTCAATCAGCTGAAACCTATAAATGAAGCACTTAGGAATTTCAAGGAACATCAAACCTCACTGCTTGGCATTTAGATTTTGAGTCCAATGAAAGGATAAGTTAATGTGCCAATGCCAAACCAGAAGCCCGGATTCAGATTCAAGGTAGCCTCACTCTTTCCACTGAAAGTATCAGCCATTTACCAACTAGATCTTTTTTGCCTTTTCCATTGTATTTGCCTGGACAAAGCTAAGGAGGTTATTAATATTTTTCTTCTTAACTTCATGTAAATAAGATTTTTCTGTGTGTGTGTGTGTGTGCATGTGTGTGTGTGTGTTTGTTCCAATGGGTTTGCAGGGCAAAAAGTCTTTCAGGAACATCCAAAGGGGTCAAGATAAAATGAAATAGAAAATTAATTACCTTATGTGGAAAGACTTCTGAGGTTGAATGAATGAGAAAAATAAAGGAATATTTTTATGTTCCAGTCATGGGGAGAAATCTCATGTGGAGGTCCTTCAAAATATTTATATTTATATTCTGCATAGTTTAATAAAATGAGAAAGCAGAATATAAACACAACTGAAATCTCAAACTTCTCACACATTTTCTTATTATTATCTGAATTTCTTTAAATACGTGAATATACAAGCTCCTATTACAGTTGGCTCTTTGGGAACCAAGAATAACTCAATAAAGAGCGAGTATAATCTCTCTGGGTTAAGTAAACACGCACACACATTTATTTTTATCCACATAATATTTATGAAAATAAGTATCTTGTTAAAGTAACTTAGACTCTAGTATAGTCTTCAAATTAGACATTAAAAATAGGTTAAGCATACTTCAGTTACATAAGCATTTTCTTAGCATTGTTCATGCTTTATCTAAGTATATCCTCAGAAGCTCTCAGTCATGTCTCACAGAAAGCTCATTTTTATTTTAATTCCTAAGGAATTACAAACAACTTCTTTTTAGACTTGCAAAAATATGGCATTTGATTATGTAAAGTATAGCCCCACCCATAAAAAGATACATGTCTGAACTCTGAGTAGTCTGTGAAATGGATCTTACAAATCCAGGAGTTTTCTTCAATATAATTTTCTTTCTTAAAATCTGCCACTTCTTTGGGTCACAGGTCAATATTCATTAGAGACTTCCTGAGACACCCTGGGGTAAGAGAACGTGTTCTCATGTCAGCAGGGCTCCAGGACCTGTGCTGAAGAGCCCTGAATGTGTAGGTCTTCTGCGGATATCCGGAAAGCAGCAATTCCTCAGAGCCAGCCATCCTGCCAATTCACTCGTCAGTGGGCTGTACTGATATATTTTCTAGACCACTTTGTTGATACTCATAAGCTCTTCAGCCTCCCAGAAGTTGGGACTGATGCCAGGCAGGTTGTGTAGTATGGGGCAATTGTCTTTCATTCTCTCTCCACTCTTTTTCATTCTCTCTCTCTCTCTGTTCTGGGGCTTACTTCAGGAAACATCAGTATCTCTGGGCTGATTCGGGCAGCCCAGAATCTTGCCTCAGACTCCCCTGCCCCGAATCATAATTAGTATACCTCAGAAGACTGACCCAAATCAGCACCCACAAGGACCAATGGCCAATTAATATGTCATGATATTAATGACTGACAGTGCCTAATAGATCACATTAACCCCAGGGTGTTTCCCAGAATCCCCAAGTAAGTTCGTTCTACCGGTTACCATTCTGTTCATCATAATCAAGGCCAACTAGAGCATGAATATAAAAGAATAACACACATGTCACCATTCCTCCCATCCTGTGTCATGGCAGAAAATTATAATTGATGGACTACGTTTTCCTAAGGTGTAGACAGAGCCTCAAAATTCTTTGTAGCACCCTACTCCAGGTAGCCAGTACTAATTTGTAACAATTATCTATTGCTGAATTCAAATTACTCTAAGTTTAGTAACCTAAATCAACAAATATTTATTATCTCATAATTTCTGTGTGTCAGGAATACAAGCATGGCTTAGCTGGGTGCCTCCGGTTTAGATCAAAGTTCAGTTGGGTAGAATCTGCCTCCAAGAAAACTCAAATAACTGTTAGCAGATCATTTTGCCTCTTTGTTGGCTGTTGCTTGGAGACGTGAGGTCCTTATCACATGGTTCTCTCTATAGGAGAGCTCACAACGTGGTTTTTAACCTCCCTTGGAGCTAGTGAATAAGAGGGAGAGGGAAAGCAAGAGGGAGAAAGAGGAAACACAACCTAATCTCGGAATTGACATTATATCTCTATTGCTCTAGTTTATTTGTTAGAAGTGAGTCACTAGGTCCAATCCTCATTCAAGGGTAAAAGGTTACACTAGGACATAAAACCCAGGAGGCTGCATCATTGGGGGCTGTCTTAGAGATGGTCTACCACACTCTCTATCTCTCTACTAGATTCAACATGCAATTACAGACCTCGTTCTGCAAATTACTATTACATAATTTCAACTAAAAACACAAAAACCTTGAATTCAGTAAATAATCAAAAATCTAAAATAATAGTCTTTCTTAGACTATTATCTTAAATGTACGCATTTTTTTAGCTTCCCTTTAAAATAAACTACCTAATTCTGGAAAAGCACTATTTCCTTCAGAGTTCAAAAAAAGCAGTACCAGATCTGTGATAAGCTACCCTCTTGTAGATAATATTTATATATGTTTTATTTAAAAATGTAATAAATAACCATTTATCAAGTTTGTAAAACCTAGGAGACTATAAGAAAAGTAAATTTAATTATGATTTTACCATTCATAAATAACTACTTTTAACATGTTAGCCTTTTTTTTTCAAAATTATTATATACATGTACTTATATTCTTCATTTTAAAATTTCTCATTTGATTGTGAACATTTTAGTAATTACCCAAAGGGGATAAAACAGGACATGTTACTTTGGGAAATGCGTGTCAAGATGGTTTATTCACTTGGCCCCAGCTGGTGTAGCTCAGTCGATTGAGTGACAGCCTGTGGACCAAGAGGTCGCTGGTTCAACTCCTCAGTCGTGGTTGCTAGTTCGATTCCCCAGTCAGGGCACATGCCTGGGTTGCGAGCCAGGTCCTCAGGAGGCGATGCGTGAGAGGCAACCACACACTGATGTTTCTTTCCCTCTCTTTCTCCCTCCCTTACTCTCTGTCTAAAAATAAAATTTAAAAAACCTTAAAAAAAAGATGGTTTACTCACTTGCAGACTTACAGACATAGACTTGAAGGGGATCCTTGTAAAAACCACCTGGGTCATAGCATAGTGTTGGTCTGTGGTCACTTTTTTGTCTTATAAAATCTCTGCAACTACCACAGTAATCATTTAGCGATAAATAAAACCCTAAGAGAGGAAGGCATAGTGAATGTTCTCTGGTTAACTGGATTTAATAGCTATGACAGTAGTTATGAGTCTTTTTTAAGGAAAAAGGTACAACAAATCAACAGTTTTTCCTTTGAGTTCAGCCTCCTTTCAGTTAACCTTTGTTAAGTGTATTCTTTTTTCTATTCTGTTTACTGTGTTTCACTAAGATCATTATTCCCAGTGTTAATTCCTACCTGAGAGAATCTTCTGGTCCCCTTTACAGTGCTTTAGATTTGGGTTTATAGCAAAGTCTAAGGAGACCATTTTGTCCCTATAAGATATCTTTAAAGCATATTTTAGCTTTAATAATAATATTAAAGTTAAAATGTGTACCACATTAGGTCATTGGGAGGATGGAATGGGATAATGTTAATAAAAAGCTGACATAGCAAGCACTCAATAATGGTAACGATTTGGAAGGGAGAATCTTGGCCATTTAGCTTCTTTTAGCTGGACTTTCCTTAGAATTAATGTCTCTAATGATGCGGAAGAGTTGACTCTGCAAAAGCTTTAACTTCCAGAGCACTATGTGAGAAGGAGTAGAAAGAAGAAGATACATACTTCAGGCCACACATACATAGTTCAAAAAAGAATCTTTTTTGAATTCTCATGTTTGGTCCATATCTACTCCTTTAATGGTTCAAGAAACACTCTTAAAGTTTTCAAAAATGGAAAAAACCTTGTTGAAATCATCTGAACTCTGACCTAGGAAGTTCCTTCAGATTAACCTTGTTTCTCCTTGTACATCTCCACCTTGGTTCCCTTTTTCACTCAACCTTGCCCAAATCTACTCTTGTGTCAAAGATGGCTAATGGTCAAAGATTGTGTCAAAGATGGCTAACAGTCAAAGATTCATGCCTACCTTCTGCCTGTAGAGCTGTTGCTAACAAAAGTCTGTGCTGCCAATGGTTAGGCTCCCTGCATGTAGGTAGAAGCCTATAGCTAGTTCTTTCCAGTGGAATGTGAGGGGAAGTTGTGTGTGTCACTCCCAGGGGGGAATAGGTTTCTTTCCCTATGTACTGGCTAAAGAAAAGGAAAAGACATGACAGAGGACAGAGCTAACCTGGGTCTTTGAGTGACTACCTAGAAAGCCACCTGCCAAACACAGAAAATGGGCTGTTATATAAATGAGAAATAAGCTTGATATTGTGTTAAGCTACTTTCATTTGGGAGCTTGTTATAATAGCTATCATTATCCTAAGTAATAGTTACTCAGCTTAAGACTGACTACCTTGGTATTGACCAGGGAACTCCGTAGAACTCTGTTCCAACCAATTGCCATTCAACTGTACATATACTATCTGTGGCTACTTGGAACTGTACCCAGCTACCTAGCTAAGGTACCTACCTGTCTAACAAGCTCACCTAATCTAGATCCCACACACCCAGGAAGAGAGAGGAATTAATTTGTTTCCATACAGCTAGACACAGTCTCTGTGTCTTCTTGAAATTTCATTGTCTTGTCCCCAAGTCCAATCAAAGAAACACTGGCATAAAATAACAACTCTCTAATGGATTTTGAAAAGTGTGGCATAAATTAACCGATACGGATATAGCCAAGGTGTGTCTCAAGTATCTCCTAGACAGAGTGAATTCCTTCCTATCCATGCAATTTGATTGACTCTCCATAGAGTTTAACTATCCAGCAGCTCACCCACCGAAGCTGTTGAGACATAGTCTAGTTGAAGAACATATACGCAGCTGTATTATAGACATACTAGGGTAGGGGCCACCAAAATTGGCTGCAGCCATTCTCCTAGTCACACAAGACTTTCGGTAATCCACATACAACTAAATAAGATATTTCTAGCAAAAACAATCTGAAAAGGAGTGTGTGTACCAAAAATGAGACAAAAGACATTTAATTCAGGACACATAGAGGACAAAGATAAATTACAAAGTAAATTAGGTAAATAATTTAGGAAAGTTGTTATATCTATCTTTTAATTTTATTCCTTAATATATATTGTCAAAGATTAAAGCCTATGAAGCCTTTGGTTGCATATCAGTTTAGAGAAATAATAAAGCATCTTTGTTACTGTCATTTCTTATAGCAAATGTAACTCAGGAACATAAAGCCATATTTACCTAACCTACATGGGCAGTAACTCTTATTGTACCTCTTAAACTATTTTACTACCTCTATTCCAAGACCCAGGTCACCAAAGCATAACTAAATTCTTTAGTCACTGTTGAACCACGGTGGAAGCACAAATCCTGCATTAGAACAGCAATAGGTAAAGGTTGCTTTCAGAATTGAACAAGTGCCAGTGGAGAGTTTTGATTTCTGTCTTTCTCTCTCCCAGCCTCCCTCCCTTCCTTCCTCTCTCCCTCCCTCTTTCTTTCTTTTTCTTCCCCTATCAGGAATAGCTTATAATGAATGGAATTTTTGAGAAGATGAAAGTGGTATTCTGGTGCAGATAATAAAGTCATAAAGCCCATGTGATTCCTAAGTAAGCCACAAATAGTAAGCTCAAATTATAGCTAATTACCAATTATCCAATCAAATAAGCCATGAGAACTATGCATGCCCTGATGAATATAGAAAATAACTTAATTATTCTGGGACATTTATAGTAAAAAAAAAAAGTTCACCTGATATATTGAACTAATAAGACACATATTGGCCCTTTCAATGAAATACAGCCTTAAATGTCATTTGCACAGAACCATGGTATTGGCTGGCCTGTCCCTTCATGTCCAGACCCACTTGGTGGCTCAACTGGAAAGTCTAAGCTTTGTCAACATTAACAAAGAGAGCTTTGATGATGGTCAATCTATTTTACCCTAAGCCAGATAAATCCACTCTTTTCACCACAAACTATTTCACATATTTTCTATCTTCAAATAGTGATGAATTTCTATATTTTAAATGTTAGTAAGTTAATTAAACAGACCTGCTAGATAGAAGGGCGGGGAAGTAAAGAAAAAAAGGGTAATTACAATGCGAACATCTCTGTGCCAAATATGCGAGAGGAGTTTTACGTACAGGATTGCCTTTGACCCTTACAGTACCACCATGAGGTCGGACCTATAATCCTGGTTTTGTAAGTGAAGGAACTAAAGCTTCAAAAGGCAAAATAATTTGCCCCAAAATAAACAACTAATGAGTGTCAGTGCTGAAATCTGAATTACCGTATTTTCCCATGTATAATGCACACTTTTGCCCAACTTTTTAAGGAGAAAATAAGGTGTCATTAAACATGGGTAGTGCCTGAAATACCTTGTATTTGCTCTTGTGTTTTGTAATTATTTGTTACATAAAATTTCTTGTACCATAATACATTCAAAAATAAATTATAAAATTCTTTTATAATGCAAAAAACAAGTATCTAATATAAATAAATAATTGAATTTAAAACTTTAAATGAAACTCTTTTTTTCCTGAAAGTTTGGGCCGAAAACATGGCTGCACATTATACATGGGAGCGTACTTGATTTTAAAGCCCTGTCCGCACTGCTGCATCCTCCTTCCTCTCACTTCCTCCGTGTCACTCACTCTCCTTGTGGGTTCAACTGGGGACTTAAGCTTGTTAGTATCACGGGAAATAGATTCATCTATGTTTCTACAAAGCATAGTGAAATCTAGGCACAAAGCCTGGTGCAAGCTATTTCAATTCACAACAGATTAACGACAAAAAAATCATATATGAACTCATCATCATGATGTCAAATATTCCTTTTAGACCATCTGTTAAACGGAATATAGAGCCCAGAAAATAGAGACAACAACAACACTTGGAAACAAATTCTCCAAATATTGGAATGGTTGACTATAAATCAAAGAAATAAAACATAACAAAAAAAAAACTTTCAGATATTTTTGGTGCTAAGTGTTTCTAAATGTTGCTAAGATGTAGGGAGACTGCTTCCACTGGGGAACAGTCTAACAGATCACCTAACCAAGCACCTGGCAAAGCAAGGAGGAAAAATAACAGAATCAAATTTATACAAAACCGTAGCTTTCAATTCTAAGTAATCAGTAGGCTAGACGGCCTTCAAGAGAGTTTAGGCCGGGGGTTAGCAAACTTTTCCTGTAAAGGGCCAGATAGTACATATTTTCAGCTTTGCAGGCCATATAGTCTCTAGTGGCACTATTCAGCTCTGCCATGGTAGCATGACAGCCGGCATAGACAATACGTAAACAAATGAGGGTGGCTATGTTTCAACAAAAATTTATTTGCAAACTATAAGTTGTGGGCCAGATTTGACCGATAGGTTGTACTTTGCCAACCTCTGGCTTAAGCTATATTTTTTGCCTAAATTGGGAGTAAAAGAGGTTTAGTTAAGTTAATGTCAGTCACAAGACAATAGGGGCTTGACGATGAGAAAACAGAAGGTAGAGCAGATCATAACACTGTAGTGATGCTAAAGCCAATAGGAAGGTCCATCTCTGCAGAGAAGCTGAAGGAACTGTGCAATCTTGTGTGGACTAGAGAGGAAGAATGTGGCTCCATTTATTTAAGAAATTCTTTTTCCTCAACAGCAAGTGAAAGGCTGAAGTGAGGCAAAAGTTTTGAGAAAGTCTCTTCAAGTGAATTCTTGTGGAGCCCTAATTTGTAAAACAAATTAATCCACTGAGACTCTGGTTAAAGCTCAAATGAGGGAGTGTCACTTTACAAGATGGATCTGGAGCCAACTAAAGTGCCCACAACTCTTCCCAAGAAATCAAAACTTCAAGTGTAGTTCATAACCTCTCTGGTAGACAAATATAAAGGCTCTTTCTGATTCTGACATTCTATGATTGTGTGATTTAATTTATCTTTATTCCTGCTCTTAAGGTATATCTACATGATACCACCAATATTTCCATTTTAAGATGTCAGTATCTATTGAGGGTACCTTCAATGTTAATGTATGTCAATTCCTAGATTCTTATAGAATAATACAATTGATTGGATTTAACATGGTGTTGTTTCTCTCCACACAACAAATTGATTGCTTGTATTTTTCGATCGTTTAACAATTTACATTAAAATTTTAAATAACAGAATCCAGTAGGCCTGGTATTAGTGTCCATGTGAACTTAATTTCAGATTTGATCCAGTTTGCATCTTGTCTTCGCCTGCTCAGGCCGCCGTAACAAAACAGCATAGACTGGGTGGCTTAAACAAAATAAATTTGATTTCTCACAGGTCTGGAGCTTGAAATCCAAGATCAAGGGACAAGCATGGTCAGTTTCTGAAAAGTATTCTCTTCCTAGCTTGCAGAAGCCTGTCTTCTCTCTATGTCCTCGCATGGCAAGGACAGGCGTGGAAAGAAAGAGCAACCTCTTTTGTGATTCCTCTTATAAGGGTACTAGCCCTGTCATGAGGGCTTTACCCACATGACCTCATCTAAATGTAATCACCTCCCAAAGGTCCCACCTTTTGATAGCATCCCATTGGAGTTTAGGGCTTCAATATATGGATTTGGGAGGACACAATTTAGTCCACAGCAGATATCATAGGTCATAAGGGAAGGACTGCAGTAAAAACAAAACAGAGGTCATTTCTAACGTTGGTGTTGAAGAGAGTAATGTTCGCTTTCCTTCCAAGATATCTTTAGAAACCAGCAAGCAAAAATGATCTTTTGCTTATCTCTATCTGGTTTGCCTCATGTTAAAAATAACAAAGACGTCTAAGTCAATTTAACTTCTTTATCAAACTCCATCTTTCTAGGCAGACTTTTTATAATGAACCTTTTTCAGGTAACATTGTTTGGAGGGCTAAAATAAATATTAGATGGTTATGTTGCTGCTGTGATTGGAAAGTATTATCTTTAATTTTCTCTTTTGATTGATTAAATGTAGAAAGAACTGGTAAAGTATTTTTCCTCCAAACACTACAGATATGAGATGTAGCTCTAATGATCTGCTTCAAGCAAAATATCTTGATTATTAAGATGTTCACAGAAGTTGCCCTTCTACAGTCACTGGAAATTGAGTTACCTCTGTCGGATTGGCAAACAGACTGACTGCGTGGGTAGTAATTGGGCTTAGGTTTTCATCAGAGGTGGAAATTGTCCTGCTGATGAGTTTTCATCTTTGGTGAATGCCTTGCCACAGTTTCTAGCACAAAGCTGAGTACCAAAAAGCATGCAGTTGTGAGTGTTTTAGTTGTTTTATTGCCAGGAAGCACCCTTCGATCTGAGATTTAGGACCACTTGGGAAGATAATACACACAAATATTGAATGGGGTTGTTACAGCAATTATCTTTTGGGAATAAAATAAGTTTGCTCCTCCAAGGATAGTTCGAGTTGCTTTTGAGAAAGAAATGTCAAGCCATTTTTAACCACATTTTGTCATGGAGAGCTATGTTACTTTATGCAGCAGTCCCTTTTATTTTTCATTCCTTTCACACCAACAATAAAGTGTGCTTTTTTTCTCTTTTATAACCTAACAAAACATAATGCATAGCCACTGCAATTACTCCGGGCAGCAGCATGGTCTGGTATTTATCCCATTTTATCACCCACTGGAGGGCTCCATGTTTCCTATTAGTGATAGTGAACTTGATGCCATTATGTGTAATTTCTTCCAGATGAGCGGTAGCACTTAACTTCCTACTTCAAAACACTGAGTTATGCTCAAAGCAAGCCCAGCTCCTATAGAGTGATTTCCCAGAGCAGAGAATTCAAGTCTAATTAAACACATCGCTTCCCCATCGAGACGTTCTTTGTGACCAAATTTTTCTTTAAGAGGTAGGCAGGTATCGAATCGAGCCTGCCAATAATTTTTAGGTTTTGGGCAGACATTAATAAAGACAGTAGCCGACTGAAGCATAATAATGGTCATGAATGAACTAAAAATAATTTACAGAACAAGGATTTTTTTAAGCTACAATTCAGTCTTTTGTCTCGTTCCGCTTCATAGCACTCTCATAATCCTTTTTTGGGGGGGGTGGTTCCTCCTACGTTAGACACAGAAATATAAATTTAAGAGAGACATTTTGGAATTAAGTGCCACAATTTACCAAGTGCCTATTGTGTGTCAATGTCTTTAAAAAGTTATATAGTTTATTTTTAATCCTCACAGCCCTAAGAAAAAACATATTACAGATACACAATCCCTTATTCGAAAGCCTTATAGCCATGTGTGTTCCAGAATTCAGAACTGCTTGGATTTTAAGAGATAATAAGGTTGTATATATCACACATTCTGTAATCAAGTGAGGTCTGGCACAGCATTTTAGAGGCAAGTAAAATAATATTTGCATGAAAAATATAAGTAATCATATTAAGTGTGATTAAAAAATCACCCACTATTCCCTGGCTGGTGTTGCTCAGTGGATTGAGCATTGACCTGTGAACCAAAGGGTTGCTGGTTCGATTCCCCAGTCAGGGCACATGCCTGGGTTGCGGGACAGGTCCACTGTAGGGGACATGCGAAAGGCAACCACACATTGATCTTTCTCTCCCCCTTTTTCTCCCTTCCTTCCCCTCTGTCTAAAAATAAAATAAATAAAATCTTTTTAAAAAATCACCCACTAAAACTGGCCCATCAGAAATCATCAATAAACTTACCATCTATTTCAAACTATATTTTTCAGAGGTTTTTGGATTTTGTACTTGCGAATTAGCTATTACAGATGTTTAGACAAGTTATTTAAAGACAGGTTAAATAATCTGCTCCAAGTTATACAGTTAGGTTGGGATTGGAACCCAGGACTGTGCCTCGAATGTCTATATTCCAATAGGTGAAGAGAATAAAACGAATAAAAAATGATCTCAGGGAAGGGAAATCAGAGCAAAATAGAGGCCAGGCAGCAACAGGAACACGATAGAAATTTTTATAAAGAACAGTAAATTGAGCAAAGAAAGAGATGCCCAAAGGCAGGCAGAGAGACGATGAAAACAGTCATCAGAAAGAGAAAGGCAGAGGCCGAACGGGAAGGGGAAACTGCTGTGCCAAGCGCCCAGGTGTTCACGCAGAAAAGACGGGACTGGGGAGGCTCCACACAGACAGCAGAATGAAGCTATAGGGTGACATACGCCTGCTTCTTGTGCCAAAGTTATCTCAGCTGCCATAGCCCCTGGCTATCTATTCACGTACATTTTGACAATTCCTACTATGTGCCAAACGCAAGGGATAAATCTGTAGAAAAGATGGGTATGTCTCTGCACTGCTGGACCCAATAATTAATAGCTGTGTGAACTTAACGAAGTTACTTAACTATTTTAGGCTATAATCAGTTCATTTGTAAAATGAAGAAAATCTGTAAAAATCAGTTCATTTGTCAAATAAAAATAATTCATATAATTTACCTCATAGATTGTAAGTGGTGAGAATAAAATGATATAGTACATGGAAAGAACTTAGTACAGTGCCCAGCATAAATCAAATGATATAATATTAGCCAGTATTATTATAGCAATTTTATCCTTTAAGACAATTGGCTGCTTTAACCAAAGGAAAATGGTCCACGTTCTGGAAGTATTTGAAGACGGCAAACCGGAGTACAACACACCAACTTCCGGTCAAATACAGTTGCTGTTCAACCGGCAATCCTGGGGAGTTTGCTCTATTTTCAGTTCCAACCCCACCTGTTGTGCTGTCCTGAGTGAGTCATTTATCAGTATCTGCTTCACCCTCCATGAATTCACTTCTGCTCTTTAAGCCAAGGGCACTGGAGGAAGCTTTGGGGAAAAACGAAGGAGGAATTATTGCTCCAACTAATATGCTGCTCCAAGATACTGGATTTTAGAGAGCTCCCTTAACCTTGTTTCGAAGACCAGGAAAAATACACCTTGAAAGAGAGAAAGTTCCTCTCGTATGCTTGTACCCGAATTACAGGAATCTGTATGGGTGCCCACAGTGTAGGCAGAGAAAGTCTGAAGAAACATTGCTTTTTCTCAATCTTACAGTAATATTGCCATTCAAAACTATGGCTCTCATTTGACTGCAACTGTCATTTTCTCCAAGTTAGAAAGCTGAGAATTTCTAAGAAAACTGATCTATTTCAGCTGCGTTTACAGGACAGGCTGATAATTCAAAGGACAGTCATTTGTTTTTGGCAACTGTCAGCTGCTCAGGGAATTAGTTCCATTTAAAACCACCTATGGCCCTGGCTAGTGTGGCTCAGCGGATTGAGCATCAGCCTGTGAACCAGACGGTAGCTGGTTTGATTCCCAGTCAGGGCACAGACGTGGGTTGCTGGCCAGGTGTTTGCTAGGGGGCGCTCAAGAGGAAACCACACACTGATGTTTCTCTCCCTTTCTTTCTCCCTCCCTTCCCCTCTCTCTAAAAATAAATAAATAAATAAAATCTAAAAAAGAAAAAGAAAAGAAAAGAGAAAAAAGAAAAGAAAAGAAAAGAAAAAAGAAAAGAAAAGAAAAGAAAAGCACCCATGGTGCTCGGCCTACCTATAAGATGGGGTCCCACAAGGGTAAAGAGTCAAGGCCTAGAGTATATCTAATGCTTTGGGTGCACACTTGGGAAAGCAGATTCTGGAAGATGATTAACTGATAGTACCATGTTTTATTACATGTGCTATAAATGAAATGTGGAGAATAGATATAAACCTCCAGTAGAAGGCTATCATCTTGACTACAAGAAATGCATATGGAAAAGTTTGGATCATATGACTCCAGTAACCTATTATCTATAAGAAGAGCTCCTAAATTTTTAAGGCCAGAGCCAAGGGGCATACACCATTCTCTTTTATCTGGGATGGAAAACTGAAGTCCTGAGACAGGAGCTTAGTCAACAGAACTAATACCCCTCCTCCAAACACAGGCTCTCTTAGTCTGAATTTCCTCATCCTCCAATCTCTCTCTAGTCACAGTCAATGACATCCCCAAACCTGCTGGGAATTCTCTTTAAGTCTTTGTACACCTCGTTCTCTTTGCCTAGAATTCTTTACCATGTTCTCTTCTCCTAATGTCCTGGTTAATTTGTCTTTATGTTTCATACTGTCATTCTGTCTGGGAAATCTTCCCTAACATCCTCCATCTTGGTTAAATGCCCCTCCTTTGTGCTCGCATAGCACTTGTCCCTCTGATTGGTAAACAGTTTCCTTGTCTTTCTCTTCCACTTGACAACAAGCAAATTGAAGGGAGTGGTTTTGTCAAATTCACAACTGAATTCTGTGAGCCTAGCACTGTGCTAGTCACATAGCAGACACGTAGAAAATACATGTGGAATGGCGAGCAACTGAATGAATGCGTCTACTTGTACAAAACCAATTAAAGGACTACTTATGTTCTAGTTCATTGTACCATTGCCTATAGAAACACCACAACAAAAGTGAAAAATAAATGCCTCAGAGGCATTAATAGTCATCAGGACTTACAGCTGTAAAGGACGGCAGCTCTAGAGCATCATGAAGTTCTATTTCTAGTTCAGAGTATAAGTAAAGTTATGGTTATAACCTCAGTGACAGAAAAAAACATGTCTTGGCCACCCATTAGTTGTTTCGTTGATGAGAATGAATAGAGTGAAAGATGGAAATCTCATTAAACTTGAAAGTATTTTTAGTTAGAGAACATTGGCATTAGACTGTCAGGAAATCAGATGGAAGGGAATTATGACGAACAGTAAATATATTAGAGAAAATGGTCAAGTGGGATTATGATTCAAAGAATTGCCTACTATTTCTACCAAATCACAGTCTGGTTGCCCAGCAACCATTCCACGTGGGAGTTGCACAGCATGATGACATATTAAAGCCCAGTCTCAGAAGTGAACTGACAAGCCAAAACCATTAAGTCCTGCATTCTGACTTGCATCAGTTCATCACCTTACTGAATTGTAAATAAGTCTCGTCTTCGCCTACACTAAAGTTGAGGTCTGTCAAAGGGCGCACGAATACCTTGGGTCCCCTGAGACACCGCGGACCCTTTCGGATAGTTGAATTCATTGTACGTATGGGTTCAATGGCCTGTGCTGGCCCGGACCCTTCCCTTTGCACTCGTTAGTACACTGGTGACAACCGGCCACATCTAGGCTGGCCTTGGCAGAGAGGGAAAAAAGAAGACAGACACCTTCTGTGCCATTTTGAGTCTCATTTTCCTTCTGGTCTCTTATGTTTACCACCCACTTCCAAATAAAAGGAAAACAGCAAACCATAAAGCTAATGACTTTAATAAGCTTCTTAAATTAATCAATAGGAAAAGAGAACACTGTAACAGGAAATAGACAAAAGGACATCAGTGAATCTACATGCAAAATAAACCAAAAAAATGAATAAATGAGTAAAATCAAGTTGACATCCATTAAGAATTCTGTACCATTTTTACATGTTACATGTGTCAGATATTCTTAAATGCACTTGGGCTAATAACACTGATTAGTCATATGACCATTTTATGAGGGTATTAATATCACCCTAACTTTTTAGGGGAGGAAACTAAAGTACAGAAAGTTTAAGTAACAGGTCTAACATCAGACTGACTGACTCCAAGGATCATACTCTCAACCAGTAAACAATACTGTCTCTCAAGAAGAAATGAAAGAGCCAATAAGTATATAAAATATGCTAGTATCTCTAGTAATCGAAGAAATTATAAATCAAATCAAAGAAATCACAACCTGATATTCACCATTCCGCTGTTTTTTAACAATGATAATATTCAACGTAGATAGTGTTTGTATAGCATTTAATGTGTGCGATTGCTACTTGATTCCCAGGTTTTTGTTTAGCTGTTATTACAGTGGAATGACAAAAAGTTAGAGAGTAAGAGGGGTGGCCCTCAGAAATCACCTACATGCATGCTTCCAGTGAACACCGGGTAGTTTTTGTAATTATTTTCTTATAGCCTATGTTGTTTGCTCTGATTACATTTACTGAAATGTAATTTTATGCCCATTTAATCTACTAAAAAATTGGGCTTATAGAACAATACAGTATAGATGAGGATAAAATAAAACTGACACTTCCAGAAATTGCTGGTGAAAATACTAATTAATATAAACTTTCTAGAGTAAAACGAGGTATTATGCCTTAGGGGCCTTTAAAAGCTTATATCCTTTGACCAACTCCAGGAAATCTATCCCAAAGAAATAATCAGAATTGTAGACAATTACAAATATTAAAAGTATTTGTTAAGACATCCTTTAGGGTTGTAAAAAATTGGAAGAAACCTAATGTCCGAAATAAGGGAACTTTTATGTAGCTATTAAAGAATATGTAAAGAACTAGCCCTGGCTGGTGTGGCTCAGTGGATTGAGCACTGGCCTGTGAACCAAAGGGTTGCTGGTTCAATTCCCAGTCAGTGCACATGCCTGGGTTGTGGGCCAGGTCCCCATTAGGGGGTGTGTGAGAGGCAACCATACACTGATGTTTCTCTCCCTCTTTCTCCCTCCCCTCCCCTATCTAAATATAAATAAATAAAATCTTAAAAAAAGAATATGTAAAGAACTAATCACAGCATAGAAAATTAAATGCAACAATGTGAAATTATCAGAAAATAAAGCTATGTGTATTGAATGATCCCCAATAATACATACACAAATACACACATGCACTACTTTCCAGAGACAGAGAAGGAGAGAGAGAGACGGGGAGAGGGAGAGAGGGAAAAAAAGAGAGAGGAAGGGAGTGAAGGAAAGGGAGAAAAATAAGGCTTCTCTGAAACATAAAAGTAATTGGCAGTCCTTATTTTTTGGATGATAATAATTTATTTTTTATTTCAAAAATTTTCATGAGCCTTTATCTTGTTAATGCACAGTATTAAAATAATAACTGAATCCTGTGTTGTGCCCTAATAATTCTCTTTGAGCTTGAATTAGATGACCAGAAAGCTAAACTAGTAATGAATTATGCTCAATTGTTAATGTCAAAGCCCAGACTTAGAACCAAGTTCCTTTGATTCTAAATCTGGCACACTTTCCATTAAACTATCAGTATAATTAATCATGTGGTCATTCAGTGAGGCACAGAGCAAAGAGAGGGAGAATTTCCTTTTTCTCTGAGTTCCTGCTCTAGGCAGATGTACCAAGGCAGCATGGAGCACACAGGCTTCTGAGACTAAACCTGGGGTTAAATCCATAGCCGTGTGTTTGCTACATGATTGTTGCAAATAACTTAATTTTTCTAAGCCTTAGTCTTCTCATTTGTAAAACAAGAATAGTAATGCCCACATCTGTAAGGCTGTTATAAAGATCAAATAGCACAAGCTATGTATTATCTGCTTGATGCCACATGACCTTGGGCACAACAGCTATTGCCTACTACTGCCGCCTTCCATCCCCATGCCACTACCCAACCCCATTGCTACACAGGCACAAGCCTTAGCTTAAGCCTCACCAGCTTCCTTTTGAAAACACCGAGATAAGAACCAACATGCAAATAATAATAATAATAATAATAATAATAATAATAATAATAATGGAACACAATGGGTTTAAATCTTTAAAACGTCCACATTCCTAGATATTTTCCTGTAACTGTACATTTGCTCAAAAGGGTGCTCAAGCTAATATAGACCATCAAATCTCTTTTGATGCTAAAAATAAGAAGCTACGGAGATAATGTACATTAAGTCATTTGTTCACTTTAGAGAATGTTATCTAAGTAAAAGGTAAGTTTTGACTGTATGTGACTAGGACCTTCATTTCTATTATTTTCTTTTTAAACATGGAAAATCCGGATTGAAGCTATGCAATGGGAAAATGCACATACATTTTATCTTGCCACTCAGAAGGCTTTATATTAAGCCTAAAAGTGTTTGGCCGAAGTGCAAAAGCACTAGAGACCCAATTTGAATAGCAAAAGAAATTGAAAGGATTTCAACTCATCTGCAGTTCCCATGGCTGGCAGGAGGTGCCTTTTATAAATTGATTTTTCAAATGCATATAATTCATCAAGCTTGCAGATTTTAACCTTTCCAATAAGTATTAACAAACCTTCTCAAAGAATGAGACTTTTGAAAAAAATCTTAAGTTATTTAGACTTTCACTTTAGACATGGGAACCTGGAGACACTGACAGTAATTCTAACAGAATGGTTCTAATAGTTTCCAAATGAATTTTAGATATAAAACCAATTCTTCACTGCTTGTATGAATATAGAGGAGAGGCCAAGGGAATACCTCATTGGAACAGCCGCCTGCCACGAAGTCCTGGCCAGCCAGTTTCAAAATGGGGCAATTTGGGTATCTCTTCTTCACCCACATCTGCTAACCTGGTGGTTTGAACGCTTGAATGAAATGTCCAGTGACTACCAGGATAGTCCAGGAGTAATCCATACCGCATGGAAGCCAATGCTGTAAATGTCAGGCAGACTCTAAGTCAAGGTACCTGTAGGTAGCATGGTTCAGTGAATAAAACCTTTTGGTACTCCCACCACTGGTCATACAAGGTAAAAAGATTCTAAATTATAAGATTAAATGTGATAAAATCCAACAAAACTCTCATTTTATCCTTCATAATGTTTTCCTTTCATCTGAGGTACCTAATATTAAATTATGAAAAGACGCTTCTTTTCACTCATTTTGAGGTTGACCTCGCTTTGCTGGTTCCTTGAACATAAACTTTTTCTACAGGTTAGGTCATTAAGATATTGAATAAGACGATCGTTTTTCCAAAAATCCAGTGGTACTAAACCATTTGTATTTTAGAGAAATAATTTTTTATAAATTATAAACAATTAGTTATTTTTTGCTTTTCTGTCATTTTTGTTTGCATTTCAGTTAGAGCACTTAATAATATTGCTATGAAATTACATTAGATGTTTTATTTAAAAGCACATAAATTATAGAATATTACATAAATTATGAGTTTTATAGTGTATTATAATTCCACATATATGCCTATATTCCCTGAATGCAAAGAAACTGTTTCTTTCTTGTAACTACTGTGCCTAAAACAGTGCCTGATACACAGCAGGCACTAATCAATGTCTGATAAGTGACATGACAGAATCAAGGAACTGCACTGTTGCTGTTACTAATTGTGTCTTTCCCACAATGGGAAGGGGAGTTTCAAGAAATTCCTTAATTGTCCAAAGTCAATCAGTGGCAGAGTCAAAAGCTGATCTTAGATGATCTCTCTGATGTCCTGAGGCAGTGACCTTCCCACCACACTACCTCACCTGCCTTAACTCCTTGGTGGCTGAGTCTGAGTTAAACAAATATCTGCAGTGATTACAAACAATAAAAGAAGTCGATGAGAGCTATTCATATTGGAGGTAGCTTTGGAAGAGAGGCTTCCTACAAACTTAGTTACCCAAATGAGTTGCACTCAGTCATAAATATAGATATAAACATTTTATTGTCAAATTAAATATTGCAAACTCCCCCAGACAGAAGAATTGTTTTTTGGTATAGAAGAATCTTTTCTTCTCACTTCTCCTGGGCTCTTGGCCAGTTCTCTCAAAACTCGTGCCTTTCAAAGAGTCTAAGGATTTGGGGAGGGTGGAGACGGGAAGGAAATCAGAATTTCTTATAGCCTACTCCTGTTTTCTATACTTCATAAAGCCATTCACCTGTTTAAATTGGGGGGTGGGGGTGCACAAAGTGAGGGATCCATACTTGTAAGATTTAAAAGTTTGGTAACAACCTGCACTGGAGAGAGCATAAGGACACTTTTATTAAAAGATTTCTCAAGACAATTTAAAAAATATGTTTGAAAGTCTTCAAAATTTGCATTTCCTTTGACCTAAAATTCCATTTCTATGAATTTATCCATGGAAAATAATCCTAAAACTGGACAAAGATGTTTATGTGCCAATGATCATTGCAATCAGAATGCCCAGCAATAGGGAGTCAGTTTTAAACCTGGGCGACAGCAGCGACTGGCACCTTCTGCAACTGTTAGAAGCAGTGCTGGTAAGTTAAAGCAGAGGTTGATAAAATAGTAGCAAATTTTACCCCATGTATATTTAAATCATATGAAAAGTCTGAAGAGCCATATAATATGAATGGTAGTTATTTCTTAAAATTTATTTTAGAGATGGTCTTACTTTCATCTTTAGGTTTTTAATTTGGTTATATTTTCTGTGATTTTTAAGTATATATTATTTTTATAATTAGATACACATTAAGCTTTTGTCATTTTTATTCTAGAAAGAGAGGGAAGGGAAGAGGGGATGACAGGAAGGAAAAGAGGCAGCTCTTCTGATGAAACTAGAATGACAGCCCCTAACTCAAAGATTTGGCAGCAAGGACTATTAATGGGGATAAAGGAACAAGATCAGAATAAATGACAAAATCCTTAAAGGCATTGTGTCCCTTAGTTCCTCTGAAGTTCTTCTCTATGCCTAAGGCTATTGGCCAGATGGTAAAATATTATAAATGCATCACTTCTGTCTCAGGTACCCTCTTACCTTTCACCTGGTCTTTCTTCTTCAGGGGGTCCTCCAGGAGACTAACCTCGGCTCCCCTTAGACATTTAAGTTCATAATTCTCAGAACTGCATATTATTTCTCTCCATGTTCTTTTTTCCATATTTATACCTCTTTTATCTGTCAAAATACATACATCTTGATTTCTGCTAAATAGCAATTGATGTCAATATATTAACTATGACTCAAACTACACTAACAAGCAAAATAGAGACAGATTCATAGACATCAGGCTCACACATCCGGGGGTGGCACTGGGGGGTGGTGAGAGATCATGCAAAAAAGAAAAAGAACTCATGGACATGGACAGCAGTGTGGTGGTTTTGTGAGGGAGAAGGGTGGGAGTGGAAGTGGAAGAGGGTATAAAGGGGATAAATGGTAATGGGAAAATGCAATAAAAATAAGCTATCAATAAAAAAGTTTTAGCAAACATTTTCTCAATGGGGTGTATGTCAAGTGCTTTGGGAAAAATGAAGAAATAGCAAGCATGGTTTATATAACCAATTTGGGGAGACTATAAATAAGAATAACTAAATAATGTTAGAATGTGAGCTACATCAGAGGGCAATAGGTGTTTAAGGAATCACTGGTGTCAGATGAGTTAGAGATTTGGAGGTCATAAAACCCGAATGTGAGACCCAGAACTGCCACTTCCTTGCTTAGTCAATGTCTCTTTAATTTCTCTGGGCCTCAGTGTCTCTGTCAAATTAGAAACTGTAATATTAAGAGCTTCTCCACAGGATTTAAAGAAATTAAATATTTGTGTAATATTATATTCATACATGTATAGCTATGATTAGTGACCTTCAAAATACCCATTTACATAATTATAACCTAAGTGATAGGCTGCTTTGTCTACCCACATGTTAGACTAGCTCTGCTCAATTTTCCCTGCCATGAGAAGAGTAACTGTATTAAAACCAGCCAGGAACATGGCACATGAGTGACAGGAGCTGCCACACATCCAGACACAATGTGGAAGCTACTTAGATAATGTACATTAAGTCACTTGTTCACTTTAGAGAATATTAGCATAATGGAATACTATGAAGCAGAAAGAAAGGAGCTCCTACCCTTCACAACAGTATGGATGGAACCAGAGAGCATTATGCTAAGTGAAATAAGACAGATGGTGAAAGACATACCATATGATCTCACTTATAAGTGGAACCTAATCAACAGAACAAACAAGCAAGCAAAACATAACCAGCGACATTGAAATAAAGAACAAACTGACAATAACCAGAGGTGAGGGGGGAGGGGGATAACGGTGGAAAAGAAGAGGAAGGGCCATCAAAGAACATGTATAGAGGACCCATGGACAAAGCCAAAGCGGGGAAGGATTGAGGGTGGGAGGTGGGGGTGGGGTGGGGCTGGGGAAAGTGGGGGCAGGAAAATGGAGACACCTATACTGAACAACAATAAAAAAAAGAAAAGAAAGAAATTAGAAAAACATATTGTAAATTAAAATAGATTGAAAAAAAGACTCCAAAACCCCAAATGTATAAAATAATAGGAGGTTTGATTCTTTTAAAAATGACAAATCTGTCCAATAGTGGATATGACGGTAGAGCCACTGTTCTCCCCCCCCACCCTGCAGTTGTATTAAGGTATCATTTAAATATAAAAATTTCATATACTTAATATGCACATGCAATGATTTACTATGCATATACATTATGAAATGATTGACACAGTCAAGTTAATTAACACCTTCATCACCTCACATAGTTACCATTTGTGTGTGTGCATGCAACTGTATGTTTGCGTGTGTGTACATAGTGGTGGTAACATGTGAGCCCTACTTTGCAAATTTCAGATATACAATACAGTACCGTGAACTATAATCACCATGCTGGACATTAGATCCCCAGAATTTATTAATCTTATAACTGAAACTTTATACCCTTGACTTGAGAGAAAGAGAATGGGGGCACTACCAGATAGCAATCGTACTGTAAAAGACTGATAATAATACTTTAATTTTAAAGAGAAAAAAAGGCACAATTCTGCAAATTACAGATTTTGTGAGCTTATCATTAAACCATGGCAGAATCATGAAACTGCTAAGTATTAGGTATTTATGAGCCTTTAGAACATAGTCTTTTGGTCATTGGCTTACTAAAAATTCACATAGTGAATGTGGAAGAGCTTGCAGGCTTATTTCATGTGAGTCTGTTAGAATGAGGAACAATGCTTTTTATGTATTTAACAATTGCTGATTTTTAAGTCACATTCACAGTTTTTTTTTGAAATCTCATGACAGCCCCATAGGCTAGAAATAGTTTTTTGTAATTTCCTACAGAAGGAAACAGACAAAAAATGAAGGGCTGCAAAGAAGCAAAGCTGGCCAAAGAAAAAGAATGTTAACCTGAACTTGTGATTGCTGATCCAGTGTCCTGGTCAACACAATTACAGTTTCTCTCTAGTGGCCTAGTTTACAGAGATGAAGATATTAGGAGAAACATTTATTTTGTAATTTTTTGAACTGTTTAACAATGGAATGATTTGTTTTACAAACAAGTAGAGTCTCTTTTAGTTCAAGAGTCAAACTATAGCTAGGGTAACCAGAGAGTAGGACAGGTAATTTTTATATTGGTAACCACTCATGTCTCTGCACCTCAAATCCTAAATTAGGAATTTCTATAATGCTTCAGTGAATCAAAAGATCACATTTACCATGGACATTTGTAACATGCTACCATTTGCTTAATTTGAGAACCATTGTTAAATGAATTGGCATTGAAATGACTTCAACCTAAGTAATTATCGACAATTTCTATGTAAGTATTCAATCTTGGTTTTCTGAGTTAATTGCTTCTTCTCTGGTTTTTATTTTGTTGGAGATCATAATTTCAAAGATTGGCCATTATATTTCTGCCTATTTTTATGCAACTAATCATGATGCAAAGATAGGCTGTGAACCACTTGTAATATCTTTGTCAGTTTGACCATTATGTCACCTCATAATTAAACAAATCCTTGACTTAAAATTGTTATATTTTAATAATTGATATGACCTTCCTGTCTAGATGCAGATAATTAGTAGACACTTAAAAATCTCCAATTTTTTAAGAATCTTGCTGGATAAACTGGTTGAAATAAAATTCCTTCTATATGATTGTTTAACCCAGTCACGTATGCCACTACCGCCACTGTACTCCTCCCTGACTCACATATGTGTATGTGAATGTGCCTGTATGTTGCACATACATGCCTGCACACATGCACACAGTTACACAGTTACATTTGGAGAAGTTTGAAATTTCTCCAGGAACACGTTTAAGGTCATATAGGATTTAGGTCTGAGCATTTAAATTAGGCAAAAATCACAAACCAACAGCAGTAAAAAATGAGAATATATTAGTTCTCTCAGCTCCAGTCCTGTGAATTTTCTTGGCTTTTTCCCTTCATTTTTTTCTTCTTTCCCAATTCCAGTGTGAAACTGGTTCTGAGTATTTATGGCTTTGTTCCCCATGTGATAAGAAGTCCACTTGTCTGTTTCTGAATTTCAGTGTTTCCCAGGACACTGTTGATTATCCTCCAGACTTTTCCATAACCAACCACTCTGTCACCACCCAGATCTGCTTTCCCAAACTCACATTAGAGCCTTGCTTGACTCATCCCTTAGAAGAAAGGAGAGAAGAGGATCAAAAAGAAAAGACAACAGTGTCACCAAGCAAAGCGTGATAGTTTGTCAAATCTTTTTAAATTAAATTTATTGTGGTGACTGTTTAATAAGATTACATAGGTTTCAAGTGTACAGTTCTATGATACTTGTATATTGCATTATGTGCTCACCACACAAAGTCACATCATCTTCCGTCACTATATATATGGTCCCCTTGCTCTTTACCACCCTTCCCACCCCCTTTCCTCTGGTAACCACCATACTGTTTTCTGTGTCTATGAGGGTTTTGTTTGTTTGTTTGTTTTTTTGTATGTTTTTCTTATTGTTCATCTGTTGTTTTTAATTTTATATCCCATATATGAGTGAAATGATATGGTTATTAACTTTTTCTGACTTACTTCATTTTGCATGATATTCTCAAGGTCTGTCCATGTGTCACAAATGACAGCACTTCATCTTTTCTTATGGCTGAGTAGTATTCCATTGTATGTATGTGCCACATGTCCTTTATCTAACCATCTATTGAAGGACACTTCAGTTGTCTCCATGTCTTGGCTACTGTGAATAATGTTGCCATGAACATAAGGCTGCATATATCCTTGCAAGTAAATGTTTTCAAATTTTTCAGGTCAATATCCAGAAGAGGGGTTGCTGAGTTATATGCTAACTCTATTCTTAATTTTTTGAGGATGACATGATTTTTTATATTAAAAAACCCCCAAAAATCCATTAAAAGACTATGAAAAAGAATAAACAAATTCAGTAAAGTTACAGGATACAAAATCAATATACAAAAATCGACTGCATTCCTATATACTAACAATGAAATTTCAGAAAATGAAATAGAAAATACCAATTTCTTTTTTTTTTGTTTTGTAATCACAGCAAAAAGAATAAAATACCTAGCAATAAACTTGACAAAGGATGTGAAGGACCTATATACTGAAAACTACACAGCATTATTAAAAGAGATTGCAAAAGACATAATAAAATGGAAAGATATTCTGAGTTCATGGACTGGAAGACTCAACATATTTAATATGTCCATACTTCCAAAGCAGCATACAGATTTAATGTAATCACCATCAAAATCCCAATGACATGTTTTTAAAGAAAAAGAACAAAAAATTATCATATTTGTATGGAAACACAAAAGACCCCAAGTAGCCAAAGCAATACTAAGAAAAAAAAATGAAGCTGGAGGTATCACGGTCCCTGTCAAATCTTTTATTTCCAAGGCCCCAGAAGAACAGATGAGGTAACTTCCTTGGAAGCCTTTAAACTATGCCACATTCATGGGTTCCTGTGGAAAATTCAAGTGGGACAAGGTTTGCCACAGGCAGTACTCATATTTCAATCATTTTTCAGGGCCTAATTTTCCCTGAGAAAGCAAGTAAGGAAGAAAAGTTGCTAATGTTCAACTAATATGTCTATTTAATAGGCAGCAAAATGCAGTAATGTCATTTTCCATGAGTCAAAAATATTCATTAAAATTGCTGACTTATGACCATTCTGTAGCAATGTTAGAGTGTTTGGCCAACAAAAATGACAATGTTTGACAAATAATGTTATGGTGCTACCAGGGAAAAGCTCCCAGTTCAAGGACATAGCCAAAGGGCATAGATTTAATCTTAAAACTAAGAATCTGACCTATTACAAAGCTACCTTACCTGCAAATATAGACAAAAACGAAAGTATGATTTAGGTTGTCAAAAAAAGATATCTTTGACCGAAGACCTACTTTGACAGAACTGTCATGGGGCTACTAATTGAAACATTTAAAGACTAATTTACTTGGCTTTAGAAATTCTTCTCTGTTAAAATGAGAATAGACCGAGATGTATAACATATTAAGCTGGATTTAGTTATTAATATCTCAGATTGAAGTAATTTTCCAGGTCTTTTGCATGACTGAAGTCTCTTATAATTCTGTTAGAAAGAGTAAGAATAAAGACAGGTGCAGAGAACTACAAAGAACCCACACATGATAGAGGCCTGTAGAAGGGTACAGGGAAAACAAAACAAACTTGAACAGTAAGGACGAAGACTTCTGCTTCCTGAAGATAGAGGAGACATACTTTTTCTAGCCCGCCAACTAAGTACAGCTAAAAACTGTCGGCCTTATCTATAAAACGAACGTAAGAAGACCCTGAACATGTGGAGTAAAAAAGGCAAACTGGCTAGTTACCTGAGAAATGAGAAATGTCATATAGCTAGAGATGATAAATAGATATAAAATGATATATATTTAAATATAGGTGTATACACATTATCTATCTATATAGATATACATCATGATATATATGCGTGTAGAGATGTGTGTTTATTTATATGTATGTGTATGTATATAGATATAGATAGGTAGATGATAGATAGGTAGATAGGTAGATAGGTAGATAGATGATAGATAGATGATAGATAGATAGATAGATAGATAGATAGATAGATAGATAGATAGATAGATATGCTACATACTGGAGAAGCCAGCAAAATGCTAGTGGAAACAAACAAAAGAAGCCCTAAGGAAGTAAGAGCCTTGGTCCTCTCTAGTTAAAGGACCAGAAAAGAAAACATAAAGCTTTTAGCCAATAACACTTTTAGCCAATAAGAGTTTTAGCTCCGCCAAACACTACGAATAAAAACTGTGGACCAACCGCCAACACCACTAGCAAAGGCTGAATGGAGAGCCTAGACTTTACTCCGACCAGGCTGTAGCAAGGTGCCCTAATCTTCCTCTGTGTTTGGTCAGAAAAGGCTGAGCAGGAAACCAAAGTTTCCATCTCTGCGAGCAGTAAGGATGGCCTCTCTCCAACAGTATAAATGGAGTCCATATGGGAAACCTGGACTTCTATCCCCACCCAGTGGCATCAAGCACCTTTGTTGCTCTTATCGCTTATGAAATTCCCAGGAGTTTTGGATCTCTGTACCAGAAAGGGTGATGAAGACCAAATATATATTTCTTATTATATAATCCAGTATCACAGATACATAGAAAGAAGCAGAAGCATTTATGCTTGGGGGACTTTGGGAAGTGGAAAGTAAAAAGAACTGTGGCCTTGGAATACAGAAAACCTAGATTCTGGTTCCATTCCAACAACGAAACCACTGCAGGACTTGCAGAAAATCATTTAACAGTCCGGAGTCTAAATTATTCATGCATAAAATAGAGATAATAATAATGCTTATCTTACCTATTTTGTAAGTTTGTTGTGATGACAAAATAAAATAACAAATGTGAACTATTTAGAAACTATTGTTACTGTCCAAACTGCATGTACCCAATGCTTTGAAAGGCTAAAACTCAAAACTTCAGTTTAGAGTAAAAGAAGGTTTATTGATAAATAAGGTGCCAGCCAAGAAGAAGGGAGACTCAGTGGTGCCCCAAATCCATCGTAAGAAAGTACAGGCTTCTTTTATGTCAAAGGAAGGGAAAATGGGAGAGGAAAGAGGTGATTGATGACCATAGACCTCTGGGCACCAGCAGGGGTCTGAGGAAGATTGTGCTTAATCTGTTGACCCTAGTTGATATGAGTCTGGTCATGAGGTTCTTGCAACTCTTCGACAATCAAAACATACTTCCCTTATCTCCTCAGGAAAAGCACTTACTGGTAAGGAGCTGTTTTTATAAAACTCAAGCCGAAAGCAGAATTCCTCTAATGACTGGCATGTCTATAAGCGAGGCTAAGCAGAAAATATTCACCTGAAGGCCATGGGAACAGAGCAGGCTCGAACAAGATGGAGCAAGAGAGGCCGAGCATTTTGCCCCGTTACACTATGAGGCAGGATTTGGCAACCTTTTTCTACAGAGGGCCAGAGAGTAGGAATTTTAGACTTTGTGGGCCTTAAGGTCTCTTTTGTAACTACTCAGCTCTGTAGGTGAAGCACAAAAGAAGTCCCAGCCAACACGTGAAAAGATGGCTGTGTTGCAATCAAACTTTACAAACAAAAACAAAAGCAGACAAAATTTGGCTTACAGGCTATAGTTTGCTGCCCTGCTAGTAAACCCTATATAAGCCTTATTTTTAAATTGATATCCTTTATTTCTTGTAGCTAGGAGAGCAGAACAAACATTGGACTTAGGAAAGCTTGCTTCCATTTCCGTCACTGTCACTAATGCCTGTGTTGTTTTTAGCAATTTCCTTACCTCACTGGCCTGCCTGAGTTGTAATAAGGAGATGGTAAACATTAACATCCCGCCCCAGGCCTGAAATGCTTAAATCTACTACTGTGGGCTTAGAAAATTCTCATTAAACATCTTTTCTCAGGTTGTGGAACCTGAAAACATATTTATCATTGTGAACTATTAATTGTTACAGTTAACACATAGACCATTGTTATGGATCACTGGTCAGTGAATATGAATGCAACTACTTTACCAGAAAGAATTATGCTGAAAGGAGAAACTAGTTGAAAGAATTTTAATGGTACAACAAATGTATTTTTGGCATTTTATATTTTATCAAACTCCCATGTCAAGTTATTCTAGTTAACATAAAATATTATTTGGGAAAAGGAGCTAAAATACATCATTAATGGAAATTAACATATAAATTGTTAGAAAATCAAATGAGCTGTCATTAACTATGAATTGCATTAGAGATGTTAGTGGTTGCTATAATGCTTAAAGATAGAAGAGCTAATAAAATATATTAATTATAAATTTATTTGAATGTTTAACATACATTTAATAAAATTTTTCATAATTAAACTTTTAGAAATTTTCTCAAAGACAGAAGATAAATATATAATAGTGCCATTCCTATAGCACTGGTAACATTCATGAAATACCTGAAGAATGTTAAATATGTTATTAAGAAATTTCGTAGAGCAACGAATCTCTATGCCCAACCATTCAGGCGGCACTGAGGGGAAGAGCAAGACTGGGAATCCAGCCAGGAGTCGAGGGAGACTGCACCACCCCACGTCCTAGGCAAAGATCTTGGAAAATGAGTACAAGTCATGAAGATACTGGGTATGATTTTGAAGATGACCTTAAAGAGAAGAAGGCATTTAAACCCCTCCCAACATCAATGACAGATGGGCTCAGATGATGGTCCTTTCCTCTTTTTTTGCACACATCCTCATTGGGCCTGAGGGACCTCAGTGTGGAATGGCTCGAAGCATTCTATCGAAGCCATGGCCTGACTGCAAGGGTCAGCTCCCTCAGCATGGACATCCCTTGATTGTGGGTATGTTCACTTGTAATCTGTCGTAAAACTGAATAATTATAAAATGACGATGCCCTGCTCAACACTGGAGGCCAGACCATCATCTCCATCTGACAGGAAAAACTTGCGACACTCAGAAACATTGAGCAACTTACCTGAGGTTGAACAGCCAGTAAGTGTGTGACAGGCTTTAAACCTGGTCCATTGGGCTCCAAAATGGTGTCCACTATACCACACTACCTGCCACTACATCAAATGAGAACTGAAAATATGTTTGAAGTAAACAAATACAAATTGTTTTTATTTTCAAATCATTGTGAACAAAAAAAAAATGAAAAGAAAATGTGTACAAACTAAACCCAAAGTAAGCAGAAGAACAGAAATAAGAAATATTAGATAGTGAATGAAAATTAGAAAAAAAATCAATGAAATTGAGTTTTTTAAAAGATAAACAATATTGATAAATTATTGGCTGAACTAACTAAAAAAAGAGAATAGACTATAATAAAATCAGAAATGAAAGAAGAGACATCACAATTGATACCACAGAAATGAAAAGAATAATAAGCAACTATTCTAAATAGTTATATGCCAACAAATTGGATTATAGACGAGAACTGGATAAATTCCTAGAAACGTACAACCTACCGAGGCTAAACCATGATGAAATTAAAAAAACCTAAACAGACCAGCAACAAACAAGATTGAATCAATAATGAAAAATCTTCCCTGCCCCCGCAAGAAAGAAAAAGCCCAAGGCCATATAGTTTCAATGGTGAATTCTAGCAAACTTTTAAAAAACAATTAATGTCAATTCTTAAACTTTTTTTAAAAATTGAAGAGGGAATTAATTTGCTTTCAAACTCACCTTGATACCAAAGCCAGACAAAGACACTACGAGAAAGCTACAGGCCAATATCCCTGATGAATATAGGTGCAAAAATTCTCACCAACATATTAGCAAACTAAATTCAACAGCACATTAAAAGAATCACGTGAAAACACGTGCATTGCATGAAGGTTTGGAATCAGCAATGCTAAAGATAATTTCCAGTTTCAGAAATCCAAGAAAACTGTAAATTCTGCTTCTTGAATATGTTCATTGAAGCATTCATAAATTGTTCTTTGTAGGCAGAGTACAATAGAACATGCATAACAAATGTTGGGACATCAGTGAGTAAAATAAAAAGATACAGATCGCTTAATAGAATGAAAGACACTTTAATGGATTTTCACAGTTGAGAACTAGCAGGTCAGAGTCCTGACCCACCTACATCATATAGCTACTTTGTGCCAGAGCTGAAACTAGAGCCTGTGGTTCTTAGTTCTTATCCTAGGTTTCCTTCCACTCTACCACTTTGAGTCTACATAGAAAGAAGTAACACATGAACAATAAAAAGGAGAGTAGAGTCATGCACAGAACTAGTCAAAGTATTCTGCCTGAAAAAGTGCGAATAGAAAGGAAGGGAAGATGGCAGATCAAATCACCCCGGGTACCAGGGATGCCTGGTACTAATTCTTCAAAACAACAAAATATTAACTGTGGAAGAGGAAAAGACAGTTTTATATACTTTCTTGGGAACAAAAGAAAAATGTAAGAAGGATGTAGTTCAGTCATTTCCTTATTCCTTTGATAAACATTTCTTAGCACCTGCTATGTGACAGTCACAGTACTGAGTCCTAGAAATATGCTGATTAACAAGTAAGGCAATAGCCCTGGCCGTACAAAAGTGTACATTCCAAGGAGACAGATCTTTAGCCTAGAAATAGCAAAATTGCAAGAACTATTTTAGAGAAAGTAGAGGTATCAGGAGGAATAGTAGTTAAGGAGGGGTAAAAGAAGACTTGCTGAAGGGAGTGGTTGTTCACCTGAGTCAAGGGGATGAGTTAGAGCTATCCATGAAAATATGGAGGAAAGGAATTTCAGGTGAGAAAATCCTTTCCTGTTACCCTCTCACTTGACTTCTTTGCAAACTCAACGGAATTGGTA